>JAJOZX010001153.1:330000-700000 GCA_023014485.1 Bathynomus jamesi
CTTGCCCTCGCAACTTCCACGAATGGTAGGTGTTATTAACTGAGTATTGCATAGATTATCACTTCTTCTCAAGATATTAAACAGTTTTGGGGTCTTGTGTGCTAATAGCCTCTTGTGGAACCCCTGCTCTTACAACGAGGAACAAAATTTCCAAGAACTCTCTTCAATGAATTCCTGTTCCTTTCAAAAAGGAATTTGAATCGAGTGTTCACGTTCGTTTTGCCGATTTTAACGGAATCCTCAAGTCACACTTATTTATTATTTAGTTTTCAGAAACAAGTTCACTCGTAACAGATTTATTTACGATGAAGCGATCTCTGCTGGTAGTATCTTGCGTGACTCTGCCCTTGGTATCTTCATTCATCACTTACACTTTCGTATCTTTGGGCAACAGTGCTATAATGTTGGATGAGAATCAGGCACTAATCGTCATCTTGGCAATCATCAAAGTAAGAACTTAACATAAAGCACTAATGATTTAACAGACACTCGTATACAAAACTTCAAGTGCAAATGCGCTCATCTCTCTTTCAGAAGGTCTGTTTCAAGGCAAACAAAGTTTCAGTCCGACAAAAGGATAGCGAGACAAGGATTAATCTTAATTTATGCATTTATAAAACGGGCAAATATTGATATTATTCGAGTATTTCGAAACTTAACAAGAAACTGGATCCTAAATAAAATACACACACACACACACACACACACACACACACACACACACACCACACACACATATATATGATGAATAAAACCACGAAGGAAAGGAAACACAGAATGGTGCTCAAGCGCTTTCGTCTAATGACATCCTCAGGAACACTGAAGTACATAAAGAGTTACAGCCTATATATAGGTTACAGAAAAAAAAAAATAATAATATATATATATATATATATATATATATACAATAAACGGAGAAATAAAGTTAAAGGATTGTGAGAGGGGCACACAAATTTGTAAGGAAAAACTATCGATTTTTAGCACAAGATTAAATGAATTGTTTCCAACCAAAGTTATAGATAAAAAAATATACAAATTTATACTGGAAATCTGCCCGGGTTTTAGCACTCTGCTCTTTTTGTATATAAAAATTGAAAAATTATCGATTTTTAGCACAAGATTAAACGAATTGTTTCCAACCAATGTTATAGATAAAAAAAAAATAAAAAATATACAAATTTATACTGGAAATCTGGCCGGGTTTTAGCACTCTGCCCTTTTTTGTATATAAAAATTGAAAAAATAAAGTTATTATGGTGGCATACAAGTTTACCAAAGATTTAGCGTTCTACCCTTCTTATCTAAATCTGTTCTGAAGGAATTCAAAACAACAGGATCGAGTTGAAAAAGATCTTTGCTTATGTTGAAGTTATTTGTAAGTTGGATAATGGCAGACTCAAGAATATTTCTATTAACAATGTTGCTAGAGTGAAATAAAACTGAAGCATTATTCCAATCAATACAGTGGGATAACTCTGACAATTGGACAAAAAGGGCACTGGACAACTGTCCTGTTCTAACGGAATATTGATGCTGTTTTATACGTGTGTGCAAATCCTTTCCCGTCTGACCTATGTAAAAGGAATCACATTGTTTACAACCAATTTTATAAATAATGCCTGAATTATTGGTAGGGCTATTTTTTACTATGATATTTTTCACAATATTGTTATATGAAAATACTACATTAATATCCAAAAGTTTAAATACATTAGCAATGCCTAAAAAGCCCGGGAAAAATGGAAGTACTAAAATATTTTTTGACAAAGTACGAGTGTTATTATTGACACGATAGAAAGTTCGTTTTGCCTTGTTGAGACAAGATTCCATAAACGCAGATGGATAACACATATCACTTCCAATACCGTTGATTTTTTCTAATTCGGCATCGATGTATTCCGGACTGGCGATCCTAAGGGCGCGGAGAAACATTGAAGAAAAAATGGCCTTCTTAGTTGGGGTGTCATGTCCCGAGTAAAAGTGTACGTAGGACAAATTGTTTTTTTTTTTCCGATAGATACTAAACTTAAAACCTGGGCTTTCCCTATGTACACGCACATCCAAAAACGGGATTGAATTGCCTTGTTCCACTTCTAAAGTAAACTTAATGGAGGGGACCCGCAGGATGACGTCATCAAATCATTTAATAGTGGCTTGAAACACATTCTCAAAGATCATAAGGACTTAATTCCGCTTTTCATGTCCACTTCACCTTCTCTGCCCTACCTTTACGGTCTTATTAAAACCCACAAACCTGGCAACCCTATGCGCCCTATTATTAGCTCGGTGGGCTCTATTACTTATAAACTCTCCAAATGGCTTGTCAAAGTCTTGTCCCCCATTTTCGGAACTATCTCTGATTCACATGCAAAAAATTCCATGGATCTTACTGAAAAATTGAATAATGCACGTATTGAAACTAACGATAGATTGATCAGTTTTGATGTTTGTTCATTGTTTACAAAAGTGCCGATTGACGATATGCTTGACTTTCTCTCCCAAGAATTACATAAGTATGACCTGCCACTACCTTCACACATTGTTTTGGAACTTATTAAGCTTTGCATCAAAGACTGTAAATTCACTTTCAATAATGAGTATTATCAACAAGTTTTTGGGATGGCCATGGGCAACCCCTTGTCGCCCCTCCTCTACAATATTTATATGGAGTTTTTCGAAATTACTTACATTCCGAGAATCCTGGGGGTTGGCATCCCTTGGTTGCGGTACGTCGACGATATTTTGTGTATCTGGCCCATGAATCGTGACCTGGATAACTTCCTCCTTCAGTTAAATGATCAAGTCCCCTCCATTAAGTTTACTTTAGAAGTGGAACAAGACAATTCAATCCCGTTTTTGGATGTGCGTGTACATAGGGAAAGCCCAGGTTTTAAGTTTAGTATCTATCGGAAAAAACAAACAATTTGTCCTACGTACACTTTTACTCGGGACATGACACCCCCACTAAGAAGGCCATTTTTTCTTCAATGTTTCTCCGCGCCCTTAGGATCGCCAGTCCGGAATACATCGATGCTGAATTAGAAAAAATCAACGGTATTGGAAGTGATCTGTGTTATCCATCTGCGTTTATGGAATCTTGTCTCAACAAGGCAAAACGAACTTTCTATCGTGTCAATAATAACACTCGTACTTTGTCAAAAAATATTTTAGTACTTCCATTTTTCCCGGGCTTTTTAGGCATTGCTAATGTATTTAAACTTTTGGATATTAATGTAGTATTTTCATATAACAATATTGTGAAAAATATCATAGTAAAAAATAGCCCTACCAATAATTCAGGCATTATTTATAAAATTGGTTGTAAACAATGTGATTCCTTTTACATAGGTCAGACAGGAAAGGATTTGCACACACGTATAAAACAGCATCAATATTCCATTAGAACAGGACAGTTGTCCAGTGCCCTTTTTGTCCATTTGTCAGAGTTATCCCACTGTATTGATTGGAATAATGCTTCAGTTTTATTTCACTCTAGCAACATTGTTAATAGAAATATTCTTGAGTCTGCCATTATCCAACTTACAAATAACTTCAACATAAGCAAAGGTCTTTTTCAACTCGCTCCTGTTGTTTTGAATTCCTCCAGAACAGATTTAGATAAGAAGGGTAGAACGCTAAATCTTTGGTAAACTTGTATGCCACCCTAATAACTTTTATTTTTTCAATTTTTATATACAAAAAAGGGCAGAGTGCTAAAACCCGGCCAGATTTCCAGTATAAATTTGTATATTTTTTTTTTTTTTTTTATCTATAACATTGGTTGGAAACAGTTCATTTAATCTTGTGCTAAAAATCGATAATTTTTTAATTTTTATATACAAAAAGAGCAGAGTGCTAAAACCCGGGCAGATTTCCAGTATAAATTTGTATATTTTTATATTTTTTTATCTATAACTTTGGTTGGAAACAATTCATTTAATCTTGTGCTAAAAATCGATAGTTTTTCCTTACAAATTTGTGTGCCCCTCTCACAATCCTTTAACTTTATTTCTCCGTTTATTGTATATATATATATATATTTTTTTTTTCTGTAACCTATATATAGGCTGTAACTCTTTATGTACTTCAGTGTTCCTGAGGATGTCATTAGACGAAAGCGCTTGAGCACCATTCTGTGTTTCCTTTCCTTCGTGGTTTTATTCATCATAAATATTTTTTACGTGTTACTTTCGTGAAATAATTTTCACACACACACACACACATATATGTATATATAACTTGGTAAATATTAAGTTTTGGAGACCAGTTTTTTATTTCTCATCGCCGAAAGTTGGTCATATGGGAAGTAACTAATCAACCTAGAACGACCACTTAATTGAGTGTAAACTAACTCAAATATAAGAGCCACCCTGATTGGCCCAAAGTATAAAATGGCCGGACCACCCAAATCTAATGTGCCCCAAACTTAATATTAGCCATAATTTTAAAATGTTTGCAAAATAAATTGCTAACACTAACGTAAAAGGAAAGCAAATAAAATGTCACAAAACAGCTCTACACAAACTCAAAACGGCCTCAATCACACTAGACCAGTGTTTCTCAGCCGGATTTGACCCACGATCCCCGTGTCAAGGTCTTAAGTTGGTGCGACCCCTCCTCATTCCTAGGGTAAACAAACTCATGAAGCGGGGTTATTTTGCTTTTTGCGAACAAACCACTACTACAGGAGTAAACAAACTACGACCCGGGAGATCGCGACCCACCGTTTGAGAAGCACTGCACTCAACGAATACAGCGAGAACGGAGGATGTGCAATGGCTTGGTCGGCTGTTGTGTATTAGATTATGGAGAGTTTGGTGGAAGAAGCTACAGTAGGTCATTAAGAGGCGCCTTGAGGACATGTATACAGAGGGATTCCGATATTCTGAGGTCAATAACAGATTGACTACTGGTAAAAGAATATCGAAGCTACTGAATTTGATCATTAATTGCCATTTTATGCTACAAAGAAAGCCTCCCCAAAACACCTTAACTCTTCCCTTGTGTATCAATATTTGTGCACTGACTGCCAAGCCACTACGTAGGGTTCACTACCATACAATTTAAATAAAAGATGGACAAACATAGAGGAGTAATATACAGAACAGGAACCTTCTTCCATACGCACTCACGCCGCATAACATTCACACCCGGTCAGATTCAGTAGTTTTGATATTCTTTCCAGTGGTTAATCTGCTGTTGACCTCTGAATATTGGAATCCCTCTATACATATGTCCTCGAACCACCTCTTAAAGACTTAGCTTCCGCTACCAAACTCCCCATAATCTAATACACAACCAATTTAACCACTGCACACCCCCAATTTCAACGCATTCGTCTATTTTGATTGAGGCCCTATGATGTAAAAGTTAACCTCTTGTAAAGCTGTTTTGTGGCATCTTATTTGCTTTATTTTAATTTTAATGTTAGTAATTTATTTTGTAAGTATTTTAAAATTACAAATTTTAATTACTATATAATTTGAATTATTTGCCTCGCTATATATATATATATTTTCTGTGTGTGTGTGTGTGTGTGTGTGTGTGTGCGTGTGTGTGTGCGCGCGAGCAATAATTCATATGTTGTTAGCTTTTCTTAACTACTTTTAATTATGCAAATTAATAATCATTTGTAAAGTTGGTAGAATTCTTCTGTTTCAAGAAAAGTGACTATTAATCAAGTCATGACTCTTAGCCATAAAATATTTGTTCTGTACGAATACCTTTTTCCTTTCATACTTAATCTTTGACTCTTGATCTTTATGCATGATCGCACTTCAGATGCTCTTGCTTGGCAGCAGCGGAGTATTTCCAATCCAACTCAACGATCTTATCAACTCTTTCATGGGCCGAGAAAGAAGGACGGAGAACTTGCTCTATAAGGTAATTGAACAGTCTACGTGTGTATATTCTTGAGTACCTTACGTCATCGCAACAGTCTTTAGGATACATACACAACTCATCGCAACACGAACGTATCGCCATAGATTCAGATTTTTTTTATTAAAATCATTAAATATCATGAAAACAATGATATATAATTAAGGTTATCCTAGGTTAGGTTAGGGTACGCTAAGTTAGGTTAGGTTAAGCTTAGTTCATTTAACTAGTTATTTATATAGGTTAAATGTCACTACCGACAAATAAAAATGTGAAAATGTCACGGTTTTGTAAGGCAGCCAAAAATGTGTGTGTGTGTGTGTGTGTGTGATAACTCTAATCTTCAAGGTGATTTTTTTTTTATTTGAGACTACAGTAATTTCATTTTTTGCAATTTAAGTGTCTATTTTTATTCCTATAATTGTATTTGTAGTATAAATGCAACGTAATTTAACTTATGGCTAATCTTTGACGTGCAAATAAAAATAGATTATAAAGAAGTCATGTATAGATTTACAGGTAATGTTGTTTTCCGTTAATAGAGAGGATATTTGTGACAATGACAAAAATTTTTGGTTAACTGTCCCCTGTTCACGGGGAGGGAACGGTTATATTTGTTTAAATGTCCATCAGTAGACAGCGTTTCATTAGTTACAGTATATTCCCATATAAGTTCGATGATGATGTTGCATCGCGTTAATTAGCTTTCTTAAAGGATGTTTCTCGTGTAAACAGGACACAGGTAGGTAGTAAATACAAATAGAGAATGTAACTAAGTACAAGTAAACATAAAAAGCAGTATTATTCATTTTTAGCGATACGCCCATGATCAAAGATGGCCAGCTGGCGGCCCACGGACCAGTGTTATTTAGTATTTCTAATTTTTAAAATAGTTTGTGTTTTTTTTTTTAATATTTCGTGTTTCAAATTTTAAACGTACTTCGTCTGGTCATATAGTTTTGGTTGCCAGACTACAGCCTAGGTAAGAAACTGACCCGCGAGCATAAAGAGGTTGGCTATCCTGCTCTAGATTGTACTGATATATTTCCTTCGTTAGACACAATTTTAAAGTAAAAATACAGTAATAAATTCCTGTCTTAATTAGATCTAAACGTTTACATATAGTCTCCCAAACCATTCCGACAATTACTACAGTACAACCCAAATTCACATGCAATAGATTAACTGAAACGGTAAGTTCCGATTTTTAATAAAAATCTAGATATGATTTTAACATCCATTCATAGCGGTAAAAACTGTATCACTGTCGAAGACTTAAATATTGACCTCGTTAAGGAACATTCAACTAATAATGCAAGTTTCCTTCACAATATCATGACTGTGCACACATGTCTGTTACAAAACCAACATGATTTCACAATGATATTGGAGGTTCGATCCTGATTGATAAAATTTAGGTCCTGTCCGGTCTTCGCTTGACTGCATTCATGTATAATTATACCAAATATCACAGATCGTCTCGTTAACCCTATATTACATCATGTTGCCCTCAGTCAACATCCTAGAAAATTGTTTTAAGGTACAATGTTGATTTTAAGCAACAAAACCCGCGACCTTCAATAAGTCATTCTATCTCCTGGTTGATTTCTAAACGAGTCTCAGACAAACTTCGTTTCAAACTTGAATGCTGTCCGAGAGAAAGGACTGCTTAAACCTAAATGTACGAAATAAATGTATGCAGTATATGGTTGAGTACACTATGTTAATCGTCCATTTGCATACACCAGAAAGTATATAAAAGCTAACTATAGATCTTACTTACTTACTTACTTATATCCTCTTCACTCCTACGTGGAGCATAGGGCTCAACTGTGCTTCGCCATCGGGTACGGTTGGCTGCTTTGGCTTTAACTTCTGGCCAGGTTCTTCCAATTCTCTTAGTTTCAATCAGTAAGGATTTCCTCCAAGTCATCACCGGTCTACCCCTCTTCCTTCTTCCTTGCGGATTCCATTCTAAAGCCGTCTTAGCCATTTCTCCATCTTCTCTCCTCAAAGCATGTCCAATCCATCTCCACTTCCTTCTCCTAATTTGCTCTTCTATCCTTTCCTGACTTGTGATCTGCCATAGTCTTTCATTTGAAATTCTATCCGGCCATCTAATTTCCATAATCCTTCTCAGATATCGATTCACAAACACTTGCACCTTCTTTGTCAGTTCTTTTGTTACCTTCCATGATTCACTACCATACAGTGCGACTGATTTACCATTACTGTTAAATATTCTTATTTTAACTCTCCTCGACAACTGGTTTGACCTCCATACTGGGTTTAGCAGCGCAAAAGCACCTGCAGCCTTAGTCAACCTCCTTCTAACATCCTCCTCCGCTCCTTCATCCTTTGCCACTACACTACCCAAGTAGACAAACTCGTCAACCTCTCCCAGCAAAACCTCCCCAACTCTGAAGGCTCCATTTCTGCCATTTAATCTCATTGTCTTAGTTTTCCCTTTATTAATTTCTAATCCTAACTGTCTTCCCTCTCTTCCCAGATCCTCCAGCTTCGCCACCATATCCTCACGCCTCTGCAACAAAAGGCACAAATCGTCGGCATAGTCCAAGTCCTCCAAAACATCCAGCAATCCCCAACCAATACCCTTCCTACCTCCCTCAACCACTCTCCTCATTACAATATCCAGCATTAATAAAAATATCACTGGTGACAACAGACAACCCTGTCTCACTCCTGTTGTCACCTCAAAAGGCCCTGTAAACTTCCCGTTATGTTCCACTCTGCAAAAAAATCCTCTGTATGATTCCTTAACGATATTAATAATCTTTTCCGGTATTCCATAGTTTTCCATCACTGTCCACGTACAGCCTCTATCCACACTATCAAAAGCTTTCTCAAAGTCCACAAACACCAAATATAGGCTGGACTGCCATTCCAAGCTCTGCTCCACAATAATTCTCAGTGTATTGATCTGATCGGCACAGGATCGGGTCTCTTTAAATCGTTCCTGTTCTCTTCTTAGCCTAGCATCCACCTCCCTCCTTATTCTTTCCAAAATAATATGGGTCAGCACCTTGCTACTATAGGTATAGACAACAGTGTGATTCCCCTCCAGTTGTCACATGGCGATCCCAAAGACACCAACAATATATTACATTCTTTTCAAATATCGGCACCACGACAGCAGCTTCCATTCCAGATGCTGACAGTGAGCACCAACAATATACAGGGTGATAAAAAAATCCCGTCCCAAAAATAACTACAATATATACCTTTGGGACGGGACTTATGAATCGCCCTGTATGCCACAATCTACACCAAAAGCATTTTCCTTTGATTCATTCCTGCTAAACAACGCCTCATAAGCAATTAAAAAAAAATTGAAAAATAAAAATTCTAATATCAATACGATACCAATAAAATTATACAAATTTGTATCAGTTGAAACTGCAAATCCAGTCAGAAATCTCATGAGTCAAAAACTAAGTATATTCCTTGAATGACTAAAGGAAGCTAGAGTATGCCCTATATTTGATTTAGGTAACCCAAACATTCCATCCAATTACCGCCCCATTTCCATATTGTTAACTTTAAGTAAAGTATTTAAAAAATCGGATCACCTGAAGATCAGGGACCCCAGCCTTCTTTAGTTAGCCTTATAAGGCTAACTAACCAAAATATCACGACCTAACCTAACCGATCATTAGGTCAACTGTATGCCCCTGACGACTGGTTAGGTTAGGTCGTGATATTTTCGTTAGTTAGCCTTATAAAGCTAACTAAAGAAGGCTGGGGCCGTGATCTTTAGGTGATAAAAAAAATCTTATACAAACCACTAAATTTTTAATAAAATATGATAATTTAGCTGAAACACAATTTTAGTTTACAAATGGACATACCACGGAAGATTCAATAAACATGCTATTAGAAAATATTTATGTAAATCTAAACAACAAAACAACACTGTCTTGGTTTTCCTCGACTTGTCGAAAACATTTAATACACTTTCATATGAAATTTTATTGATAAACTTCATATACAGCCGGCATTAGAGGAAGTATGCTTGATTTGTTTAAGTCATACCTGTTTAATCATCATTAGTGTGTCAAATCAAAAGATATTTCACCCGACAAGTCGGTGCTAAAAGGTGGGTCTCACAAGGACCTATCCTTGGGCCATTACTATTCTTAATTCACATCAGTGATTTTCATCTTTCACCTATGTACAGATGATACTACACTTACTCATTCACATTATAATTTAGACTCATAAATAAAAACGAACAGGCACGCATTTAGATCATGTTTATAAATGATGTATTCAAACAAAATTTTATTGAACCTGAAAAAATCATCTCAATATGATCATTATCACAAAACATGAATACAAATAATTATCAAGTAAAACTCGGCATAACACTTATACTCTTGCAAGGAGAATAAAGTAAAGTATTTGGTAATAGTTTGGAATTAAACTTCAAAAAGTCCAAAATATCAACATTTCTATTAATGTTATTCATATTAAAATTGACTTCCTATAAACGTACTCCTTACCTCATATTACTATTGTTCCATCCATGACATTATAACAAGGGGTAGCTTAAAAGAGTATATAAAACATCTTTAGGGAGTCATTCATTAAAAATTTACTGCAAATCTCGAATCATGATAACAGGCAACGTAACACTTCCCCAACTGATTAATATTGATGGGCTATGTAATGAAATTACTAAATTTGGGCGGAAAATATGTCAAAAAACAGGAAACTGGGTGCGTTCCAGGTAATTGGACAAAAGTTGTAACTGTACCACTGTATAAAAATAACTATGAAAGAGGTGAATGTGAAAGTTATAAAGGGTATAATTCCTTTAAGTATGGTTGGAAAAATATACGGAAGAGGGTTAATAGAGATAGTTAAAAGAGATTACAAATCCGTTAGTTAGAGCTAAACAAGGATGCTTTAAAAGAAGGAGAATATATTGATCATGTGTTTGTAAGTGAAACAGCTGACGTAGAAACTAAGTGATAGGGGAACTCTAGATTACGAGTATAAACTGCGGCGGGAATCACTCAGATAAATCCACTTTATCGTAAATGCAATATGTATAATATACCAAATGTGTTTCCTAAATTTTTATTTTTATTTTCTTAATTTGAGGTTCCTCCAGTTCACCAATTTCCCTGTACTCGTCGCCTTCTGTGCGAAGCTGAAGTAGCGGCAAGGACTAGTGACTCTTATAACCGTCACCGACATCCGGAAGAGGAAAACGACAGAAACACTGAGGAGGAAGTGAGCCCCACTGAAGAGGATCCCTTTAAGGAAATGCACATAGAAGCCGTTAAAGCACTGTTCAGGTACACTGTTACGTATTTAGTAAAGAAATCGACAAACGAATTCGCGAAAGCGCAATAACGAAATAGTACCAAAGAACTGTAGTAGAATCGAGAGATAAAACGATGCAGACGAAGAGGTAAAGGAAGGAACAAATGATGGGTGACTGAGTTGCAGAGTGAGAAAGTTGAAGTTTTTTTGTGATGGATCAAACTCTGACTTCTATTTAGTGTGGAATTTTTATACAATTAGACTAAGGTATGATACTGTAAAAAGAGTCCTGTCCGTCCGTCTGTCCGTCCCTCTGTATTCCGGATTGGTTGAAAGATAGTGACATCATAGACACGTCATAAAATGGGCGGAGCTCTAGCGCGTGCTTTTCACTCAATGTCATTATACAATTCAGCAAACAAATTTATAATTTTTTTTAATTAGACAAAAATTGGAATTTTTAAAAATCTATATATATGCTGTCTGTCTGTCTGTATATCTCTTCCACCCAGAAAACACGGAAACGGCTCCTCGAGAGGAAAAATTATTGTGTAAAAGTTGCTTAATTTTAATCGAAACGTACGGGAAAATTATTGAATGCCCAGTTAGGTTAATTGAATACCCGGTTAGGTCGACTGTACGCCCTTGACGACTGGTTAGGTTAAGTCGTGATATTTTCGTTAAAAAAAAGATAAAAAAATATAATATATTATTTTTGACTGTACAGTAACTATGTATTACCCGAAGGGTAATTACTGTAATAACAGCCTTCCGCAGGAACTACCAAAAATATTCCACCCGTAGGCCGGGATATTTTTTCTACCCGCACGAAGGGTGGGTTCTCTGCTAGTACGTATAAATTTTAATTCGACTTATGGTTATTTGTGACCGCTTTTGTATGAATGTAGGTGTGTACTTCCTCAGTATTTTCGCGTATTTTCATCAGAACCTCTGAAGTGAGTGATTTATATTTTCGAAAATTGTGTTCACAGAATAAATGAATACACACCATTTTCAACAATGCCCATGGCTCAGCGGGTAATAATAATAATGAATCATGAGGGCCAGAAACTGGCACAATGCTCAGGCCACACTAATCCAGCCCATTGTGCTAACTCCTGCGTTATCATTACCAGCATTATCGGGGTTCGAACTGAGCCGCTAGCGTCCGTATACGGGTGCTGGCGGCTCAATAGGTTTTCCGATGAGCGAAGTAAAGACACTGAGGTCGAGGGTTCGACTCTTGATAATGCTGGCTGACACTAATTCTGGAGTTAGCGCAATGGGCCGCGTTCATCTGGCTTGAGCACTGTACCTTTTTCTGATTCTCTCGATTCATTATTACTCCACGAAATGAAAAAAAAACGTGGAACGAAAATTGTGAAAATACCAAATTGAAGAAAGTTAATTTAACCCATTTAAGAGTTTAGGGTACGTTTGGCGTTTCCACGATTTTTCATCCTACGACTTTTCATTTCAGGAAAATACCCCAAATTCCAGAATAATTATCTTCATTCATATCTCTATTCTTCATTATAAAACAAAGAAGAGTGAATTCACTGACATAAGAAGTTTCGCATTCAAATGCTCGTTATTCAGCGTTATAAAAAACATAAAAAATCTTTAATTGAATATATTTCTTTTTCCCATTAGAGAAGAGGAATCCGAAGATCTGACCGCTAATAGCAGAAAAGCCTTGGGCCTTGTGGAAGGTCTTACAGGACAGACCTGCGAGGAAGCCTATCGCAGATGCCCTGGAAGGTAATTATAAGATGCGTGTAACTTTTTGTATGTTAGAAAGATCATCCACATTTGAAAATAGGAAAATTAACAGTTTATTTAAGTATTTTTTAAAATTCTGGTGGCACAACGAAAGTTTTTTTTTTTTTTTAATATTTTTAACTTTGTTTTATTTCTATTTTTTAGGTACACTGGAGGAATGTTTTTTCGCTCTGTTTTCGAAGAGTTTCATTACCGAGCCAAAGAAGAACTGTAACTGATCACAGGCTGGCCCCATATACCCTACTAAGGGCATAGTCGAATTCGGATCAGATACGCAACACGGAATTATGATTCGTTTTTATTTAGTATATCATTCCATAATAAGTTTTATAGCATTGAAAACGATAAAAATTTTGTTATGGAAAGGCTGCGATACATAAATTTTAAACCAGTTTCGTCCGTTCAAAATCATGAAAAAGGATTCCGTGTTTCATGAAGTTTTATGAAATTAATTACGTTGAAATAGTTTGATCAATTCGTTTGTTAGCAGTCACCGTTTTTAATTTATGAGTCTCGCTCTCCTCCGGAAATTTTGAAGATGAAAAAAAGCAAAATATTTATTTAGAAATGTGTAAGATTTTGACCAATACTTGTTTGGTTATCTTCAAGCGCGAATTTGTGCAGTTTTTAATAAATATTTACCTTCCCTCCAAACAATGATCGTTTACTAAATGTTTCTATAACATATTTATCGACGTTTTAGAAATGTTTAGTAAATGTACTGTTTGGAAAAAAAGTTCGCCTACAAACAAAATTTCTAAGCAATATAAAAAATTGGGTGCTACTGTAGTATGCGATCTACCTACGATTCGGCGGTCTACCTTTTAATTATAGCTTCTTATCTTCTTATTATTTTATTATTAGATTAATTGTACGCCCTTGACGATTGGTTAGGTTAAGTCGTGATATTTTCGTTAAAACTAACGAAAATATCACGACTTAACCTAACCAATCATCAAGGGCGTACTGTAGTAAGCGGTCTACCGTTAAGTATGCGGTAGTAGTATGTTTAACTTCTTTAATAATTCCTTAATTGTGTAAATTAAATTATAATTCCTTTCAATTCATTTTCAATTCCTTTTAAATATTTTGAACGGTAGACCGCATACTACAGTAGAAACTTAACGGTAGACCGCATACTACAGTAGAAACTTAACGGTAGACCAAAAATTGTTAGTCGATAATTATTTTTAATTCTACTACATGTACCACTTAAAAGAAAAATAGTTGAAGGAAACAACCAGTCAACACTCGCTAGTAATTTCTTATGCTTTTTTAGAAATTTTATGTTTGTACTTTACAACCTTACAACCTCACGAGTTCCGTATGACGATTCCTCAGTTCACGGGGGTCAGGCTCGTTGCCTCATCCCTCAAGTTAGCTTGGAGAAGGGGAAAGTTGGTTTCTTGGGTTCCCCATCTCACATAACCAAGTACACCCGGTTGTAAGCAAACTTTGTAGGTAAAATTTATCCGAAACCGTACCTTTGTTTGATTTACTGCGAGGAATCAGTTGTTACTACGAGTGTTTGGCTGCAAACACTCTTTCTCTCGATATGAATTCAAATTTCTTTGAATTTATTTCCGCGTTAAAAGTTAGTTAAAAATAATTATTGATTGTATCCACCTTACTGACCACGACTTTAAGAACTCCAACTGCACGACAATATTCTTAAAATTCTCAAAATTAGTCATATCACGACATATTTATTAAACATCAGAAATGATGTTTAAATTAAAGAATACCAAACCAGAAGGGCATTTTTAGTTATGTAGGAATAAGCATTAATTATTTACATTTAAACTGTGTACAACTACGTTAGGGCCATGATTAGTATTACAGTTACAATTTTACTCTTATTTACAGTGAATAGATTTTTTACCTATATTTTTGTCAGGCTTTATTCCAGAGAATGTTCTAAAAACTTCAATTTAAAACTTTATTTTAAGCATCGTATATGGAAGCTTCATTAAAATACCAAATGCTCGGCATTTAATAATACTAATACTAATATATATATATATAAAATTGGCTTCCATCATGAAAAGAAAAAACTTTAGTATTTGTCACTTATTCGGATAAGAGTGGATTTCATTTTCACGAAAGAGTTCCTTGTTCCATGCACGGTCTGTGTGAAACATAAAAATAAATTTCGCGGGGGACCATTCTGAGTCGTAGCATATATATCTATATATGGGGAAAAAGTTGAATAATAAAAACAATAGGAACTGACATTAAAACTAAGGCTATCATTTTCAGGGAACCCATCAAACATGTTTCACGTCTATTATATACATATAGATATACATACATACATACATAAAAAATCTCATTTCCTAAGAAATTGGAGTGAGAAGGCATAAAAACAACCCAGACATCTTTGTTTCACTCAGTCCCAGATTCCACCCTTAAACACCTGCAACACTTCTGCTCTCTTTTCATCATCATTATCCTCTTTACATTCCACACACACAAACGTGCCTACCTGGAGGTCCAGGCAGGCGCGGCGCTCACGTCTCAGGTTATACTCACCGCAGGATATGGAAGTTAGCCGGACCTTTCGGCGGGCGGTGGTGTTGCCATATCACTATGCCATTTAAAAGTAGACTTTGGTGTATAATCCTTATTTTGATCTTAAATTTAAATCTTTTTTATTTCATGTCTTAATAGAATTTTAACCACCACAGAAGGCTTATACTCTATTCAATTTTATGTATTAAGTGTGGTCACAAATTAATAAGAACCAGATAGGTCAATTAATTTCTTTAACAATCAGCGGTTGCTATGGATTTCTCTAAAGAATGGTTTGGTTATTTGCAATGAAACTTAAGTCATTAGTACAAACATGGGATCACTTTAATATATTGGAAGCAATATGTTAAAGTGATCCCTCTTGGGAAGCAATATGTTAGTGATTAACACTGGGAAGCAATATGTTAAAAAGAGAAAGGTTGGTTGGTTAGAAAGAGGTTGGTAATCTAGGCTAACTAAAGAAAATATCACGACCTAACCTAACCAATCGTCAAAGGCGTATATTTGACCTAACGATTGGTTAGGTTAGGTCGTGATATTTTCGTTAGTTAGCCTTATAAGGCTAACTAAAGAAGGCTGGGGGCCCTGATCTTCAGGTGATCCACATATTTTACATTCACAAAAAAATGGCAAAGCGTAATAAATTAAGTTGTCCATAAATTTACATTTTCTCGACTGGCTAATCTCTAAATATTATAAACTATTGTAATGTAACTGTAATTGGTTGTGTAATGTCTCTTTTTGGGAAACAATATGTTAAAGTGATTAACACTGAGAAGCAATACGTTAAAAAGAGGTTCCTGGGAAGCAATATGTTAAAGTGATCCCAAACATGGTACAAATTTCACAGATTTCATTTGTATGTGAATTAAAGCGTAATCATTTCTTAGATCTGTCCCGAGCAACATCTGGTTGCTAAGCGAAACTTGACCCTATTTCTGATAGTTACCTACCTGATTCTTGTTCTGTAGTCTGTGGTGGAGTGTTCATTTAGTCACGTGATATAACTTCGATTTAACTTTGTATTAAAGAACAGTTATGTTAATGTTAATCGCATTAAAAAAATGAAATACCAACTCTAAAAATTTTATAATGAACATTAGAAGAATATCAAATTAAATATCACATAATAAAACAATGATATTTTCCTCTTGTTTCATACACATTCGAGTATATATATATGCGCCTCGGTGGTGTAGTGGTTAGCGTCGCTGACTACTGAATCCATCGGCACCGGGTTCGAGACCCGACGGCAACCGGCGCGCAGCAAAACCCAGCTGTTCATCCTTCCACACAATAAAGAAAGTGCTTGGTAGATAAATGGGTACCCTGGATGGCCTAGTGGTTAAGACGCTGGGCTGCTGATGGGGCGTGGTTCGGATTCCACGTTAAACTGTAGGTCTAAGGTGGAGTGAAAAGCTTGACCTTCGTCAGAATGAACAATTCGGGCGGAAGCTAACCAAAGGTTATATATATTATGTAAAAGGACATGATTTTATACAAATTGTATAAAATCTGCTTAATTAAACCTGAAATGGATTATGATGAATCCAGACTGAAAATGAGACACGAATGTGTGTATATAATTTCCTTTTCCTGCCAATTTTCAAGCACGAAAAAGACGCGAAGTTTCAGCTTAAATAAAAACTTTTAATTCACAGCTGCATTAACTGTTATTTAAACAAGGAAAAAAATTCACATCTCGAAGAAACATTGGTTGGTTAATTGCGGATTGCTCTGGTAAGACAGACTAACTTTTACAAATTTTTGTTACGAGTTATCAGGTCAGCATCCGTAGCTCAATGGACAACACCGTTTTCCTATAAGCGAAGTGATGACACTGAGGTCAGGGATTCGACTCCTGATAATGCTGATAATTATAACCCTGTGCCAGTTTCTAGATGTTCTGAATGATGATTACACTAGGCAACAAATTTCAACTTTTTTTTTGTTACAGACACGTGAACTACTGATTCCTACTAAAGCGCTGATGCTGATTTCAGATCTGATATCAAAATTTCTCTATCACGTCCAGATTTTGTGTAACCGAAAACCCCTATTTTTCATTTTTTTTCTCACCCGCTTCTATTACGAAAGCCGTCTAAGCTACTTTTCCGTGCCACGTTTTATGTTAAGCATACTTAAATAATTAGTGAACAGGGAGTCTTTCCTCCTTTATTCTGGCTTAAGACAGACAGCGGAATTCCGCTGGCGGAGTTACCACCCCTGCGCCCAACCATCCACCCAAAGCGCGTTAGTATTTTGTGTTACTACTGAAAGGCAAATTCCTGTTCTTAAGTGAAACTTTGGTGTGTCCTCTTCCTTTGTCGCTTGTAGGATGACGAGCTCTCCTTCTGCAGGAACCAACAATAATCTCCCATCATATTTGGGTTGAAATTACCTTGGTATCTGTTTTCCATAACTGAGATCTGTTGGTGGAAGCGCTCACCATGCTCGTCACTTACAGCCCCAAGGTTGGCCGGGAAGAAGTCAAGATGAGAATGTAAAAAATGAATTTTCAAAGACATTCTGCATCCCATTATTTCATAAGATTTAAGCATGTTTCTACGAGTTTACGGTGGTTTTCAGCTTTGTGGTTTCCAAGAAAATTTTTGACAACTTCAACGAAAGATGTCCATGCTCCTAGTTCATTCTCATTTAGGTTAGATGGAAACGATGAGTCGTGGATGACACTGCGGATCTGTGGTCCAGTGAAAACTCCAGCTTCTAGCTTAGCATCTGTCAATATTCCTTTGAATTTATCCTTTAAATATAGGAAACCACTACCTTGATGATCCATACCCTTCACGAAATTTTTCATAAGGCCAAGTTTAATGTGAAGTGGTGGAAGATGTACTTTCTGAGGGTCAATAAGTGCTGGGTGTTTCACATTGTATTTACCAACAACATGTTCAGTTCTAGATGGCCAATCATGTTTTTTGTAGTGGTTCTTGTCATCTCTGCTGTTCCATAGACACAAAAAGCACATATGCTTTGTGTAGCCCAACTGTAACCCAAGAAGTAATGATACAACTTTAAGGTCGCCACAAATATTCCATGTGTGGTCCTTATATTTGATGAGTCTTAGCAGCAGTTTCATCGATTCATAAGTCTCATTAAGGCCAGTGGCATGTGCTACAGGTATTGAAGGTTTTTCATTGCCGTTGTGCAGTAATACAGCTTTAAGGCTAGCTTTACTAGAGTCAATGAACAGTCTCCATTCTTTTGGATCATAGCGACAGCCAATCCCTTGCATCAGACCACTGATATCGTGGCAGAAACAAACGTTTTCTTCCTGTATGTAAAATGATGAAAATTGCAAATGGCGATGGCGGAAATGGGAAACTTTGGTGTTTGGTTGGAGAAGATTAAATTCTTGAAGTCTTGAACCAAGCAACTCTGCCTTTTCTTTTGGTAATTCCAAATCGCGCACTAAGTCATTTAACTCCGCTTGACTTAACAAATGTGGGGAAATATTTGCATCTGGAACATATATGCCATCTTTCCCTGTTTCTATATCACTAGCAGAATCTTCAGATGAACTGCTGTCTGTTATCGTTGCTGGTGGAACTGGTGTGGATTTGTTTCATCATGTGTACTGGTTTCATTGCTGATTCGCAGTTTGGGTGTACGTGATCTTTGATTTGTTTTTCTTTGTGAAACCAGCAATCTTTGTCAAACAAAAATAACAATCATTGAAGTGATTTTTCGGCTCACGCCAAACCATGGGGACTGAGAACGGCATAGCTTTTCTTTTACCATTCATCCAAGCTATTAACATTGCATTGCACTGTGCACAGCAAATATGTGGTGCCCAGTCCCTATGTTGGTCTCCTAACTTACAGTCAAAATAACACTTGTAGGCAAATTTTACTAAAAGTGATTTGCATTTTACACAAAATCTAGACGTGATAGAAAAAATCTAATTATAGATTTGAAATCAGCATACCGAAATTAGCTAGGAGCACCTATTTGGTCTTCTGTAACAAAATCTTTGTTGCCTAGTGATTATTGGCGGTAATCGAAAAACGCGGTGGAATAATATGATGGTTAACAGTTATTATTGGTTATCTAACAAATCTACATTAAGGTTGGATATACGATGCGAAAGAATGTGAAAAAAACAGCATGAATTAGTAGTATGTGCTTGGTAATTATTATTAATTATGTTAAAATCTCGTTTTAGCATAAATTTTAATTATAATTTTAAAAAAAATATCACTGAAAAAACGGTTGATTTCAATCTGTAAAACTGTGCAATTACAAATTACAATATATATATATATATATATATATATATATATATATATATATATAATATATTAGTGATGTAGCGGATGTCATTTTTTCACATCCGCGGATGCGGATGAGGATGTTTGATTTCAACATCCGCGGATGCGGATGTCTACATTTTCGTTTTTTTAGGATATATTCGAGATTTGTTGTGTTTAACGTATATATAAGTTATTATATATAGAGAGCTGTAGCTATAATGTAGTATAATTGATTAATTGTACAATAATTGCTGTACTTTCTCTGAACATATAAAATAATATCAAGCATCTAACTAATATAGAAATCAATTAGTGAATTCGTCTGCAAATAAATTCGTTATATTTTGTTGAGTTTCAGCCACAATTAGAAACCATAATTGTGTTACCAGGATGCGGGACGTGAACCCAACTCAAATGCACCCCACCGACCTCTTTCCCCAACCTCCACCCTCATAGAAAGAGATCTTTAATTAGCTTAATAACTATTTATATTAAGTTTAAAGTTTATTAGGCATATTTATAAATGAGTAATTAAAATAAAGTAAACTAAGATGTTCATCGTTTATGTTCAAACTTAATTATAGGAAGGTTATGCTTAAGGAACATTAATTTTTCTGCCTTTTCTGCTGCCAGTCTGTTTCTCTTTTCATCATATATTAATCCAGCACTGCTAAATAATCTCTCGCTTGGTACGTTTGTTGGAGGACAGGCTAAATGTTTCCTTGCAAGTTTACTCAAGTATGGATAGATATTCTGCGTATTTTTCCACCAACTAATAGGATTGTCACATGCAGCCAGGCGTTTTTCTTGGTGATAGCTCTCGATCATTTTTACTACATCTTTTGACATCGCGTAGGTCTCGTCATTGCTGCTTGACTCAAGAAACTGAGAGACAGATTCTGTGATAGATTTGCTTGTTGAAGGTGTTGGTTCTGTCACTGAAACTTTTATTCTTTTGGTGGGTGGCGAAGCGACAGATTCAAGAGATTGAAGCTCTTCAACTGCTTTGCCAAGTGATGATTTAACTCGTTCTAATGTACTAGGTGAAAATAACTTAGCTTTGTAACGTGGATCTAAGTAGGTTGCAAGAGAGTAACTTCATAAAAGAACAGCCTCTCGTCTTGTCACTTGCATCACTTTTGCGCACAATGAACTAGTTCTATTAATATAGTAGAATTTGATAATTTCCGCTTATTAATGACGTTTTATCTCAACGGTCCACATCCGCACGACATCCGCAGTCCAAAGTGCGGCTGCGGACGCGGATGCGGATGCGAGAAAATGTGCGGATGTTCCGAGGATGCGGATGTGACCTACATCACTAATATATATACTTTATGCAGGAAGGAGGGGCCAAGGGAAATGCCCGCAAAATCGTCCCCCCACCCTTAGAAGAAGAAGAGAGCAAAAATCAAGGTCCAGGATTTTCAAGATGCCTAGACGCTCTGTGTTTGAAAGATACGAAATCATAGACAGGAGGAAAGATGGATTGAGGAAGATTGTTCCAGAGTTGGCCAATTGAGTAGATGAAAGATTGAAAATACCGATTAACTCTTGCGTTAGATAGTTGGACAGAAAAGGAATGAGAAAGTGTAGAAAGTCTGGTACTCCATGCTCTCCTTAAAAGATGAGGTATGCAGATAGAGAGTTCAGAAGAGCAATGTCCATTATAATAGCGATAGTAAAGAGAGAGAGTGAGGCAACATTTCGGCGAAGAGAGAGAGAGGGAGAGAGAGAGATTGAAAACAATCAGTAAGAGGCGGGAAATTGATGAGACGAAAAGCCTTTGATTCCACCCGATCAAGTACGGCTGTGTGGGTTGAACCACTCCACACATGAGAAGCATACTCCATACAGGGGCGAACAAGACCCCTGTACAGAGACAGCAACTGAGTAGGGGTGAAGAAACAGCGGAGGCGGTACAGCACACCTAACCTCTTAGAAGCTATTTCAGAAAGAGAGTATATATGATCTTTCCAGGAAAGATCACGAGAAATGGAAACGCTAAGAATGTTAAGAGAAGAGGAAAGATTGAGTTGTGTGTTGTTGAAGGTAAGAGGATAGTTGTGTGGAAGATTGTGACGAGTAGACAGATGGAGGAACTAAGTTTTTGAGGGACTGAAAGCCTTAAGGTTTTCTCTGCCCCAATCAGATATAGCAGAGAGATCAGAGGTCAGGTGTCCCATAGCCGTCCCACGCGAATCATGGGGGGACTGCTGTGAGGGACAATTTGGAAAGCGGGTGGAGAAGTGAAGAGTGGAATCATCGGTATATGAGTGAATAGGACAGGAAGTGCGAATTATAAGATCATTAATAAATAAAAGGAAAAGTGGGTGGCAGGACAGAACCCTAAGGAACACCACTGTTAATAGCTTAGGAGAAGAACAGTGGCCATCTACAACCGCAGCTATAGATCGGCCAGAAAGGAAATTAGAGATGAAGGCACAGATAGAAGGATAGAACCTGAAGGAGGGCAGTTTGGAAATTAAAGAGTTGTGCCAGACTCTATCAAAAGCTTTTGATATGTCTAGCGCAGTAGCAAAAGTTTCACCGAAATCCCGAAAGGAGGCTGACCAAGAGTCAGAGAGATATGCAAGAAGATCGCCAGTAGAGCGTCCCTTGCTGATCCCGTACTGACGATCTGAAAGAAGATTGTGAGAAGAGAGGTGTTTAAGAATCTTCCTATTAAGGATAGATTCACAAACTTTATAAAGGCAAGAAATCAAAGCAACTGGACGATAGTTGGAGGGTTGAGAGCGGTCATCCTTCTTTGGGATAGGCTGAATGAAAGCAAACTTCCAGCAGGAAGGAAAAGTACCAGACGAAAGAGTTTGCCTAGGAAGGGTGTCAGCACAGAAGCACAGTTCTTAAGAACACTAGGACGAACACCATCAGGACCATACGCCTTCCTAGAGTTGAGCCCAAATAGGGCAGGAAAAACATCTTTAGAAGAGATTCTAATTTCAAACATAATAAAGTCAGAGTGGGGAGGAGATGGAGGAACAGCACTAGAATCGTCCAGGGTTGAATTGTAAGCGAAAGTTTGAGCGAAGAGTTCAGCTTTGTCAGGAGAAGAGACGGCAGCGGAGCCGTCGGAATGGAAAAGAGGAGGGAAAGAAGAGGAAATAAAGTTGTTGAAGAGGTTCTTAGCTAGATGCCAGAAAGAGCGAGAAGAATTAGAATTGGATAGTTCTTCACATTTTTTCGGATGAAGGAATTTTTGGCGAGTCGAAGAACAGATTTTCCACGATTCCGGGCAGAAATATAAGCTGAGTGAGAGTCAGGAGTTGGATAGCGACGGTACCTTCTGAAAACCTCCTCTCTGTTGCGGATAGCATTAGAACAAGTAAAGTTAGATCAAGGTATTTTTGCATTAGTAGTTACAGTAGAATATGGAATGTACGCCTCCATTGCCGAGAGAATCACCTCCGTGAAGCGCTCAGCACACTCGGAAGGGCCCCTGCCACAGAAGCAGTAATCATTCCATGGGAAATCACAGAAGTACTGCCTAAGGGCCTCCCAATCAGCAGCGCCAAAGTACCAAAAGCGCCTCCTCTTGGGAGGATCCAAAAGTCAAATTGGAGCAAATGGACAGGAAACAGATATAAGATTGTGATCGGAGGAGTCCAACGGAGAGAAAAGTTTCACAGAGTAAGAAGAAGGATGAGAGGTAAGAAGTATATATATATATATATATTATATATATATATATATTCCAACGCGTGTTTGTCCAGTGCGAATTTGCTTATACACGGGAAAATAAATGCGAACAATTACTTGCCGAAAGCGGAAAATTTGATTATACACGGCCCGCCGAACATGCTCTAATACAGTAATACTGTACGCGTGCCAATGCGCAGTCTAGTGTTTTCTCCTCCACTCTCCAACACTCCCGCATCTCCCTCCCAATCGCGTCACCCCTCGCATCACCCTTTGTCTCAGTCCCGCTAACGCGTTAAGTTCAGTGAAGTTGTGTTGGATTGTTTTTGTCGTATTTTGCCGTTGTTTTGCTATTACCCTTAGACATAGGCTGACCATATTTCCTTGAGACAAAAACGGGACATTGGGATGGCAAAAAAGGGACGGGGGTTATGTAATATTCTGTATTCATGAAAAAGTAAGTACATAAACATATTGAGCTTACAATTATTCTTCAGTGACAGAACCCATACAGAACCCATAAAGAAAACGGTACTGTCCCGTTCAAAACGGTACGTATGGTCAGCCTACTTAGACAGCAATATGGCACCAAAACGTAAAGC
The DNA here is from genome assembly GCA_023014485.1 of Bathynomus jamesi. Lineage (NCBI taxonomy): Eukaryota > Metazoa > Arthropoda > Malacostraca > Isopoda > Cirolanidae > Bathynomus > Bathynomus jamesi. The sequence goes on from JAJOZX010001153.1 coordinate 354,023, forward strand.
ATCTGCAAGTGATAGTGAAGAGAAGAAAAGTCGTCAAGGTTATGACATTAGCCGAAAAAATAAAGATTCTAGATAAATTGCGTGGTGGTATGAGTATAACATCACTTGGCCGCGAGTATCACGTGAATGAGTTTACCATACGCACCATCCGAAAGAGTGAAGAAAAGATACGTGCTATTTTCATTTAATATATTTTTATTTATCATTATGTAAATATCATTATGTTTGTGATTTTATTATGTTTTTATTTCACATACAATATATGTAGGGAAATTCATTTATGTGTGACTAAAAAATCTACGTATCTAAGTATTAATGGGAGACTTTACGCGGCCGCGTTCACGTATCCCCATTTATCCCATAAGCCGGGCATAAGGTATTAAGTTTGTCTAACGTGGATTTACCTAACGCGCCGTTCTCGAGGAACCTAACCCCCGCGTTGGACGAGGGTTTACTGTATTTTTATAATGGATGAATGCACATTCTAGAATATTCCTTTCAATTATATCTTTGTTTTTAACGAGAACTTTAGAAGTCTTCCACTTAATACTATGATTACATCTATACATATGGTTAAACAATGCATCACAATTATTTGCTATTCTACACGCATATTTATGCTGTTTTACTCTGATATCTACAGTTTTTCCCGTTTAACCTACATATATAAACTGAGTTACATTGTGTACATCCGATCGAATATACACAACCAACAGCATTATCCGGGCTATTCTTTATTGGGCGAGACTTTATCGTATTATTATACTTAAAGACTACGTTATTGCCAATTGTTTTAAGTAAGGTCGGAAGAAAGTTAAAATTTATATGATAAGGTAGGCTAAGGATATTTTTGTGATCAAATTCATTTACAATTACATCATTATAATACCTTTTCTAGCTTTTCTAAGGCAGTTATCTAAAAATGGAATAGGATAACATAATTTAGTACCAATATTCATGATACTGCATAACTTCGAATTAAAAACAGGAAAATAGATTTTATGGGGTGATGGTCAGAATAGAAATGCACGTAAGAGTTATTATTAGTAGAATTACGGAAAACTTCAAATTTGAATTGATTCATGCATCTCCCAATTTTCAGACTCGGAAATGATAAGCATCCATTATTTTCTTTTTCGACAGTAAATTTCATGGACGGGACTAAATTGTTGAGCCTACCAAGGAATTCGTCAACATCTAAATTGTCAGGCCAATGAGCCTAACAAGGAATTCGTCAACATCTAAATTGTCAGGCCAAAGGCATAAAACATCATCTAAACCAGACAAGGTTAAAATTAACAACAGTGGGCAAAATTCTACTTTCAAAAAATTCCATATATAAATTAGTTAATACGAGTGAGGGCGGATTTTTGATCGCCAATCCAAGCGACATAGCATAAAACTTATCTTCAAACTAAACTTTACAATTTTTGACGCAAAGCTTAATTAATTCAATAAAAGTATGTTAAACAGAGAACGAATACTCAGAGATCTTATTTTTAATAAGTTGAGTAAGCCATCAACAGGGACTTTTGTAAATAACGAACATACTGTACATCGAAAATTACCAGTTTGAAATTATGATCATTAGGAAACTACAGTTTGTTAATAAGACCCATGCTATTTACAATATGGGATTCGGAAATAGATCTAACTAAAGGGGTTAGTAGTATAGCCGCAAAAGGTTAGAGTGCAGGAATGTTGCAAGTGATTACGTAATTTTGCAAAGGGGGGTGGGGGGTTGCAAAAAAATACCCCCCAAAGGGCCCTTTGTTGCCAACCGGGGTTGCAAGGGGCATGCAACTTGGAGGCGGAGTTCTCCCCCAAGCTATTCCCCCCAAAGGGCCAGAAAGGAGAGAAAGGAGGAGAGAAAGGAGGAGAGGTGTTCACCTGGCAGGAGCCAAGTGCATATTAAGACTTCAGCCGAGTAGGCGTTGTTTTATAGGCTCCTAATCAGCCAGTTGGCTTAGAAGGCGTAAATGGCTTGAGTTGCCAGATAGCGCCATTTATTCAGTTTGTGCTATATATTTAATTCTAATCGAAGACTGAGTTGCCAGATACCAATGTATACATTATTATATACGCCTAATCAGCCAGTTGGCTTAGAAGGCGTAAATGGCTAGAGTTGCCAGATACCACTTTTTAGCATTGCCAGATACCATTGTATACATTATTATAGACTCCTAATCAGCCAGTTGGCTTAGAAGACGTAAATGACTTGAGTTGCCAGATAGCGCCATGTATTCAGTTGCCAGATACCACTTTTTAGCATTATTATGGTGAGTTGTCTCACTAAACAATTAAAAGACTTCGTGCCATGTATTCAGTTGCCAGATATCACTTTTTAGCATTGCCAGATACTATTGTATACATTTAGAATTCCGCTAGTAGGTTTAGAAGGCGTAACATGTTATAATTAAAATTAAGTAAAACAACATTGCATCATTCTTTTTATTATAAATATATAGAAAATAAATATACATTTCAATAACAAGAAATATATACACACACACAATTATGGAGATATATGCAAAATAAATATACATTTCAATAATAATTGAGGAATATGCATATAATCCTAACAGTACAGGAGAAATATCAAGCAAAATATATAATTACATTTCACTTTTTTTTCAAAATACTAAACTCGCACTTAATCGAGTTTACAATTACATCATTATTGCTCTGCATTACGCAGTATACGCGGTTTAATAATTTCACCGCTTAAAGTATAGGGAAACCTGTATTCGATATGAAGGGCTTTCATATCGTTCAGTACTATTTTTGTTCCCACTTTACAACCGGTTGGTAAATCATCTTTAAATACGTCTTGAATACAATCAAAAGCACGCACAAAGAGTTCATCGTTAACTACATTATTAAACACAAGTTTATAAACACGCTTTTCCAATCGAGGGTTTATTTCTACCGACTCGAGCTTTTCAATCGTGAACTCACTCAACATAGCGGCAATTGAAATAATCTTCTAAATCGTTACGACAACTGCGCGTTATATAAAGAAATAGTTATTCAGGGTGAACGGTGTAGGTGAGCTCAGCCTTGTACCGATCAATTGCTTTGTACCAAAGTTCATGGTATTTCAAAGAGTCTAAACTTTTTAAATAAACGTCCAGCTGTAGACCATTCTCACCCTGTTCAGCCCTACACTCGGTAAACCCGTCGAGCAGAGCGGTGTATGCGTATTCAAGTACTGTATCAAAATAAAGCATATCCGTAACACGCGGGTCTAATATAGGTTTCAGCTTGCGGAATCCGACGATTTCAAACATTCTGTCGAGGATGAAACGGTTTCGCGTAGGAACAAGAGCGTTATTATCAGAAGCATTCTTCCACATCAGCCGTATATCAATGCACGGCCGATCGTTATTTATACACAACGTACATACATCAGCTATATTATAAGGGTTACTTTCATTAAAACTGTTGTAGTATCGATCAAAGTCTTCACGTTCATCTATACAGTCAAAATAATGTTTGGGTGGTGGTGGGCCTACGTAGTTTAAAGTCTCGCTGGTGAGGAAAGTGTAAGGGAAGTATCCTTTGGAAACTTCAGCTGCTACTCCCATCACCTTGGGTAGCTTTGCTAATTTACAAGGTGTGAATAATAAAGTGTCTTTAAATTGTACATTGCGTCGTATTTGCATCTGTATTAATTTGTTGCCTCTTTTCAATGGATCACCTGTAAATATCTCAGAGGATTCGTGTTCAAGCAACTCCTTATAAAGGAACTGCGTGTCAAACTTTGCCCCGTTATGGGCGAGAATATACACAGTCATTTTTTTGAAACTTGTCGGCTAACTTGACAATATAGGACACAAATAGTTCACAGGACTATCGCGGACATTCGTTTTAAAAACGTTTGTCCGTTTACCGCATTTGGGGCATCGTTCATATCGATACCCATACACTCATCACAGATGGTCTGGCTCACAAGTAAATGTGGAATTACGTCTTTGGTTTAGCGTTCGTATATGTTTCATATCGTAGTATACAGTTATACAAGGGTTATTTTTAGGCTTAGCATCTTTCATATAACATACATGCTTTACTCCATCCGCCTTATATTCCTCCTGGCATGTAGGACAGTGAATTACGTCACACTTGTGCTTAAATTTTCCTCAATTATCCATTGTGTGAAACATACCACATTCACAGATTCATTTTCCTGCACGTGCCAATGATTTATGGAAATCAAAAACAGCTATTATTGAAAACTGTGCGTCTACACACATCACAGTCTTCCTTCTCAGCGTCAACTACACGGCTTTCACATTGGTGCTTTTACACTGCTCACATACATGTGACATCTTTACAATGTCTCACAATATCATCCGCAAACTCGAGGCACCCCTTACACAATCATGATGTCTCCCATATTTTCGACTTTTGTCATAACTCGCGTAAAGCCACCTTATATTACGGATTGGGAGATACGTTGTCCCTGACAATCCTAAAATAAGTAGGGGTCTTGTACGATCTCACACACAGCTTTTAAAAACATACACAGTCTTACGACGATCATCCAGCCCAAATACAACTATACGGACATTCATTTCCTGTTCTCCCCTTCTCAACTCTTCAGGACCCATATTACAGTCAAATTCAAGTTCACAGTCTACAGCTAGTTTACGGGCACGCTCCACGACCGTAGGCAACCAAATTTTTGGGGCCTGTGTATTTTGTACAGTAAACATACGTGCTAAGAGTACTGCTATAAAGCCGCAACCGCGATCGACGTTTACATGCTTTCGGTAAATAGTCGGAGAATTGAAGTTAAGAGTATACGGTATGGCACTATGACCCGCAACACGGAATACACGATCAATATTTACCGTGAAGTTGTCCATATTAAAGGCAATACTACTTTGGGCGGCTTGCATTATACGGCCTAATATATATTCTACTTCTTCAGCCGCCAAACGTCTAAATGGCACAATCACCCAATAATCATCTACATCACCGTCATCTGACCCGAATCGAAAGGACAGACTCGTCCTGACTTCACGCCCGTCGCGATTCTGAAGAGCAAACTCTACAATACGCTGTAGAACCCGGCGTAGCCCGCGCTCAATTCCATTGCTATACATAGCTCTAGGGTCGACCTTGACTCTATACCGATTTCTAGTCAAGGCTGGGGTGGGGGCTGCGGAGCGCACCAACTCGAACGTTATAACATCCTCAACAGAACGGGGGCATCTGTAGCGGATGAATTAGGGATATATTAGCGGAAGGTGCTGCGGGGGGCCTGTTGCTTAGGAGGTTGAGGGATGGGGGTCTATTATTGTAGACTTAACAGAACGGGGGGCAAATGTGGCGGATGAATAAGGGGATATATTAGCGGGAGGTGCTGCTGTGGGGGTTGTTGCGTAAGAGGTTGAGGGTTGGGGATCTATTACCGCTGCAACAGGCGCGTATTTCGGTCGCTTTATACCTGACGTGGGGTTCTCATACCTCCGCTTTGGACGTGCTACCGGTAGCGCTGGTGAGGGTTCGTTGGCACGGGAGGAGATCACAACTACACTGTCGTCGAGGTCATCCGTAATGTCAATGATGTGGTGCTCTACCTCATCGTCATTCACGGTTCTGTGGAGAAGAAAGCAAAATATAAGGAACAGCACTCAAAATTTGTAATATTTTGTAAATGACCTCTTAGGAGTGTGACGTGTTAGAAATGGACTCTGTAAAAATTCAGATTCACGAGTCCATCCACATGTATTATATCTGGACCTACAGGATGTGGTAAAACTGTGTTTATGCTTAAAATCATTAAAGAAAAGGGAGAGATGTTCTCGAAATTTGTGCATAAAGTTATATGGTGCTATTCGACGTATCAATCAGTGTTCAACGAGTACCAAGATGATATTTTGTTCCACAAAGGCGTATATGACGTTAATTCGTTAAAGGGAAATGAACATACAGTTATTGTAATTGACGATCTCATGTTGGAGATGGATAAAACGTTTGCCGACACATTTACAGTATTCTCCCACCATCTTAACATAAGCGTGTTCTTCATCAATCAGAATCTATTTTTCAAAAATAGATACATGCGCGATGTGTCGTTAAATACGCAATATCTAGTCTTCGCGCAACGTAGAGATGTATCACAAATTGGGGTATTAGCCAATCAAATGTTCCAGAATCAGCGTAAGGAGTTTTTGGAAGCTTATAAAGAAGCTACAAGCACGCGTTACGGATATTTGCTTTGCGACCTTCATCCGCGAAACACGTTTAGAGTGCTTCTACGAACGAATATATTTCCAAACGAGCCTGAAACGGTGTATATTCCAGAATGACAAAGAGACTAAAGAAATACCATGAATTAATAAAAATCTATCATCGAGTGCCCCGGGCAATGCAGCAGATGTTTATTAAAAATATCGACGCCGACTTTTTAAAATGCATCTGTGAAATCTGTCTTAACGTTATAAATTGCAATGTATCAATGAAAACCCCTCAGAAGGCTCGCCTATGCCGCTACAAGAACATAATACGTGCACTCGCTCGTAAAAGTCAAACTGTAGCGAAGAAAAAAACGAATTATTGTACAAACAGGAGGGTCATTTCTCCCATCTTATTTTCAGTTTTGGGTCCTTTACTGACTAGATTAATATAATGAAGAAAGTGGTAGTGACTCCCCACGAGGTGTACGCTTCACTGCAAAGGAATCCAGACACGGATCTATATACTGCGTAATGCAGAACAATAATGATGTAATTGTAAACTCGATTAAGTGCGAGTTTAGTATTTTCAAAAAAAGTGAAATGTAATTATATATTTTGCTTTATATTTCTCCTGTACTGTTATGATTATATGCATATTTCTATTATTATTGAAATGTATATTTATTTCTATATATCTCCATAATTGTGTGTGTATATATTTTTTTTGATTATACGCATCTTCCTCAATTATTATTGAAATGTATATTTATTTCTATATATCTCCATAATTGTGTGTGTATATACTTTTTGATTATATGCATATTCCTCAATTATTATTGAAATGTATATTTATTTTCTATATATCTCCATAATTGTGTGTGTGTATATATTTCTTATTATTGAAATGTATATTTATTTTCTATATATTTATAATAAAAAGAATGATCCAATGTTGTTTTACTTAATTCTAATTATAACATGTTACGCCTTCTAAACCTACTAGCGGAATTCTAAATGTATACAATGGTATCTGGCAATGCTAAAAAGTGGTATCTGGCAACTGAATACATGGCACGAAATCTTTTAATTGTTTAGTGAGACAACTCACCATAATAATGCTAAAAAGTGGTATGGCTACTGAATACATGGCGCTATCTGGCAACTCAAGCCATTTACGTCTTCTAAGCAACGGCTGATTAGGAGTCTATAATAATGTATACAATGGTATCTGGCAATGCTAGAAAGTGGTATCTGGCAACTCTAGCCATTTACGCCTTCTAAGCCAACTGGCTGATTAGGCGTATATATTAATGTATACATTGGTATCTGGCAACTCAGTCTTCGATTAGAATTAAATATATAGCACAAACTGAATACATGTGCGATCCGCTGCAAGTCGCAACCACCATCGCATCATTATGTTTTACGGTGTTCAAGAATAACTTCATGCCTAAAGACACCTTAGCCATTATTCACCGAAACAACCCCCGCAGTTACGGACACAAGGCTATTTACTGGCTCATACACCTACAGCAACAGACAGGTGTATACATAAAGCACGCCCGCAACACGGGTGAAGTACCCATTAAGATTAATGGACGTGTTTTTTGGGTTGATGGGTTAAGTGAAAACCGTGTCACTGGTGTGAAGACTGTGTACTCCTTTAACGGATGCTGGTGGCATGGATGCCCCCGTCCTGAGTGCGGAATCGCCGGAGATATCCACGGTAGATCTCCTGCCGACTGTCTTGCATGGACCCGCACCCGCGATCAACTTATAGGATCACAGTTCACTCACAAAGTCTTGTGGGAGCATGAATATGATGCACGGATGGAGACAGACGAGGTGTACCGTGAGGAAATAAACACGATCAAGCGTTCAATGGTGCTGGATCCTCTCAAATGTGGTGATAGCTTGTTTGGAGGACGTACAAATCCATTCAGACTATACTTTCCACCTACGGAGGGCGTGAAGCTCCATTACTACGATTTCTGTTCTTTATACCCATACGTGATGAAGAACAATCCGTACCCCGTGGGCGCTCCTGAGAAACTGGTGGGACCTAACCTGCCCTCCATCAATGAATTTTCAAGAAATTTGAATGATCGTTACTTTGGGCTCTCTTTCGTAGACGTACTCCCCCCACGCAATTTATGGATGCCAATCTTACCTGTCGTTATCGACGACAAGCTCATGTTTCCCCTGTGCGTGAAGTGCGCGGAAGAGGATAACGGCGATTGTAACCATATACCCCACCAGCGTAAGATCAGAGGCGTATATACAAGTCCTGAGCTGGCCCTAGCCGTACGCCATGGTTATAGAATACTGAAGATACATGAGGTGTGGAGGTTTCAGAAGCTACCCAACCTTTTCACACCATATATAAACGCCTTTTTGAAGGATAAGGTTGAGGCATCAGGGTATCCGCGAGGAGTTGATACCGAAGATGAAAAGTCTGCCTATATTCAACGTTACCGCGACCGCGAAGGTATACAACTTGATCGTGTCCAAATTGCAAAGAATCCTGGCAAGCGCTTTAGTGCAAAGTTGTGTCTAAACAGTCTATGGGGAAAATTTGCGCAGAATACCGGCAAAGGGAACATTCATTTGGCACAAAGTTATAGTGATGTCTGGGATTATGCCAATGCTCCCGATAAAGAGGTCATGGAGATCGTGAATGTAGGTAATACTTACATAATAAAGTACAACAACACTGAATTGGCCACAGATACCTCAAGGGTTACAAACATACCTGTGGCCAGCTTCACAACAGCCTACGCCCGTATAAAACTTTGGGGTCTATTGCATTCTCTTGGGCGGAGAGTATTGTATGCCGATACAGATAGCGTGATATTCACAGAGAGGGAGGGTGAATACATGCCCGCTATTGGGGAGTTCCTCGGCGAGCTCACTGATGAGATCAAGGATGAGTATGGGGACAACGCATACGCCGACTCTTTTGTCTCAACAGGACCTAAAACTTATGGGGTACGGGTCAGGGTGGGGGAGGATATGAAATATATCGTGAAGGCAAAGGGTATTACGCTCAACCATGCGAATCGGCGGGTTGTTAACTTTGAATCGTTGAAGGATCTAGTGTGTTTGGACGATGATGAGGGCGAACGACCTCCCCAACTAATTGTAGGCACCCACAATTTTCGGGCGCAGAAGCTGGGGGGCGTGAAGGAACTTAGGGGTACGAAGGTGTGCCGTAACACCTATAGGAAACGTTACCAGTTACCTGGTACCTATGATACCGTACCCTTTGGATACCATAACGTTTGATGCTTCTATTGTTAACTGACACGTATTTGTCTTGTATATAATGTATCTATTGATTTATTACACGTATTTGTAAATATATATATAACTTGAATATCTCGTTTATTAAATCGTATTTGTATATATATATAACTTGAATATCTCGTTTATTAAATAAATCATGTTTCAATTAGCGTTTCACTTTCTCCTGTGTGTGTGTGTGTGTGTGTGTGTGTGTGTGTGTGCGCAGGTGAAAGTTCTAAGCTCCGCCCACTGTAAGACAACGTGAGTCATGCTACTATCTGGGAGTCCCTGCGTGGTCAGTCGACTGCAGTAAGCCCGAGATCAGACGTGTATTCAGTAGAAGAAAAGATCAGACGTGTATTCAAATGGCTACCTTTAATATTGCTTGTACAACGTTTATGAAATGGTATTCAGCAAAGTGCCAGGATGTGGTGGATACCGAAAAACTTCCTATTCCCCCCTCCTATGCCTCTTTTAAAACCACATTGGATTGTGCGAAGTTGCAAGATGTACAAATACTCTACGGATGTTCTGGTGAGACCGTTGAAGGCTTTCGTTGCACAGACGATGTGCTGAAGTATGCTGCAGAGCTAAACTTTATAAAGTCTCACATATACCGTGAAGTAAAAGAAACAACGCGTGCAGAAGAGAAGCAGCAGGTATGGATAATGAGTCTTGCGGATGGGTGGTGTGACAAGCGGTATTACGTCATGCTACACCATGTCGATTACTCATACCCTACGACTGAAAATGTGAATCTCGTGATCATGGACAATCTTAAGTATTTTTATCACTATATTAATGTATATCATGATGAGGTTCGTAGTGAGGTTGTGGCTAGTGCCCTGCGTGAGTTTTTAACAGACTTTAGAGACGAGTATCGTTTGATGGGCAGAAAGGAAAAATATGAGCATATGTTCCTCTCAAATAGTGCGCCGGAGTGTGAAGATGTTTAGTAAAACATAAAATGTGCCTAGTTCTTATCCTGAGGTAAACTGTCTGGTGCGTAGTCTGGTAGTGATGAAATTAATTCTTGTACCGGAAAAACAAATATGTACAACAATTCGGTGCGACTCGCGGATCATACGAGTTCGAACAACCCCATTCACGTATCATCGAGTCAGCCGCCCGTCGAACCGTTCCTGCCTACCTGCGTGCCTCACACGGCTCATAGTTATCTCAGAGCTTGAACCGAGTGGACGTGCGCTCCTCGAATACGATGGAACTTCCTTTGAGCAGCATTCTCAACGCCTCGTACGATGTGTCCGTGACGAAATCGTTGCGCGTGTTCAGGCGTAAATCCGGTACCGTTAGCTATGTACTGGAAACGGAATGTAGACAAACAAACAAACGGGTTTATTTAAGTGTCGAGGAGATGAATAGAATCTTCGTGATAGTTGAGAAGTGGAGTGAAGATCGTTATAAAATACCTGCTAACGTAGGTACAAGAAGAGAGCAGATTAGTGACGCACCCTCATACGCCGTTGTATGTACGTTGTGTATAAATAACGATCGGCCGTGCATTGATATACGGCTGATGTGGAAGAATGCTTCTGATAATAACGCTCTTGTTCCTACGCGAAACCGTTTCATCCTCGACAGAATGTTTGAAATCGTCGGATTCCGCAAGCTGAAACCTATATTAGACGCGCGTGTTACGGATATGCTTTATTTTGATACAGTACTTGAATACGCATACACCGCTCTGCTCGATGGGTTTACCGAGTGTAGGGCTGAACAGGGTGAGAATGGTCTAGAGCTGGACGTTTATTTAAAAAGTTTAGACTCTTTGAAATACCATGAACTTTGGTACAAAGCAATTGATCGGTACAAGGCTGAGCTCACCTACACCGTTCACCCTGAAGAACTATTTCTTTATATAACGCGCAGTTGTCGTAACGATTTAGAAGATTATTTCAATTGCCGCTATGTGAGTGAGTTCACGATTGAAAAGCTCGAGTCGGTAGAAATAAACCCTCGATTGGAAAAGCGTGTTTATAAACTTGTGTTTAATAATGTAGCTAACGATGAACTCTTTGTGCGTGCTTTTGATTGTATTCTAGACGTATTTAAAGATGACTTACCAACCGGTTGTAAAGTGGGAACAAAAATAGTACTGAACGATATGAAAGCCCTTCATATCGAATACAGGTTTCCCTATACTTTAAGCGGTGAAATATTATTAAACCGCATATACTGCGTAATGCAGAGCAATAATGATGTAATTGTAAACTCGATTAAGTGCGAGTTTAGTATTTTGAAAAAAAAGTGAAATGTATTTATATATTTTGCGTGATATTTCTCCTGTACTGTTAGGATTATATGCATATTTCTATTATTATTGAAATGTATATTTCTATATATCCTAATTGTGTTGTGTATTATTTTTGATTATATGCATATCCTCAATTATTATGAAATGTATATTTATTTCTATATATCTCCATAATTGTGTGTGTATATATTTTTGATTATATGCATATTCCTCAATTATTATTGAAATGTATATTTATTTTCTATATATCTCCATAATTGTGTGTGTATATATTTCTTATTATTGAAATGTATATTTATTTTCTATATATTTATAATAAACAGAATGATGCAATGTTGTTTTACTTAATTCTAATTATAACATGTTACGCCTTCTAAACCTACTAGCGGAATTCTAAATGTATACAATGGTATCTGGCAATGCTAAAAAGTGGTATCTGGCAACTGAATACATGGCACGAAATCTTTTAATTGTTTAGTGAGACAACTCACCATAATAATGCTAAAAAGTGGTATCTGGCAACTGAATACATGGCGCTATCTGGCAACTCAAGCCATTTACGTCTTCTAAGCCAACTGGCTGATTAGGAGTCTATAATAATGTATACAATGGTATCTGGCAATGCTAAAAAGTGGTATCTGGCAACTCTAGCCATTTACGCCTTCTAAGCCAACTGGCTGATTAGGCGTATATAATAATGTATACATGGTATCTGGCACTCAGTCTTCGATTAGAATTAAATATATAGCACAAACTGAATACATGGCGCTATCTGGCAACTCAAGCCATTTACGCCTTCTAAGCCAACTGGCTGATTAGGAGCCTATAAAACAACGCCTACTCGGCTGAAGTCTTAATATGCACTTGGCTCCTGCCAGGTGAACACCTCTCCTCCTTTCTCTCCTCCTTTCTCTCCTTTCTGGCCCTTTGGGGGGAATAGCTTGGGGGAGAACTCCGCCTCCAAGTTGCATGCCCCTTGCAATCCCGGTTGGCAACAAAGGGCCCTTTGGGGGTAATTTTTTGCAACACCCCCCACCCCCTTTGCAACATTACGTAATCACTTGCAACATTCCTGCACTCTAACCTTTTGCGGCTATACTACTGGGGTTAATAAACTAACTAACCATTATATAGCTTATAGGTTATGGAGTTTACAGAACTAACAATAGGGCTCATGAGATTGTTAACTTTGTATTAAACATTTTGTAAACATCCTCCAATGGATTTCTGTTTAGAGGTTTGTCCGTGTCACGATCATTCAATACAGTATTCATTTTTTCAATGAAATTATTTTTGTTCATGATGACGATCGAATTAGATTTATCAACTTTAGTAATATGTAATGAATCATTATTTTTAAGTGTTTCTCTGGATTTTTCATACCTCTGAGGATTCGATTAAAAATTCATATTTAAAGCACTGTACACACACCTTTTAGCTAAAGCCACGTCACTTTCGAATACTGTATACTGTATCACTATGTTTCGATGTATATAGGCATACAGTATATTTTTGGCTTCTTGCCTTTCCCTTCATTCCCTGACGAGGTGTACTGTTAAATACACGAAACGAAAAACCTTGAAATAATTTTTTCTTTTCCTCGTGGGTTGCATCATTCATTTATTTCACGTGTTTAAGTGTGAAATTCAACCCATCTCTCTCTCTCTCTCTCTCTCTCTCTATATATATATATATATAGGGTGGGCCCAAAAAAAGGGAGATCTCGAACTTTGGCTGTAAAATCTAGTTATGGTCAGATTTCAATATTTTTTTCACACCCCACAACTAAGTAAATTTCCTATACTGTGAGCGGATTTCAAAGAAAACTAATGAAAATTACGAAGTTATTGAACATTTCTTTATGCCACTGGAAATTCTCCATTTACACTAATTACTGCATTATTGGGTCGGGAAAAAAAAAAGGGAGACCTTTTAAATCCTTCATATCTCGGCAAATTCGGTACATAGAACCATAAAATTTTAGTTGTTAGTACTAGGTAATTTTATGGTTTGTATGCCATATGGCAGGGGTGCTCAGACTTCGGAGACCTTAGGGCAAAATTTGCTAACTATTATCTTTGGCGGGCACAAACACCAAAATTTTCCCCTAATTTATGAACTAAAAATAAATACAAGTGATAGAAGATAATACTCACATTTAATTGCTAGTTGATGGCTTACACTGCTTTAATTCAGCAAGGGCTTTGAAATTTGGCGTGTAATTGGTAACTGTTAGTCTTAAACAGTCATCAAGGTGCTCATCTGTCAAAACAGTCCGGTACTTTGATTTAAGCATCTTCATCTTGGAAAATGCTGATTCACAAAGGTATGTGGAGGCAAAAATTGAGGTCAAGTACATAGCACATTTTCTCAGCAGAGGATATTTTTCTTCAGCAAATAAGCTCCAAAAATTGGTACTGAAGGCCCTTGTTTTAATTTCCAGATCATTTTGAAGGAATAAAACTTCTCGTTCTAGGTTAGCTATATCCAATTTAAATAATGCTGATATTTTTGTTGCGATTTCCTCAATATCAACTTTTTCTTCAAATGGAAACCACATAAATTCCACAATAGGTTTTAATTTTTCAAAGTCTATGAAACGTTGCTCAAATTGTTGAATGAGATTCCTATCTCTTTTGCATAACGGTCTTTGTTAAAATTCTCAAATTATTTTCTTGGTTAAGTAGCTCTGTCAACATATTAGGGAAGTGTTTCAGTTCCGAACGTTGCAGTTGTGACAAATAGAGTTTTAGAGAATGCTGGAAAGCATTTATAGCACTAATCATTTGAGCAATGTTTTTATCTTTGCCTTGGAGTTCAACATTGAGGTCTCTCAATTTAGCAGTAATATCAGTTAAGAAAGCTAAATCAAGTAACCAAACTTTATTTTCCAACTGATTATAATTATCACCTCTTACAGCCAGAAACTCTTTGATTTCAGTCAGTAAATCCCTAAATCGTTGTAAAAATAAGCCCCTGCTGAGCCATCTTACATTAGTGTGCAATAAAAGATCTGTATGTTCAGAATTGCTTTCTTCTAATTGATTCTTAAAGAGACGTCTTTGTAAACTTTTAGCACGGATAGAATTTACAATTTTATATGCAATATCCATAACGTCTTCCATGTTCAAGCTTTTACTACAGAGTGCCTCTTGGTGAATTATGCAATGAAAATTAAGGAAGTTTGGAAAATCTCTGTCATTCTTACAAAGACTAACGAACCCTAAATTGCAACCAATCATTGACGGAGCTCCATCCGTGGTAATGGCTACAAGTTTTTCAATGGGGATTTTATTCTCAATAGTAAACTCTTTAATACTTTGAAGATGTCTTGTCCCCGAGTCTTCCCCTTCAATGGTATGATATTGAGCAACTCCTCCTTAGCAGTCATGTTTTTAAATACCATTCTTATGAAAATACATAATTGCGCAGTATCAGTAGCATCTGTTGATTCATCGAATTGAAGCGAAAGGAATACACTCATCTATGTCTCTCTTTAACTGCATTTTTAAATCTTTACCCATCTCTTCTGTTCGTCGTGTAACAGTGGGTCTGGAAGTTGCATGTCTTTAATAGCGGAGATTATTTCAGATTTGTTTTTAAACTGATCAAACAACGAGTCTGCTGCATCCAAAAATGCTTCTTTTACAAATGCACCATCATCAAAAGGTTTCATGTGCTTCGTTAAACTGTGACACACTCGGAAAGATGCAATGGTAGCTGCCTTTGATTTCTCAATTTTCTTTGTAAAAACCAATTGTTGGCTGGTAAGTTGGGATTTCAATTCTCTTATTTTTGCCCTGCGTAGTTCACTATTAACTGGTATCTTGTTTTATAATGATTATGATTAGCTTTAAAATGCCTTTCAACATTATATTTTTTTGGCAACAGCTAGAGTAGATTGGCATATTAAGCATATACATTTAGAATTTATGTTTGAGAAAAAGTAAATATCTTCCCATTCACTTTGAAAATTATACGTCCTTATAGTCTTATCACTGGTTCGTGTCGCCATTATGAAGCCCTGTCAATAAAAATAAAATTAAATAATGTAATTTTTAAAAAAAATATTTTGCGATCTAGCCACTAATATCAGAGGCTGAACTTTTACCACTTGAAACTTCAAAATCGGACACGCTGCCGGTCGAAATAATGCTAAACTTTTAATACTAATGTGAAAACGTCAATTACGTAAAAAACGACTTAAAAATAGACAAATTTCAAATTCGCATCCACACACAAGATGACACGAACGGGTGAACGGTCGACATGATGCTAAACTTTTAATACTAAATGTGAAAACGTCAAATTACGTAATAAACGACTAAAAAATAGACACATTTCATGTTCGCATCCACACACAAGGTCACGCGGACAGGTCAAACGCGGAACTAAATATCGATCCGCCCACTCATCTTTATAAAATCAATAAAAATTCGAAAAGACACAGAAAGCCTAGCGAGTCGTTTCTAAAATGCCTTCTGATTGGTTGTATTTTTCACGAAACACCCAATCAGCCAACTCGATTCATTATATCCGTTGAAATAGAATCGTCGCTTTAAGCGACACAGAAATTGGCGGAGCAAAGCAATGGTTTCAGACATGTTTTAAACATGTATGTGAGCGCTCTGCTCGCATGTAAAAATTCATTTCTAGTAATTTTTATATTGCCAGTTAAGATTTCATTTAGGCCGGCTATTCCAAAATAAACCAGCGGGCACATTCAAATCCATGGCGGGCACACGTGTGCCCGCGGGCACGGGTGTGAGCACCCCTGCGCATATGGATTGTATGCCATATATCGGTGTGTATATATATATATATATATATATATATATATATATATATACACACACACACACACACACCGGGTGATTGCAAATGATCTTCCCGATTTTAAACATTTATTATGGAAAAACGAACAAAGCTACAACGAAAAGCAAGATACATAAATAAAGAATATTTCAGGAAATTTTTATTTGTAAACTTGAACACGTCAGAGATAGCCCTAAAGTTAACGTGTTTTGTGCTCTTACCATTGAGAAAGTGTACGGTCCATTCTTCCTTGCTGAATAAACAATTAAAGGTATCATTTTCTACGATATACTACAGCTGTGGCTGATGCCTCAGCTGCTAGAGGACAAAGCTCATGTGTGTTTCCAGCAGGATGGTGCGCCACCTCATTTCCACAATGAGGTTACAACATTACTGAATGAGCATTTGCCTGATGGTTGGATCAGGTGTCGGGGTCCCATTCCTTGGCTGGCTCGTTCGCCCTATCTAAACCCCATTGACTTCTTCCTCTGGAGCTCTCAAAAATGAAGTTTTTGTTCCACCAATGGCAACAAATTTGGAACATTTGAAGGAAAAGATACGTGAGGCTGTTAGAAAAGTTCAGTATGATATGCAACAAAATGTATGGAGGGGACCAGAATACCGCTTTGATGTATGCAGAGCCACAAATAGAGCTCAGATTGAACTTCAACAGCTTGTAAATGAAACTTTTCGAGTTCTTCTTTATTTGTATATCTTGCCTTTTGCTGTGGCTTTGTTAGTTTTTCATAATAAATGTTTAAAATCGGGAAGTTCATTTATAATCACCCGGTGCATATATATATATATATACATATATATATATATATATATTATATAAGAATTTTAAAGTTATTAACGGAAATATCAACCTTACACTTAACAGAATGATTTCTAATGGCAGACTGTTCCTTTTTCGATAAAACTTTCCCTGTCCTATGGCTAATACCCATATGGGAGCAAAATCTCGCCTGCAAAGAACGAACTGTGCTGCCGTAGTTCCCCTGGGAACACCCAGGGCAGGTAAACAAATAAACAACAGAACAGTTCATCGCAGGGGGGATTTTGTCCTTACAACGGAAAAAACATCCAAGGGTATTATTATTTACAAAAGCAACCTTAAAATCAGTGTGAAAATAAAATTTCCTCACCACACTCAACAATTGCTTTTTCACAAAAGTGTTAAAATGGTAGAAGTCAGGTAAAACAAGATATTTAAAATTCTTAGGAACATCATACGTTGGGATAAGGTTGGGGGAATATACATTATTAAGAAATTTACCAATAATACCTTGTACAAGATCCCGTGGAAAACCATTTTTAAAGAAAAAGTCAGTAAGGAATTCAAACTCATTATGAAGCAGAGCAAAGTTCGAGCAAATATTATAAGCTCTATGCACCAAAGTGCGAATGGAACTTAGTTTGTAATTAAAATCGCAAAAACTATAAAAATTAAAACCCAAACCCGTAAACGTAGGCTTCCGGTATGTAGAAGTGAAAACGGTCGAGCCCGATTTGGAAACCAAAACATCAAGGAAAGGAATAGAACCTTGAACTTCCTTTTCCTGCGTAAATACAATGTTCTTATGCAGTGTGTTCAGAAAACTTAGAAACTGAACTGATTGATTACACTAGGCAACAAAGATTTTGTTACAGAAGACCAAATAGGTGCTCCTAGCTAATTTCGGTATGCTGATTTCAAATCTATAATTAGAGTTTTTCTATCACGTCTAGATTTTGTGTAAAATGCAAATCACTTTTAGTAAAATTTTCTACCACGTCCAGATTTTTGTTTTAATCGGCTTAATGCCAGTAATATGAAACTTGCTTTTCAAGGTTAAAGCAATTTTTTTTGCCAACTATATACAAATTCGAACAATATACACCTAAGCCACAACGTAGAAACATAACAACAAAGATTAAACTTGCCTACAAGTGTTATTTTGACTGTAAGTTAGGAGACCAACAGAGGGACTGGGCACCACATATTTGCTGTGCACAGTGCAATGCAATGTTAATAGCTTGGATGAATGGTAAAAGAAAAGCTATGCCGTTCTCAGTCCCCATGGTTTGGCGTGAGCCGAAAAATCACTTCAATGATTGTTATTTTTGTTTGACAAAGATTGCTGGTTTCACAAAGAAAAACAAATCAAAGATCACGTACCCAAACTGCGAATCAGCAATGAACCAGTACCACATGATGAAACAAATCCACCACCAGTTCCACCAGCAACGATAACAGACAGCAGTTCATCTGAAGATTCTGCTAGTGATATAGAAACAGGGAAAGATGGCATATATGTTCCAGATGCAAATATTTCCCCACATTCGTTAAGTCAAGCGGAGTTAAATGACTTAGTGCGCGATTTGGAATTACCAAAAGAAAAGGCAGAGTTGCTTGGTTCAAGACTTCAAGAATTTAATCTTCTCCAACCAAACACCAAAGTTTCCCATTTCCGCCATCGCCATTTGCAGTTTTCATCATTTTACTTACAGGAAGAAAACGTTTGTTTCTGCCACGATATCAGTGGTCTGATGCAAGGGATTGGCTGTCGCTATGATCCAAAAGAATGGAGACTGTTCAATGACTCTAGTAAAGCTAGCCTTAAAGCTGTATTACTGCACAACGGCAATGAAAACCTTCAATACCTGTAGCACATGCCACTGGCCTTAATGAGACTTATGAATCGATGAAACTGCTGCTAAGACTCATCAATATAAGGACCACACATGGAATATTTGTGGCGACCTTAAAGTTGTATCATTACTTCTTGGTTACAGTTGGGCTACACAAAGCATATGTGCTTTTTGTGTCTATGGAACAGCAGAGATGACAAGAACCACTACAAAAAACATGATTGGCCATCTAGAACTGAACATGTTTGTTGGTAAATACAATGTGAAACACCCAGCACTTATTGACCCCCAGAAAGTACATCTTCCACCACTTCA
Source organism: Bathynomus jamesi (assembly GCA_023014485.1). NCBI lineage: Eukaryota > Metazoa > Arthropoda > Malacostraca > Isopoda > Cirolanidae > Bathynomus > Bathynomus jamesi. The sequence goes on from JAJOZX010001153.1 coordinate 373,532, forward strand.
CATTAAACTTGGCCTTATGAAAATTTCGTGAAGGGTATGGATCATCAAGGTAGTGGTTTCCAATATTTAAAGGATAAATTCAAAGGAATATTGACAGATGCTAAGCTAGAAGCTGGAGTTTTCACTGGACCACAGATCCGCAGTGTCATCCACGACTCATCGTTTCCATCTAACCTAAATGAGAATGAACTAGGAGCATGGACATCTTTCGTTGAAGTTGTCAAAATTTTCTTGGAAACCACAAAGCTGAAAACCACCGTAAACTCGTAGAAAACATGCTTAAATCTTATGAAATAATGGGATGCAGAATGTCTTTGAAAATTCATTTTTTACATTCTCATCTTGACTTCTTCCCGGCCAACCTTGGGGCTGTAAGTGACGAGCATGGTGAGCGCTTCCACCAACAGATCTCAGTTATGGAAAACAGATACCAAGGTAATTTCAACCCAAATATGATGGGAGATTATTGTTGGTTCCTGCAGAAGGAGAGCTCGTCATCCTACAAGCGACAAAGGAAGAGGACACACCAAAGTTTCACTTAAGAACAGGAATTTGCCTTTCAGTAGTAACAACAAAATACTAACGCGCTTTGGGTGGATGGTTGGGCGCAGGGGTGGTAACTCCGCCAGGGAATTCCGCTGTCTGTCTTAAGCCAGAATAAAGGAGGAAAGACATCCCTGTTCACTAATTATTTAAGTATGCTTAACATAAAACGTGGCACGGAAAAGTAGCTTAGACGGCTTTCGTAATAGAAGCGGGTGAGAAAAAAATGAAAAATAGGGGTTTTCGGTTACACAAAATCTGGACGTGATAGAGAAATTTTGATATCAGATCTGAAATCAGCATCAGCGCTTTAGTAGGAATCAGTAGTTCACGTGTCTGTAACAAAAAAAAAGTTGAAATTTGTTGCCTAGTGTTATCCGTTTGGAATAAAGCAAACGTATCAGCAACATAACGTCTGTACAATTTCGGCTTAAGGTGAGGGGGGCACTCACAGAAGGCCCTCTCCTCAAGATGTGACATGAAAATATTCGCAAAAACGGGACCCAAGGGGCTCCCCATCCCCACTCCATCCAACTGACGATAAACTACCCCTTGAAAACTAAAAAAGTTATCCTTGACTGCTAAATTCAGAAGCTGCTCAAACTGTGCTCTGCCAAAGCCGTGAAAAAGTGAGTCCGGCTGTGGAAAAGCTTTATTCAAAATAATTGTAATGGTCTCATCCAAGGGGACATTTGTAAAGAAGGAAGAAACATCAAAACTTGTCATAAACAAAGAATCCGTATTAAACTTCTTAATTTCCGACACAAAAGAAAAACTATCCTTAACACTGTACGAGTTCACAGTAAATGATGACAACAGTGGGACAAGAAATTTGGCAAGTTTGTAATTAGCCAAAGGATAAGATGCTAAAATTGGGCGCAATGGAACACCGACTTTATGAACCTTAGGCAGACCATACATAAGGCCCAAATAAGAGCCTGAAACGTACAATTCATCATAAGTGGAGGAGTTAATAACACATTCCTGTTTAAGCTTAAGCAAAACACGGTTAACCTTGTCTTCCAATCGCTAAATAATTTTAGGAGCCTGTTCATCTACCTTAACAGGCTCCTAAAATTATTCAGCGATTGGAAGACAAGGTTAACCGTGTTTTGCTTAAGCTTAAACAGGAATGTGTTATTAACTCCTCCACTTATGATGAATTGTACGTTTCAGGCTCTTATTTGGGCCTTATGTATGGTTTGCCTAAGGTTCATAAAGTCGGTGTTCCATTGCGCCCAATTTTAGCATCTTATCCTTTGGCTAATTACAAACTTGCCAAATTTCTTGTCCCACTGTTGTCATCATTTACTGTGAACTTGTACAGTGTTAAGGATAGTTTTTCTTTTGTGTCGGAAATTAAGAAGTTTAATACGGATTCTTTGTTTATGACAAGTTTTGATGTATCTTCCCTCTTTACAAATGTCCCCTTGGATGAGACCATTACAATTATTTTGAATAAAGCTTTTCCACAGCCGGACTCACTTTTTCACGGCTTTGGCAGAGACAGTTTGAGCAGCTTCTGAATTTGGCAGTCAAGGATAACGTTTTTAGTTTTCAAGGGGTAGTTTACCGTCAGTTGGATGGAGTGGGGATGGGGAGCCCCTTGGGTCCCGTTTTTTGCGAATATTTTCATGTCACATCTTGAGGAGAGGGCCTTCTGTGAGTATCCCCTTCACCTTAAGCCGAAATTGTACAGACGTTATGTTGATGATACGTTTGCTTTATTCCAAACGGATAATTAATCAGTTCAGTTTCTAAGTTTTCTGAATACTGCATAAGAACATTGTATTTACGCAGGAAAAGGAAGTTCAAGGTTCTATTCCTTTCCTTGATGTTTTGGTTTCCAAATCGGGCTCGACCGTTTTAACTTCTACATACCGGAAGCCTACGTTTACGGGTTTGGGTTTTAATTTTTATAGTTCTTGCGATTTTAATTACAAACTAAGTTCCATTCGCACTTTGGTGCATAGAGCTTATAATATTTGCTCGAACTTTGCTCTGCTTCATAATGAGTTTGAATTCCTTACTGACTTTTTCTTTAAAAATGGTTTTCCACGGGATCTTGTACAAGGTATTATTGGTAAATTTCTTAATAATGTATATTCCCCCAACCTTATCCCAACGTATGATGTTCCTAAGAATTGTAAATATCTTGTTTTACCTGACCTCTACCATTTTAACACTTTTGTGAAAAAGCAATTGTTGAGTGTGGTGAGGAAATTTTATTTTCACACTGATTTTAAGGTTGCTTTTGTAAATAATAATACCCTTGGATGTTTCTTCCGTTGTAAGGACAAAATCCCCCCTGCGATGAACTGTTCTGTTGTTTATTTGTTTACCTGCCCTGGGTGTTCCCAGGGGAACTACGTTGGCAGCACAGTTCGTTCTTTGCAGGCGAGATTTTGCTCCCATATGGGTATTAGCCATAGGACAGGGAAAGTTATATACAGGGTGGGCGGAAAGTAGCTCCCTATTTTGGATTGGTAAAAAAATACGTATATTATCCATTTATTTCAGAAGAAATAATATGAAAAGGTAGGCATACATGGTAGGTTTTCTCTAAAATTCAATGTGGGCTCCAACTCTTTCCACCAGCTTCTGGAGCCGCCCAGGAATGGCGTCCACTGACTTTAGCAGGAACTCCGGCGGGATGGAGGACATGACTTCCCGAATTCGGTCCTCCAGTTCTTCCAATGTCCTCGGTTTGGTGCGGTAGACTTCTTCCTTTACCCACCCCCAAAGAAAGAAGTCGCACGGCGTCAAGTCGGAGCTCCTGGCTGGCCATTGATGTGGACCACGACGACCCATCCAACGCCCAGGAAGTGGGCATCCAGCCACTCACGGACAACAAGAGCGAAGTGCGGAGGGGCGCCATCTTGCATAAATATCAGATCGTCGATGTTCTCCCATGTGCTGACAACCGGCCATACCTCGTTTCGCAACATAGCAAGGTACCGCTCAGCATTCATGGTGTTGCGCAGAAGGAACGGGCCCACAACCTGATCTGAGGTCATACCACACCACACCGTTACACTGAACCGATTCTGCCGTTTTTCAGCGGTAACCATGGGATCCTCTCCTGCCCAGTAGTGGCAATTGTGGCGGTTGACAAAGCCTCCGACGTGGAACACCGCCTCGTCGCTCCAGAGGATGTTGCGGAAGAGATGGGGCCAGTCTTCATGCCAAGCCAGCATGATTTCCCCGAACTCCATGCGAATGTCGCAGTCCTCGTCCGAGAGAGATTGGCAGTAATGCGGCTTCCAAGCACGCCAGTTCAGCTCCTTCTTCAGCACAGTTCGCACTGAGTAGCGGGAGAGTCTACTTTCCCGAGCTGCCTGGCGAGTTGACTTTCGTGGACTCCGTGCGAACATTTCCTGAACTGCCTGCACCGTCTCCTGGGCCCTGGATGTCGAAGGGCGACCACATCTTCGAACATCTGCCACAGACCCCGTGGTCATGAGCTTCGAGTGGCAGTTCTTGATTGTTTTCGGGTCCACTTGGGCACGTGGTCCGTGAATGGCCCGCCCCATCTTTGAACTCGAACGACAGATTGCCAAACTTCGTACCGTGCCGCCAACTGGGCACGCTCCTGCAGTGTTAAACGCTCAGCCATGTTACCCTTCAATCTGAAAAAAAAAAAAAAAATGAACGTTACAATTGTACCACTTTAGAGAACACACCATAACAATATAACAATACAATCACAATTTATACATAATTTATATGTAATTTAAATTAGGGAGCTACTTTCCGCCCACCCTGTATATATATATATATATATATATATATATATATATATATATATATATATATATGCAAATAACTGCAATGACCGCGTATATAAATGAATAGAAACGATAAGTATTAAGGAACGTTTCTGCACACGAGGAGGAGAGATAACGAAATAATGAAAAATGAGGCGAACCGCCTGGGAATCGAACCCAGGGCCTTCCAATTGCCTTCGTTATCTCTCCTCCTCGTGTGCAGAAACGTCCTTAATACTTATGTCGTTTCTATTCATATATATATATATATTATATATATGATTAAACTCAGAATGGCCCCCTGAGGTTTTTCCATGATACGCACAGACGGTGCATGGAGTAAGGAACTCTTCTGGCAAAATTAAATCCGCTATAGTCCGAATAAGTAATGGTAAATGACAAATACTATAGTTACTAAATAATACTAAGTGACAAAGCGATACCTGACATAAATGCATTCTTTGAAGAGGAATTGCAAGGAGAGTATATAACAGACTTTGATTTTACCCCAGAAGATGTAGCGAGAGCTATTGGACAAATGAAACCACATTCAGCTGCAGGTCCGGACAATTGGAACGCATTATTGATTAAAAACTGTAAAAATGAAATATCTATACCTTTATATTGAATATGGAGAAGATCCCTAGACACTGGGGAAATACCGAGCATATTGAAAAGAGCAAACATTGTCCCTATATATAAAGGAGGGGACAGATCTCAAGCAAAGAACTATAGACCAGTGTCATTGACGTCCCACCTCACCAAGGTATTTGAAAGAATAGTTAGAGAAAATTTATGATTTCCTGGAGACACGGGAAAGATTCAACGAAAATCAGCATGGATTCCGATCAGGTAGATCATGCCTATCACAACTAATAGAACACTACAACAATATCCTAGATGCATTGGAAGGCAATGACAACTACGATGTTATATACACAGATTTTTCTAAAGCTTTCGACAAATGTGACCATGGTATAATAGCACATAAAATGAAATATATGGGAATAACAGGCAAAGTGGGAAAATGGATCTACAATTTCCTCAGAGAACGTCTGCAGGTCGTCAAAATTCAAGGTATATCATCATCAGAATCGGAAGTACGCAACTCAGTACCACAAGGGACAGTACTGGCCCCACTCCTGTTCATTATCATGCTAACAGACATAGACAGCGGAGTAAACAGCAACAGTATAGTAACATCCTTTGCAGACGATACAAAGATCAGCAGAAAAATCAGCGCTGTACATGACGTGGAGGCCTTGCAGACGGACACGAACAAAATATACAAATGGTCAGAAGACAACAACATGTCATTTAACACCGAGAAATTTCAGCTCTTGAGATATGGTAGAAAAGAAGAACTTAAACAGACTGCATATTATGTTCCAGATAGAGAGGAAATTCAGAGAATCACGAAAGCGATCGATCTCGGGATAATAATGACAGATGATGCGAAATTCGAAACACAAAATCAGGTAGCGATAAATAAAGCAAAAAGAGTCGCGGGACAGGTACTAAAAACGTTCAAGAGAAGGGACAGGACAGTAATGATTTCCCTGCTAAAAACACTGATTATACCAAAACTTGAATACTGCTCAGTTTTGACGTCCCCATATAAAAAAGAAGAAACTAATAAACTAGAAGAAACGCAAAGGCATTTCACAGCCAAGATTGATGGCTGCAAAGAACTCAACTACTGGGAAAGACTACGTAAAGTAACTCTGTACTCCCTGGAAAGAAGAAGAGAGGTACATCATAATCTACATATGGAAAATGATCGAAAAATTGGTACCAAACCTAAAACTAAATCCAATTACCATTCAAACAACACTGGAAAATAGGAAAGGCAGAATGTGTAGTGTTCCCAAATTAAATGCCCGACAAGGGACCTCAACTCTGAAGGAAAATAGCTTGGTTGTCACTGGGCCAAGACTTTTCAACCATCTTCCAAAGGACCTCAGAAACGTAACGGGGGTCAAAGTTGAAGGCTTCAAGAGAAGACTGGATGCCTGGCTCAGGACGGTACCAGATGAACCGGGCATGCCTGGCTATGTACGGTGGAGAGCGCAAGAAAGCAACTCGCTCCTCCATCAAGCCAGACCTAGAGGCGGGACCACGAGCTTGACCTCCGTGTGAAGAGAGACCAACGCACGAAACAACATAAGGTTCATAAGGTAAGGTATATATATATATATATATATATATATATATATATATATATAGTCATGCGGGTTGCTTCTACAAAGCTTCAATTTAATATTTAGGAGAAATCCAATGACAAGGAGGAATGTAAATGCCATGAAAAGTCTTCTTTAATGCGCAACGTTTCGAGCAATACGCTCATCATCAGGCTAGATAATAACAATATGAAATTAGAATAAATAAATAAATGTGAACAAGACAAAATAATTTCTATAAAACCTATTCATTAAAAGCAAATTTTAAAAAGACTAAAAGAAGAGGGTTAAATTCAAAGTTATAAAAATTTACATATAAAATTACAAGAAATTTAAAAAGCTATTTTTAAATTACATATAGTAAATTTGAAATTAGTACACTGGAATAATTAACACTAATACAATGGAATAATTAACACTACGAACCTTTCAATGCTGGTTCCGAGGCACGAGTAATTTAAAACAAAACAAAACAGGAAACAAACTATGGGTTGGGCGGTTGGAGAGTTATAAGTTGGGGAATAGGTTTTATAGAAATTATTTTGTCTTGTTCACATTTATTTATTGATTCTAATTTCATATTGTTATTATCTAGCCTGATGATGAGCGTATTGCTCGAAACGTTGCCCATTAAAGAAGACTTTTCATGGCATTTACATTCCTCCTTGTCATTGGATTTCTCATATATATATATATATATATATATATATATATATATATATATATATATACCTTTGGTAACCTTTGGTTAGCTTCCGCCCGAATTGTTCATTCTGACGAAGGTCAAGCTTTTCACTCCACCTTAGACCTACAGTTTAACGTGGAATCCGAACCACGCCCCATCAGCAGCCCAGCGTCTTAACCACTAGGCCACCTAGGGTACCCATTTATCTACCAACCACTTTCTTTATTGTGTGGAAGGATGAACAGCTGGGTTTTGCTGCGCGCCGGCTGCCGTCGGGTCTCGAATCTGGGGCCGATGGATTCGTAGTCAGCGACGCTAACCGCTATACCACCGAGGCGGGGTATATATATATATATATATATATATATATATATATATTGTGAGTTACTTCAGTTTTTAATAGTTAGTTACCCGTTAGAAAATCTTAGAAATTCTACAAATGAAGTTAGACAACTTGGTCGGACTACAAATCACCAAATGTCAGGTGATGTCTGTCACTTCTAAACCGTTACATCATTTTCCTTTTATAGAAAAACACTATTTAAAATTCAAAGGAGATAAATGCAGTATCTCTCATTAAAAGCATAAGAAAAGAATGGCGCTTCTTTTTGTGTTATTCTGAATACCAAATAGTTGAGTACGAATTGTTAATATTCAGTAAGGAGGCTAAGAAACTGGCACAGCATTTTGGTCAACTAATACAGCCCATTGCCCTAATTCCTGCGTTATTATTATTATTATTAGTATCATAATCGGGAGTCTACCGCCCCCCCCCCCCCACGACCTCAGGGTCTTCGCTTCGCTTATAGGAAAACGGTATTATCCATTGGATTGGGGACGATGTCAGTAATGATTTTTAGTTCTATAAATAATCGTGATGTTTCAGTATGTCTCTCAATGTGAATATGCTCATGTAAAAGGATCTTTGTTATTTGAATGTTTTCACTATTCTTTGTTATGAAGTTTTGTAAGTTATGCTTCTTCACTTACTAAATTACTAACTTATTAATTTCTTTATTAGTTATAACGAAAATAAGCTAATAATTGTTTAAAAACATATTTATTTACAATGAATTAACTTAACTCACGTTCTGAATATAAAATTCAATATAAATATTTTGAATATAAAATTCAAACGAAACAAGCACTTAGTGGTTCAGTAAACATTTTCAGCGAAGGGTAGACGTAATTATTGGTTTGATCTGATATCATCTTGATCATCATCTGATATCTTGGTTTGGTCTGATATCATTTAAAACAAAACAAAAACGCCAAATTTGGGAGACGTGACTGGAGCTTACCTACGATGGATTGGAATATCACCGTCGTTTGCCATTTTATTTTAATTAATTATTAACGTAATTACTAATTATGCAAAGTTCTTGTGGGAAGACATTTTCTTCGGATGTTGATTCATTATTAAACTTTTTGTCCATTAATTTTCACGTCTGTTTTCATATCTGTTTTATCTAAAATATATTACTGTTCTGTTTATTTAATTAAATATGCCAAGTTTGTTTTTATGGGTTACTGTAAAGTACTTCTTATTTGCATATTTATACAACTTGTGTTTCTGGTCAATTGATCTTAATAAGCCGCCAGTAAGACATAGATTTTGTAGTCTTTTGTTTGATATATGCTTCGTATATCAACATATAGGCGCACCTTAGTTGGGTATTAAAAGGAACAAATTTTGCATTTAGAGTAAAATCAACTATCTTTTACCCGCGGAAGTTAAAATTTTGACTGCTTAATCCTCTATGGACGGGATGTTTTGTAGGGTCATGTTTGTATGAAACTAACATACTTTCGTACCAAGAATTCCATAACTTAGAGCAGGGGTTCCCAAATTGGTGTTCCGCGGAACACTTGTATACCGTGAGAAGTGTTCCGCGGAACACAATTTGGGAACCCCTGACTTAGAGGATAAACGGCAGGACTCATGGATAGCTTGGATAATCGAGTTGGTTGATTTTTTAATTCTTTGCATTAGACTGTATTGAGCACGTCTTGTTACCTCCGGGAAACTCGGGACATTGAGGGTAGCAAACATTTGCGAAGCTGAGCATCTCGGGGGTAATTTATGTAAGAGTCTAAAAGACCTGTTGTACAGCAAATTTAGGGTTCTGCCAGAACCTTTTTTATAATTCACCCAGAGTTGCTGACCGTATATATTACTGCAGAAAGTACGAAAGAGAGTGTATTTAGCTTCAGTTGTACAGAACCGAAAGTTCCTTATAGTCATATTTGCTTTAGCACAAAGCCTTCGAGATTGTTTTCTTATATCCGAGTCGTCACTCAAGGAGCTGGTAACAGTTTGACCCATATACTTAAACTCTTGTACTTCCTCAATTACTTCACCATTCATTTTAAACCTAATATGAGCTGGCTGATTACAGCTTTTGGGATGAAATTGCATAACCTTGGTTTTTGTAACATTAAAAAGAATATCATGTTTCTGCGAATACACTTCGCAGACTTTTAGTAGCCGATCCAGACCTTTAACAGAGGGACTTATTAACACCATATCATCGGCATAAACTAAGTTATTTATCCTTGTGTTATCTATACAACATCCCACTGTTGCCTCATTAAGTAAAGCAGTTAATCCGTCAACATACCCATTAAACAGCATAGGGGAGAGCAAGGAGCCTTTTCTCACCCCGCAAGAGGAGCCAAAACATTCGGATAGAACATTGACCCACCTAAGGGTAAAAGATTGGTCGGAATACCAAAATTTCAATGAATTTAATATGTACATGGGAACCTTCCTGTCTTCTAGTTTTTTAAATAAAATATTGTGGTTCACTCTATCATATGCCTTACTTATACAGTATCTTGGAAACAGCTATAAATAGTTGAATTACTGTCAATGTATTTAGATATTTAGATATTGTTTCTTTAAGTACATAGATACACAGGTCAGTTGAGTGGGACCTTTTAAAACCAAACTGATTAGGAGATGTCCATAAGTAATCATTTAATCGGAGTAACATGAGTTTTTCTAGAAGTTTCGAGAAGCAGGAAGCGAGAGCAATAGGCCTGTAATTATTGCTGGATAGAATGTCTCCATACTTATTCTTGACCAGGGGCAAGATATATACCCTCATGAACTCTGCAGGGACATGGCTATGAGCAAGCATGGCTGATAAGAGCAATGATATATTCAGACATACCACGTCATTGGCATATTTTAAGTGCTCATTCGATAGGTCATCTACCCCTGACGCAGAACCAGTCTTTAACTCTTTAATTAACCTCTTTATTTCAGGAACTGATATCAAAGTATTTTCTCTTGTCCCTCCCACAGGCGTTTCGCTGCAATCTATCTTGAGATTATCCCTACTCACACTGTTAAGAATGTTAGAGTAGTGGTTTTTCCACAGCTTTGCAATTTCATCCTCCCCCGACACCCCATCGATTGTCGGAGGAAGGACACTTTCGACACAAGTTTGATTCTTGTCAAAAGTCCAAAATTTGTTATTATCGTTATTTATCCGAGCTTCACAGGCTTCTGATATTTGAATAGACTCTTCTTCCTGCTTACATCGCCTTATGGCCGCCTTATATTGACCCCTACTTCTACACATATTCATGTATACTGGTCCTAATCTGGGTCTACCATGAAAACACCAAAAATCGTAGGCGTCTTTCGATTCCTTCTTCAGGGGTGCAATAAAATCATTCCATCCAGGAATAATCTTAGTATGATAGTTATAAGATTTAATCAGGGGGCTTCCTGCTTCTCTTAACAGAGATATTATCTTACTATAATACCTATCTATGAGTTTACAGTGAGAATCATTTGAGCAAGGATTACTACAGGCAAGATGCAAAATTTCTAAATTATTAAAGAGGTGACTTGTTCTGTCTTTATGCTCTATTCTCTGCTGCATATTAACATTAGACCAATCGACGCGATTATTCTTACCTATTGAGTTCTTGTTATGTCGTGTTGCGCATAAATTGGTAAAATTAATTAATAGTTCTAATGGTCTGTGAATCAGAAAGAAGGAAATCATGCAGAATATGAACTCTAACAATTCGATCCTTTAGATTATTATTACTAGTGAGACAATGATCAATCCACCTGGTGGTACCATCCATATCGCTAACGTATGTAAAATTACCACTGGTTACCCCTAATACATCTACATCACTTATGCTTAATTTGGCCGACTCGCACATGTTACCCAATTCTACAAAGAATTCCGAGTTCACATGGCGTTAAAGTCCCCCATTATTATACAGTGAGAATATTTGGGGTTATCTGATAATGACTTAATTTTGTACAGCAAATCAATGTATTCATCTAGATTACTGCCGTTGTTGTATGGTAAATAGCAGTTTACAATTAATATGCAATCATTGTTCACTTGTAATTCAATATTATTATTATTATTATTATTATTATTATTATTATTATTATTTTGCCTGTTATGAAATCTTCTGGAAAAGTGAATAAACTCCTTAACAATAATACAGTCTGGCCACTGACTCATATTGTACGGGTTGAAATGTGAATTTACACCTTTAATTATTACTTTAAATGAGTTATAATACGGAGATTTTGTGTTTAGTTTATTAACTAACAATATACTGTGTTCACCACAGACTTCTTCCACCATATGCCGAATATCGCTCTCCTCGTTCGAGAGCTGAATTCGCGACACAAAGAGGGTGAGATTCCTCACCGGTGGCCTTGCCGCGAAGACAGGTTGAGGAACCCTCCGTGAAGAGCGCCTCTTAACTGTGACCCACCATCCTCTTCCCTCAATCTCCCTGAGGAAGAGTTCGCTTGCCTGGTGGATGGGTGGCACGACCTTGGGGGATAGAGGGTTAAATTACCTAAAGAAGATTCGATACGAGCTAGTGAACCACTGAAGAATGATGAGAAACAAGGAAGATGCTCTGAGATCAATAATGACAACTTAGTCTATCTTTTTGAGGGTGAAATTTTCTAGTACAGCTTTAGTTCTGGTAGTTACTTATAATAATAATAATAATAATAATAATAATAATATAATAATAATTTCCAGTGTTTTCATTCGTGAAAATGAGACGTGGCTGTTCGGGGTATCGTAGCCGCTCTTTGGTGAATACACCACCGAATATAATAAGGGATCGTTCATAAATGATGTCACGCAAAATTTCGAATTTCGAAAAGCGTGACATCATTTATGGACGTCCTCTACCACTGTTCAACAAAGTTTTTCTCCTTTTTAGTCTAGTCAATATTTGGTTCGTGGTGGAACAAATTGCAAAAGAAATAATTTTTGTGGTAACTTATTCTAGAATCCATACCGAAAAACATATAAAAAATGGAAATGCATGTAAGGGGTGCAATATTGTCATTTTCAAATTTTAACTCTTTCATTTTTTATTTTTAAGGGTCGGACCTAAATTTCGGACCTTTTATTATTATTAGTTCAATCATGCCCATTTTTGGATATGTTATGTAGTTTGGCACGCTGAGTTTTATTTTGTTTTTGAAATTGTCAAAATATTTGTTTTAAGGTTATTATCCATTTTTTAGAGTTGATGAATATGGAGTGTGTGATCTGCAAGGAGCCTTTAGCGAAAGGTCAATCAACTGCGGTACTTGGAGAAAAGAGAAGCATTGGAATCAACAGCGCAAGTCAATTACGAAAAGACAACATCCAAACACTTGCAGGACAATCAGTGCACAAAAATTGTAGACATGACTACTGCGACAAAAATAGTATCAGTCGTGACTTGAAAAAGAAAAACACAGAACCATGTTCAATCAGTCGTAATCTGCGTTCTCATGGACCTGGTTTCAATTTCAATGAACATTGCATATTTTGCGGTCAGCCTGCAAAAGTATCAGGGAAAAAGAAAGGCTGTGACGTCTTTCCTGTAAGAACAACTGATTTTCAATCAACCATTGAACGCATATGCGAAGAGCGCAGTGACGATTGGGCTCACAAAGTTAAAAGTCGGATCGAGTTTGCACAAGATTTGGTTGCCGCAGATGCTATTTACCATCAAGTACGCAATATTAACTTCAGAACAGGAAAACAAGTTCTCCTAACCTACCAGGCCTCAAGCCCTGCTAAAAACTCTAAATGCGGTCGACCCATTGACACTTGTAGAGAAGAAGCATTCAAGAAAGTGGCGGACTATTTGACAGAAAATGATGATGAACAGGTAACCATTAGTGATCTTGTGCAGAAGATGAGAGAATACTGCGGTGATGACGCCTACAGTGTCAAATACATGAAGACTAAGATCGAAGAACACTTCGGCAACAACATCGTCATTACTAGCATAAATGGGAAGGCCAATGTGGCAACTTTCAGGAGCACAGCATCAACTATCCTGAACACTTTTTACGAGGCACCTAAGCTGACAGACTCTGACGCGGAAAAAATGAAGATTGTGAAGACAGCGGCAGCTCTCATAAAAAGTTATATTAAGTGTATGAACACTTCAAAAGAAATGTACCCCAATAAATGCAAAAAACTTCACTTTTCTACTTGAAGGTCAAAACATGATAATAAAAACCCATTCTAATAGACAGAGTTTATTTCCACAACAGTTTCGATGCCCACTGGCATCCTCTTCGGGTGGATACAGAAAAACGAATGAACCAAAAACAAGAGAGAAAACAGTCCAGGGACCATTAAGAAATTCGCACCTAGGTTAGATCCCGTTCTCCCAACACCGGAAGGGCATTTTTATTAAAGGGTCCCGCTTATAAGTACATTCGCACAAATTTAAAACTATCGTCTTGTTCTATTTCCAACGACTGTCATGGCCACGTGATGCAACATTTGACTCTGTCTGCAAGATGTACGTTGACTATGTTACAAGAACATACAAGTCTCACATCATAGTTTTTGATGGACATGGAGCAGGTCCATCTACGAAGGATATAACACATCTTCGTCGATCAGGAGGTACTACCGGTATCCAAGTCAACTTTGTCGGGGGGATGTCCATCAAAATGAAGAAGGAACACTTTTTGGCCAACATAACAAACAAATATAGGTTCATTATCATGCTCAGTGAGAAGCTGCAAGAAAAAGGGTGCAAGACTGTTCATGCAGAGAGTGATGCCGATTTGTTACTTGTCCAAACAACAGTAGAATCTGCTTCCACCTGTGCCACAACTGTCATCGGAGAGGACACGGACCTCTTGATATTGCTCTGTTTCCATGCTGACTCATCTTCCTTTGATCTTTTCCTTAGTTCAGAGAAAAAGAACTCCAACAAGACTCAGAAAATGTGGAACATTCATTGGCTGCAGAGTGCTTTGGGTCCAGAGACATGCAACTTGCTTCCATTTGTGCATGCAGTCAGTGGCTGTGACACAACGTCAGGCTTGTTTGGCATTGGAAAAAGGGTTGCTTTGAAGAAGCTGAAGAGTAATACTCATCTCAAGGAGCAGGCAGAAGTATTCTGCCGAGTAACATCCACAGATGAAGTCACCTCAGCCCCTGTATATATATATATATATTGGAATTTAAGGTTTTGGTAAACATAGGAGGGTTTTCTAAATTAATTGATAAAGTTGAAGAAATGCAGTTCACTAATGATCTTACAAATTAAAAAGATACTGGTACAGCATATGTAGCTAATAGGACAAAAGATTTAAAACCAGTAAAATTTTCGGAGCAGGCACCAAAGGTTTTGGCCCGGCTCCAGATACCCTTGCTCCAGCTTCATCGGCTCCTGTTCCTGATTCGTTCCAGTTCCTTTTATTTTTGATATTTTCAGCTCCGACCCTGGCCCTCTCCGCTCCGAAAACCAAAGCATCGGCTCCGGAGGGGGTTTTTGCTAACCCTATTAACCTTTGGTTAGCTTCCGCCCGAATTGTTCATTCTAAGGAAGATCAAGCTTTTCACTCCACCTTAGACCTACAGTTTAACGTGGAATCCGAACCACGTCCCATCAGCAGCCCAGCGTCTTAACCACTAGCCACCTAGGGTACCCATTTATCTACCAACCACTTTCTTTATTGTGTGGAAGGATGAACAACTGGGTTTTGCTGCGCGCCGACTGCCGTCGGGTCTCGAACCCGGGGCCGATGGATTCGTAGTCAGCGACGCTAACCACTACACAACCGCGGCGCATTTTCAGCATTAGATAGGCATTAAAATTTTTAAGACATTTTTATATTCTTTATTGCGTTTTAAAATACTCATTACAGTGATAATTAATTCGTGTTTACATCAATATAAATTTAGTATATTTTGCTTTGCAAATAAAAAATTTAAGTGACGAAGCTATAAAAGAATATTGGGTGGACTAATTTACTTGAAAATCATGTCATACGACGTTAAATCATTTCAGTCTATTTTGTTCTTCTATTCTGAACATGAGAGTATGTCCTCAAATTGATTAATTTATATCGTGATTAATATATATATATATATATATATATATATATATATATATATATATATATATTATATATATATATATGTGTGTGTGTGTGTGTGTGTGGTATGTGTGTGTGTGTGTGTGGCACCAAAAGGATTGAGAATGCAATACGAAGCATTCTGATAAGGTTTACTGAACAGTGTTGCAAAGTTTAGAGTCACCCTTGACCCATTTTCAAGACTAAGGTAAAAAAGAAAATGACATTACAAATGAAGGACGCAGAGTTAAACGAAAATGTAACAGACT
This sequence comes from Bathynomus jamesi, assembly GCA_023014485.1. Taxonomy (NCBI): domain Eukaryota; kingdom Metazoa; phylum Arthropoda; class Malacostraca; order Isopoda; family Cirolanidae; genus Bathynomus; species Bathynomus jamesi. The sequence goes on from JAJOZX010001153.1 coordinate 389,362, forward strand.
AATTAAATTTTATAAAAAGAAAATGAGGAAGTAACTGAAATTTGACATAACGCAAGGTACAAATACCTAAATATAAATTTAAAAAACCCGACCTTTTTTTTTACACTAAAAAACGTAACATGAAAAAACGCAACGTCGTTATACTTGTGTTATGTCAATGTCGTAACACTACTTCTTCCTAGATCGGTGGAGTTAAGCGACCTTGGGTCTAGGTAGTAGTTGGATAGGTGACTCTTCTCTGCCTCCAAGTTAATATAGGATTTGGATTCCACGTAAAGCTTCCACGTAAGTCCTCTCCGTCATACATTATGACCTTAGAAGGAAGTTGTGAAGAAGGTTAAAAAACCCAGAACACACTTATCGCATTTGATGACTGCCATAATTTACATAATTTAATTTTTCAGGTTAAGTAACCCCTCATTGATTTTATAAAATTAATTAATGTTTGTTTCATTTGTGTATTTCATTTGTGCTGTCTTTTTTTTCACCTTAGTTTTGAAAATGGGTCAAGAATGGCCTGAAATGTTACGACATTCTTTAATAAACCTCTTCAGAATACTTCCTGGTGTACTCTCAAACTTCGGCTCTATATGTGCGTCCGCTTTCCAAGAGAAAAACAGGACAATATATATATATATTGTTAAGTAAATATAGTGTGTCTTATACTTTTGTCCCAGTAACCGAAATGTTTAGCCAAGATTCGTCCTCGGTGTAAGAGAGGAGTAGATTAAATCTTCATGTTTGGGCGCATCAGTCGAAGGATTGAAAGGATAATGAAATGCATTTTTCTCCACCGAAAGTGATTCGCCTTTCAAATTCTCCGCATTAAATTTCGTCACTTCGTTCGAAGTAAACAAGGTGGAGATTCTGTAGGTTTGAAGATGTTTAGGTAAGAAGGTTAATGAAGACTTATTTCATTTTGTCATACGAATGGGAATGAATATTTATTAAGAAAATTTCGTGAGCACAGTTTAAAAATGGTTTTAGAGGTTGGGATTTCATAGAGATGAAATTAATAAGCAATAATTAATGAAACTTAACGTGAAAAAAAGGAAACCTTTAAAAATTTAGTTCTAAATGTAATTTAAAAAAAATATATATAGTATGTGTGTGTGTATATATACATATATATATATATATATATACACACACCTTAGTAACTTTAGTTTTGTTTACGCCTGAACTGTTCATTCTGACGAAGGACAAGCTTGTTGCTCTACCTTAGACCTGCGGCTTGACGTGGAATCCGAACCACGACCTACCACGAGTGGTCAGAAATTAGGAAGTCGTTGCCCGGACTCGATCTCACGACCTTCCGATCAGCAGCCCAGCGTCTTAGCCACTAGGCAATCTAGGGTACTCATTTACAGTATCTTCCAACCAATTTTTTTTGTATGGAAGGATCAATATATATATATATATATATATATATATGCAGAGTTAAAAAAATAGGTAAGATAAGGAAGCAACGTGAGAGTATAAGCCCAATACTGCATCAGTGAGAATTTCTTTAGTAACATTGCAAAACTATCGAGTGATTTTTTTCAAACATTTGAAGTTTTAAAAGGTTTGAAATTTTTTAATTAACTGAAATAAAAGCATTACATTTTAATTGTATCTTCTCTACACATGGGGATTTAGTCCCTTAGTGCAAAACATGCTTTATGTGATGTCCTCTCAGCTCATTAACTCTTTGCCCACGAACAACACGAGAACAACACGTCACTTTCTCGACATGACATTTAATCGGCAAGTTATTATGGGTTAGATTAGGTTAAGTCAGGTTAGGTTAGGTTAGCGTTTTAGAGTGTCGGCAGAATGTTCCGTCGACGAAATGGGTATAAGTCCGTTTGTTATCGGTAGTCACATTTTCTAGTTACTTTGGCCTATCTGATTAAGATATGAGGGGCGGTCAGAAAATAAGTTTACACGGCGTATAATTTCGTAACTAAAGGACCTACATTGATTGTATCAGGTGAATTCGTTAATCATTGTTGGCAACACTGCACGTCGATTCGGCTGCCATCTACCGTACATTGGTTATATGAGTCAGTTGAACATGGCGGCTCGACTGGAACAGTGCCATGTCATTTCTGCAACGATATTCTGAGTTTGTCAGTGGTCAAGAATTTCTCGAGCGCATTGTCACAGGAGACGAGACATGGGTTCATCACCGTACCCCGGAAACAAAACGTGCCAGCATGGAATGGAAACACCCTGGGTCCCCGCGACCAAAGAAATTCAAGATTGTGAGGTCCGCTGGCAAAGTGATGGTTACCGTGTTTTGGGACCACAAAGGCGTTTTGCTCGCAGCCTTCATGCAAAAAGGCACAACAATCAATGCAGCTGCATATTGTTCAACACTGGAACGTTTACGAGCGGCCATTAAATGTAAACGTCCTGGACTGCTTCGTAGGGCAGGGCACTGTTCCAGTCGAGCCGCCATGTTCAACTGACTCATATAACCAATGTACGGTAGATGGCAGCCGAATCGTCGTGCAGTGTTGCCAACAATGATTAACGAATTCACCTGATACAAACATAATCAATGTAGGTCCTTTAGTTACGAAATTATACGCCGTGTAAACTTATTTTCTGACCGCACCTCGTACATAATAATTTCAAAAATGCTTTTTTCAGGGTTCAGTTACGTTTTTCATTGAGGCTCGAAAGCACAGCAATCTTGCAAAATTAAGTCTGACATTCCTTATTTATGTTTTTAAATTATGCCATTTTGCTTTCATTACGTGGTTATAAATGTATGTATAAAAAATAAAAATTTAGCTATTGAGAGTACCGAAATTCTAATAACTCATTCATTCATACAGTGTTCAAAGTTACTTTTTAAAATACAGTAAGTATAACTTATATAATTTACAGTATGTAGTTTCTATATATAAACTCTGTAAGTGTACTACAGGCGTAATATATGTCATAATATTCTAATAAAGTTATAACAAATTTAAAATAAAAATAAACACCTTTCTATCGGGAGACAAACGAACGTGGCGATAATCAGTCCAAGAAGAAGAATGAGGAAGGCTGTGAAGGTCTGATCGATGGTTAGAGCGACGAAAGTAGTCTCCGCGCAAAGAGAGCCAGGGGATTGCCAACGCTTCCAAAAACGCTCCAGGACTCCAGAGTCACGTAACTTATTCAGACTGGTAAAGTTTACACGTTTTGGGAATTAAAAAGAGGATTCAAACCACTTCGGTACTGGTTAATATTTGCATCTTAGGTGAAATGGTGAAAAAAAGTAATAAAAAGTGCAAACGTTTTTCTTAATTTTTAAAAATTTCATTTAGAGAGAGAGAGAGAGAGAGAGAGAGAGAGAGGAGAGAGGAGAGAGAGAGAGAGAGAATCTTATATTAAAGTTACTGACATGAATATCATAACCTTTGCCAGATTTTCCTACCAAATTTATGGCACTCATAAAATCTAATAATACCAATGACAGTTTATCGGCAAATGTACTGTATATGGACTTACTGATAATTAAATGTCTTTACGTATGGAGAGTTTTTAGCTAAAGCTATTCCAATCATACTTTTGAAATATTCAAGGGGCAGCATCATAAGGTCACATTCGTTAAAGTATTCAAAGTTAAAATTATTTTCTTCCATCAAATAAATGTAGCGTTCGTTCTTAACCTGAAATAAAAGGGTTAATTTTAAGTGTTATTTATTTAAATAGAAAACATTATTGGATGCGAGTAGTATGTTCGCAAAAATGTTGAGTGCAATGCAATTGCATTCAAGATGATCAATAATGGCCCAAGGGGGGAGAAGGAGGGTAGGGTTAGACCCTCCAAGGGGGAAGAGTGGGTTTAGACCCTCCAAGGAGGGAGAGGGGGATAACCCTCCAAGGGGGAAAGGGTAACCTAAGTCGGCAGGTCAGGCCTACAAAAGTATATATATATATATATATATATATATGAATTGTATGTGTACATATGTGGGTTCGCATGTAGGTTTGTATCGAAAAAAGTAAAACCTTTATAAAGATGGAGGGCCGGGGCTCGACCCTTCAAAGGTGGAGTGGGTAACCTAACCTAACAAGCGTAATAAAATACAAGAAGGGGAGAGAGAGAGAGAGAGAGAGAGAGAGAGAGAGAGAGAGAATGTTCTCGTAGGCATGTCTCAGGGCATAATGGTGTCTTTCAAGCCATCCTGGAGGGATTTAGCATCACAGCCATTTGGCACAAGATCCAGTCACTCGTATGGCGTAATCGGCTGTTAGACAGTTTCTTTAGAGGAAAAGCGAATGCAGCCAGTCGCCTTAGTTTAGTGACTTATGAATACATATATAAGCTAACTGGAGCGGCACCTCCTCTCACAGCGAATTATTAAACTAAAATGTGGCCTTCCTGATCGGTTCACGAACTCCTACCGGTTGAAACAGCTAGAGAATACACCCACCCACCCACACTACCCACCCACACCCACACACTTCTTCGTATATATATATATATATATATATATATATATATATATATAATATAATATATATTATATATATATATATATACACACACACACCCTTCATTTCCATTAATATTTGTTTATGTAGTGTAAAGGAGAAATAAAACAATTACATCGTTCTGTCTATTTAATACATATCATTCGTGAAGTACATTCGGTAAATATGTATATACATTAGGTGCAAAACAGAGATAATACATACATGATTTATTTAACACATATATTTACATGAAACATAAAAATAACACAACCAGTAGAAAAGAATTGCATATACCGGGTGTCCGAGAATTATCTGTACAATATTTGGCTGTTATTAAAAGTCAACCATGAAGTGTAGAAATTCCAGTGTTATCCCATTTTACAGAGAATCTCATTAAGTTTTTTCTGATAACAAGTTTTGACAAGTTTTTTCTTTTTTGTACGCGGGTGACAGACATTGATGATTTAAAAGCAAGAATCACAGCTGCTATTGAGCGAATTGATGTGGATATGCTGCAGCGTACATGGCAACATTTGGAGTATCGATTGGATGTTTTGCGAATCACTAATGGTGCACATATCGAATGTTTGTAACAAAGTTACTTTAATAAAAGAAACTTTTGAAAATACAGATTCTAAATAATCTTGTTTAAGAATTTTACGTGTGTTATCAAGAATTTTATTAAAAGATGAAATTGTACAGATAATGTTCGGACACACTGGAATTTCTAAAACACTTGTCAAAACTTGTATCGAGAAAAACTTAATGAGATTCTCTGTAAAATGGGACAACACTGGAATTTCTACACTTCATGGTTGACTTTTAATAACAGCCAAAAATTGTACAGATAATTCTCGGACACCCTGTACATTAGACGCAAAAAGGAATAATACACATTGGATATTATATATATATATATATATATATACATAAAAATAGGAAAGTGGAAATACATGCTTTAAAGTCAGTTTCTACCACGCTTAAAAAAAATAGTAAACTCGCACGTAATCGAGTCCACATTTACATCCTCATTGCTTTGTACTACAAAATATATGCAATTAAACTTTAATTACCACTCAAAGTATGCGGGGGGGTCGATATACTATATAAAGGGCTTTCAGCTCGTTTAACACTATTTTTGTACCCACTTTACAAATGGGAGTCAAACTATCACGCTCTTTAAACACGGATATAATACAGTCAAAAGCACGCACAAAAATGGCATCGCTTGCTACAACATCACCATTAAATTCAAGTTTATAAACACTCCTTTCCAAACGTGCATTTAATCTTTTTCACAATTCATATCGGCAATTGAAGTATTTCTAAATTGTGCCGACAACTGCGTCTTATATAAAGAAATAATTTCTCAGGGTGAACAGTGAAGGTGAGTTCAGCCTTGTACCGGTCTAGTCCTTTGTACCAAAGTTCATGATATTTCGAGGAGTCTCGCCTTGTTCGTCCCTACACTTGGTAAAATCATCGAGCAGGGCGGTGTACGCGTATTCAAGCACCGTGTCAAAATAGCGCATATCAGCAACACGTGCGTCTAATATAGGTTTGAGTTTACGGAAACCGACGACTTCAAACATTCTGTCGAGAATGAACTGGCTTCGCGTGGTGATAAGGGCGTTACTGTCAGCAGCATTCTTCCACATCAAGCCTATATCAACGCATGGTTGGTTTGTATCACGATTTACACATAGCGTACAAATAATAGCGTGTGAGGGTGCATCACTAATCTGTTCTCTTTTTGTGCCTACACTCACAGGTATTTTAAAACTGTCCTCACCCCACTTCTCAACCACCACGAAGATTCTGTTCATCTCTTCAACACTTAAATAAATAACATTGCGTCTACCAGAGTTTAATTGTCTACATTTCGTTTCAAGTACATAATTAATAGCACCAGTATTACGCCTGGATACACGCGCAGACTTCAACACGGACACGTCGTATACTGCTGAACGGAAGTTCCATCTTTTAATAGTTTTCTGTTTTCTGTTGATCCTGCAAGAAGAGAACGTCCAGTCGGGTCAAACTCTGAGGCAAATATGAACCACCGATGCGCTGTTTGACTCGGCGGGACCGTACGGTGCGGTTGGAGAGGTGGGAGGTGTGGGGGTGAGTATGAGTCACACGGGTTGCGTCATGAACGGCCGCCAAGCGTTAGTAATGCAGATTCGTGTACGAGATTGTTCCAACATGAAAGACTCGATGCGCATTAGCGTGTAGCGTCATTGGGCAAAGTGTAACGGATCAAGAGGCACATCTCAGGTTTTGTACAATTGACCTCCCTAAATGGAAAAATGAAAACAAAATTTTTTTGTGACAAGTGCAACATCTTTTTCGCATGTGAAAATCGTGAAAATTACTAGTTACCCATAACTTTTGGACACTTGCTTTCCTAGGGTTTGAGCTATCATATGACCCCTTACAATGTACTGCTTTTCAGGAAAAATAGAAAAATTTATTTTTGGAATAAACATACACTGTAGGTAGGTAGGTAGGTAGACTAGATAGTTTTATTTAGTAAATGATACATTAAAATCTTGTTTAGTTTTGAATGACGGCATTAAGTCACGGGATTTAAGTACTGCTCTAATGTAACCATCTCTTGAATCCTTTCCATACACTGCCCCAGACGCTTCATTTACCATCCTAACACAGCGTTCTACACCTTGGGAGTGACATGGTATCCGGACAACAAGGGGCTCTTCAGTGATCTTATCGAGTTGTTTGACAGAGAACTGCTTCGTGAGTGGTGGTTCCATTGTGCACTCCTCCACTGGTGGAAGTAAATCTTTCAAATTCTGAGCACTTTGTTTGATCTTTGGTGGCCGAAATTCTCTGACTTGCTGTTGAGCAGGTTTGGGAGCTCGTCGAATGGCCTTGATTACATTGATGGCCAATTTCCGGTTTGCTTGATCTGCATCTGCAAGCATTGCCAGTAGAACATTTTTAGGGTGAGCCCAATTGCATTTCTTTGGATCACAGGACATGTGACAGTCTTGTTAGCTGGTGGCAGTAATCGTAGCAGCTTGATTTGCTCCAGGAAATGTTTTGGGCCATCTGTGCACCTTGGATGGCACTTGATGCTAAACCACATGGGTCCATAGTGGCACACGACAAACTGTGTGAGTGAATACAGTTCATCACTTGGCTGCGCCATCGCTACATATAGCCGACAAATTCTGCTGGCAGTTGTAACCCATCTTGCATGGGAGATTGGTCCAGGCTTCTCTCGTAGAAGATCTTCATTAATGACACCAGTCCTTATCGCTTTCATCATTCTGTAGAGGTAGGCTCGGTCACGACTCAATTCAGTAAGGTCAACATCCGGGAGAGTGTGGCCATCAGCAATACGTTGAATTCCTCTAGAGGAAAGTGGCAAACTTTCACATGTGGCCAAAGCTTTGCCAATTGGTCATTTCCATTGAGTTGCAGATTCTGTTGGGCCAATGAGTTCCTTGCACAAGTGGCGCAGTGGGAGTTCATTTAAATGCAGACTACAGATGAACCAGTGCAAAGGGCGACCCAGGCGGCACTCTAGCAGGTGTATTGCTCCACTTCTGTGCCCTGTGTTTGTGGCTGTGCTGTCGGCTCCCACTGCAATTATCTTGTATGCAATACCCATTTCTTCAATCGCATTTTGAAGTCCATCCGCAATGACAGTGGCAGTTCCTCGTTCCAGTGTCAGATGGCTTAGATAGAAGGTTCCAGGCTCTCTGACCAGCACATAGTGGTCCTCAACTTTCTTTGTGCTGTACCATTTGTTCCCCTTTTTCTCTTTGACAAGTGTCATGTCTTTCCGCCCATCAAAAAATAAAGCAGTGACTTCCACATCGTGGTAAGTTACTGCTTCCTTCAGATCCCTCCGTACCTTCTGCCGTGCTCTCCATACTTTGTGGTGGTCAATTACGTTTATCTGATCATCAGAAATAATGATGCCATAGTCAACCAATGTTGCAGTGCTGATAGTTGCAGCAGCCTTGTTCGATACACCATACCGGTCAGCTTCCAAAGCAACAGTGGGAATCAGTGTGATGTTCCTGTCCTCCTGGGCACTATCACCCATCCACTCATCACCAACACTTTCACCACTGGAGTCTGCTTCTGCTTGAGCTGATTCGACCACATCTGCAGAGGATGCTACCTCTTGCCGTTCCGTTTTTCTTCTATTCTCTTCTTCTTGTCTTTCTTGCATCCGATCCTCTCTTGACTTCCTTCTCTCCATCATCTGAGTCACATTCGTATCCACCCGACTGATCTGCGTGATCCGCGTGGTTCTCTGGTCGATCAGAAAGGCATGCTCTCGTCGTGGAACTTTCATTTCTTTTTCACAGTGGCATGCAGACAGATCATCGCATTGGCAGACAGCTATATCAAACAATTGATTCAGGCTTTCCCCGAACTTCTTGGTTTTTGTGGCCTGCTTGCCTCGCTTCGATGCTTGTGAGCCTTTTTCCATCAATCGGAGCAACTTGGTCTTCACATTCTTGATTGGCTGTGATGGAATGTTAGCACGATTTCAAAGGTCAATGAGTGTTTGGCATACCTCCGGAAGAATCTCCCTGTTGCTGGTGTACTTGTTCTCCTTCAAGAAGAGGAAATGCCTTGCAACTTGTATATGGGTTGGAAGTTCAGACAGAGGAAGCTCTGATAGTGGAGAACCAAAGACAATGTGGCTGGCAGATCTCCGTGTTCTTTGCGTGCTCATTGTACCAGCAAAACTCAACAAGTATCACACAGGAGCACTGAAACAAAAACACAAACGTATAAATAAAAAATATATATGATTATGAGTGTATATATATATATATAAGGCTTGGTTTATTGGTAAACAATAAGTTTACCAATATATATATATATAAATATACTGCACACACACATATGTATTATGTATATAAATATCCATAGGTATATATATATACACACCCTAAGACATGTAACAAACTTATAAACACTGTAAAACACAACAAAACAAAGAAATGTGTATAATGTATATATCACAAAACAAAACGCACCTTTCGTTAGTACCTTGGGGTTTTTGAACACCCCATCCACAGAAAAAAACACTTGTTTATCTCAAGCGAGCTAGCGTAGAACTAAGAAATTCCAGGGGATGACTCACTGAGAATAATTAGAAAGCTGCCAGAAGTACCATGTCAGTCAGTGTTGCCAATTGTAATTAACAAGAATTTTGTATTTTTTACATGCGAAAAAGGAGGTGTTCTGCTTGTTGCAGAAAACTTTTGATTTCTTTTCTGAAATCAGCAAGGTTGATTGTACAAAACCTGAAATGTGCCTCCAGATCGCTCATGACGCTACACGCTAATGCGCATTGGTGAATCATCCGAATATTTAAAACTGTAACCCATTATACTAGGAAGGTGTTTAGAGAATTTTTCCATCTGCGATACATGAAGTAACATAGGTTTTAATGATTTATCACACACACTTCCTGGAATGCGCATCATACATCTTCTACAACGTTCAGGGTTAAATGTGTTCACCATTGTACTTTTCCAAGCAAGAACTATGCACATATAAAATTTATTAGCACTCTGGCGGTCTATTTGAGAAAAACGTGTCCATACTTGGCCTTTTTGCTGGAAAACGATACTCGTCCCTAAACTCTACTAAAAATTCGCATAAACAATTAGCTACAATTTCGGTGCGCACCTCATCATGATATACATGGATGCAGTGGTAAAATATTTTAAACTGTCCATAATCACAAGATTTACATTCACCGCCCCAGTGTACGCGTATTCGGTGTGATGTAACATGGTATAATATCTCATGTTACACCATTCATCAACAAGGTTCACAACCCAGCTCCTTTGTTTCTCTTCTGGAAGCGTTGACTCTTTCACTTTACGATATATGTGCTCTTTAGTACAGTTTAATCCCACAACATATTCCATTACATCGTTTGAGCCGCGAAACCCAGCAATGCTCTCACCAGAATATCCATAGAGTATTTGGACGTCTTGCTCCTCATGCTTCGCACGATTTAATGTGCCCTTAAAGGTTTTAAAGGAGGGATGACTAGAAATTCTTTGGGTGTTCACCAAATCTATAGACTTTATGGAGTACCACTTCAGGAATGTAGAGCATGCAATATCATCGGTCGCCATCGTTATTTTTTGTCTTCGTGGGAATTCTTTAACAGGTAAAAAGATACGTCTGAGAACCAGGGCTTGCGGGGGTCAATTGAGCACGCAGGGAGGAGATATGACCCGCTAACTGGATTAGTAGCAGGAGTTATGTGACTCTTTTTATTGCTGAATACAGTGGGTGGTGCTTAGATTTTTTCTTGCACACACACACACACACACACACACACACAAAGGAGAAAATGAAACACCAGATGAAACATAATTTATTTTAAATACACGCAATAAATAGAAAAATAAATAAACTGTAAAATTTCGTCAAGTAAATAGACTCTAATATAAACTACATATTTATATAACAAATATTCACGCTTCACGGTATCCAAAGGGAACAGTGTCGTAGGTGCCAGGCACCTGGTATTGTTTCCTCTATGTGTTAAGACACACTTTCCTCCCCCCTAAGTTCCTTCACGCCCCCCAACTTCTGTGCCTGAAAGTTGAGTTCCTACAACCAGGTAGGGTGGTTGGTCATCTTCATTTCCATCATCTTCTAAACTCACCAGATCTTTGAGCGAATCAAAGTTGACGATCTGACGGTTCGCCTGGTTAAGAGTGATACCTTTAGCCTTCACGATGTATTCCATCTCCTCTCCCACCCTCACCCTTACTCCATAAGTTTTTGGTCTTGTTGAGACAAAAGAATCAGCGTAGGCGCTATTTCCATACTCATACTTGATCTCGTCAGTCAACTCTGCGAGGAATTCCCCAATAGGAAGCATATATTCACCTTCCCTCTCTGTGAATATCACACTATCTGTATTGCGTACAGAACGCTCCGCCCAAGAGAATACAGTAGACTCCAAAGTTTGGTGCGGGCGTAGGCTGTTGTGAAACTGGCTACAGGTATGTTTGTGACACGTGATGTATCTGTAGCCAATTCGGTTCTTTTGTACTTTATTATGTACGAATTACCCACATTCACGATCTCCATGTACTCTTTATCGATGGCGTTCGCGTAATCCACACTTCGTTATAACTTTGAGCTAGATAGACTTCCCTTTATCTGTATTTTGGCCAAATTTCCCCCAAAGACTATTTAGGCACAACTTTGCACTAAAGCGCTTGCCAGGGTTCCTCACAATTTGGTCCCGTTCAAGTTGTATCCCTTCACGATGCTTCTACCTTATCCTTCACAAAAGCATTTATATATGATGTGAAAAGGTTGGGGAGCTTCTGAAACCTCCACAACTCATATATCTTCAGTATTCTCTACCCGTGACGAATGACTAGGGAAAGCTCAGGACTTGTATATACGCCTCTGATCTTCCTCTGGTTGATTGTGTGTTTACAGGCCCCATTGTTCTCCTCTGCCCACTTCACACACAGAGGGAACATGAGTTTGTGGTCTATAACAACGGGCAAGATTGGTATCCATAAGTAGTTCCCGTTCACAATTAGCCGAGAACTCTTCGATGGCAGGCAGGGAGGGAAACACGAGTTTTTCAGGTCCGCCTATAGGGTATGGATTGTTCTTCATCACGTATGGGTATAAAGAACAGAAGTCGTAGTAATGGAGTTTCACGCCTTCCGTAGGTGGAAAGTATAGTTTGAAGGAGTTTGTGCGTCCACGAAACAAACTATCACCTCATTTGAGAGGGCCCAGCGCCATTGTACGTTTGATGACCCTTATTTCTTCGCGATACTGCTCATCTGTCTCCATCCGTACATCACATTCGTGTTCCCACAAAACCTTGTGAGTGAACTGGGAGCTTATAAGTCAGTCGCGGGTACGGGTCTATGCGAGACTGTCGGCAAGAGATCTGCCATGGATATCTCCTATGATAACACACTCAGGACGTGGGCATCCATGCCACCAGCATCCGTTAAAGGAGTACGCCGTCTTCTTATCAGTGGCGGGGTCTTCGCTCAGACCATCCACCCAAAAAACACCGCTATTGATCTTAATGGCCATTTACCCCGTGTTGCGAGCATGTTTTATGTATACACTGGTCTGGTGTTGTAGGTGTATGAAGGCTAGCGTGTCTTTAGGCATGAAGTTGTTCTTGATCACAGTAAAACACAATGAAACTATCGTGGTTGCGGCTTGTAGCGGATCACAGTTGAAACGGGTTATGTGCATCCTTCTAAAGGCTTGAAAACATACTCTAAGTAGCGTACGTTATTCAAACAATAACGCTCACATTCATTCCGCTATATTCTAAGGATTAGCTTCACTAAAACTGTTGTAGTAGCGCTCAAAGTCTTCACGCTCACTATCACTTACGTTGTCATAGTTAAAGTAATATTTGGGGGTGGGGTCCTACGTAATTTAAAGTGTCGTCGGTGAGGAAAGTGTAAGGGAAATACCCTCCTGAAACTTCAGCGTCTTCGCCCAACACCTTGGGTAGCTGAGCTAATTTACAAGGTGTGAATAACAATGTGTCTTTAAACTGAACATTACCTCTTTTCTGCATCTGTATAAGCTTGTTTCCTCTTTTCAAGGGATCACCCGTGAATATCTCTGATGATTCGTGTTCAAGCAGCTCCTTATAAAGGAATTGTGAATCAAATTTTGCAGCGTTATGGGCAAGAATATACAGTCATTTTTTTGAACTGGTCCGCTAGTTTGACAACATAGTCCACAAAGAACTTCACAGGGGAATCTCTTGCAGTCGTCTTAAAAATGTTTGTTCGCTTACCACATTTACAACATTCATCACACTCGACGTTCATGCACTCGCCACAGATAGTCTGGCTTACAAGTAAATGTGGGATAACCTCTTTTGTTTCAGTGTTTGTGTAAGTCTCTATGTCATAGTATACAGTTATACAAGGTTTATTTTTAGGCTTAGCATTTTTCATATAGCATACATGCTTTGTACCATCCGCCTTTTATTTCTCATAACATGTAGAGCAATGAATTTCATCACATTTATGCACAAACTCGCCGCTATCATCCAACGTATGAAACATGCCGCACTCGCAAATTCTCATTTTTTTGCAAGTCCCATTTGATTTATGGAATTCAAAACAGTTATTTCTGAAAAACGTGCGTCTACATACATTACAGTCCATCTTCTCAGATTCAACTAACCGACTTTCGCATCTGGAGCTCCATGTGGCAATCTCTACAATGTTTGAATAGCTCATTCGTAAGCTCGAGACAGCCCTTCCACAAATCGTGATGTCTTCCATATTTTCGGCTTTCATCATAACTCGCGCAAAGAGCCCTTATATTGTGGATGGGGAGATACGTGGACCCGTCAATCCAAAAATAAGTAGAGGCTTTGTACGTTCTCTCACACTGCTTTTAAAAACATACACAGTCCTACGACGATCATCCAACCCAAATACAACTATACCCATTTCCTGCTCTACCCTTCTCATCTCTTTAGACCCATATCACAGTCAAATTCGAGCCTGCTGTCTGTGGCCAGTTTACGTGCACGGTGCACAATCGTCGGCAACCAAATTTTTTTGGCCACTATATTTAGCACAGTAAATATATGAGCCAAGACTATTGCTATATAGCCGCAACCGCGATCGAGGTTTGTGTGGTTTCTGAATATTTGATAGCTGTCAAAGTCAAGAGTATAAGGCGTGGCCGTATGTCCCGCAACACGGAAAACGTGGTCTATATCTATCGTGTAGTTGTCCATAGTAAATTCGGTAGTTTTGTGAGGCCTGCATTATACGCCCCAAAATGTATTTCACATCTACTACACCCAAACGTCTGTAGGGTATTACTACCCAAAAATCGTCTCTATCCTCATCATCTGACCCGAACCAGAGGAACAGTCGTTTCCTGGCTTCACGTCCCTCACTGCTCTGAAGGGCAAAAATGAACACTGAATAATTCCTATATTCTTATATTCATTCGTATAATTCTTATACAATTTGTATATTTATATAAATCCTTATATTTATATAATCCTTATGTTCGTTATATTCATATACTATTATAATTGTATACATTTATATCCATCAATTAATTTTTACATAGAGAGCAAAATCGCGTGACGCTAACACGAGTTTGGATAAATTTTTGATTTGCTTTCTATTTTACAATTGGTGAATTATTTCTTTTTAAACTACTTAATCATTTTTTTTAGATTTAGCTTAATAATGTAATCTTGTTCATTCCCTGTATACATTCTCTCTTCGTTGTAAAAAGATGAAGTCATGTCCTGCTTAACGTTTAATTTTGAATCTTAAGCATTTAATTTTTGCTCATGTGCGTGTTTGTTTGTAATTCGTGATGGGAAGTCCTATTTCAATTCCATTTTTAGTTAACTCGGCAGATCATGATAACATCAGATCTGTCAATATGCGGTTTAAAATAAAAATATGGCTTCCTCTTGCTTAGCAGTCTAGACCTTGCTACAGCTAAAATAGCAGTCTAGACCTTGCTACAGCTAAAATAGCAGTCTAGACCTTGCTACAGCTAAAATAGCAGTCTAGACCTTGCTACGCTAAAATATTTGTTTTGTCTTTAAATGTTTTGCAAAGTAAATCAGCCTATTGAGAATAAAAAACAAAAACAGATCAGCATTAAATAATAATGATGTAAGTAAAAAAAAAATCAGTATAAAAGCCCATAAAATTTCCCCAATGTTCATTCTGAATTGGCTGATCTAACTTAGAGGCTGAGCATTACTTGTAACATTTTAGCAGTAAAACTACAGTAAGAAAAAATCTGTCTTCTCCTTCGAGCTTTGCTCTCTTCAGAGAACTTAGTCTTAAATAGAGAAAAATAATTTCCGGATACGTTACAAGAAGAATCAGGGAACCTTCAGAGAATTTGGTAAGCTCCACAGAATCCTCCGATCCACTAAAAGAAGAAATCGGAGAGTAGTATAGAATAAAACTACTGCGATTCCCTATACGGTACCAGCTACTGCAGAGTAATAAATCCGTTGCTGTCGCCTAACCAGAACCCCCGTCAACTTCGAACTGACCAAGGCCATAGACGTAGAGGTTAACACTACTGTCTACAGATTGAGGTTTTGCTGACGAGGTGGAGAGCACAGCAGGGAGTGGTATTGAATAGGAATAAGGGAGTACAGTTTTATTTGTAGAAGGAGCTACTGTAGGGGGTTGTACTGTAAGAAGTAGAGAGCTGGGATTCTATTACATTTTTAGAACTTACTGTGGGTCTAACGGCAGACGCACTCGTGGAGAGTTTTACACTTTTTACACCTGAGGTAGAAGGTTGTTATGAACCCGCTTTCTTCTCGAATTATCGAGTGGGGGTTCTACAGTTTCGTTGCTGAGAGTTCTGGAACGCTAGCGGGGGTGATGGTGCAGTCTATAGCCTCAACAACAACTACACTATCATCGGTATCATTAACCTCATCTGGAATATCTACGATGGGGACATGTTGCTGGTACACTACCTCATTCTCGTCATCATTCACGGTTCTGGCAAGAAGAAGAAAAACAGGACTGTAGAATATAAGGAGCACCACTTAAAATTTTATTATATTTTGTAAATGTTCCACTTAAGAGTGTGACGTGTTAGAGATGGATTCTGTAGACAAATTTAGGTTCACAAGCCCTTCTACATGCATTATATCCGGTCCTACAGGCTGTGGCAAAACCGTGTATATGCTTAAAATCATTAAAGATAAGGACGAACTGCTCTCAAATTTTGTGTATAAAGTTGTATGGTGCTATTCGACATACCAGGCCAAATTCAACGAGTACCAAGATAAATATTTTGTTCTACAAAGATATTTATGATGTTAGTTCGATAAAGGGTAATGAGCACACGGTTATTGTAATTGACGCTCTCATGTTAGAAATGGATAAAACGTTTGCCGAGACATTTAGTGTTCTCCCACCATCTTAACATAAGCGTATTCTTCATCATTCGCAATCTATTTTTCAAAACTAGATACATCCGCGATGTGTCGCTAAATACAAAATATCTAATCTTATTCGCACAACGTAGAGATGTGTCACAAATTTGGATATTAGCCAATCAAATGTTCCCGAATCAGCGTAAGGAGCTTTTGGAAGTTTATAAAGAAGCTACAAGCCAACATTACGGATATTTGGCTTGTGACCTTCACCCGCGAAACACGTTTAGGGTGCTTCTACGAACGAATATATTCCAAACGAGGCTGAAACGGTGTATATCCCAGAATGACAAATCATCGGCTGCCACGAGCAGCCGATGATGGACTCAGACTTTTTAAATTGCATCTGTGAAATCTGTCTTAACGTTATAAAATGCAATGTACCAATGAAGCCCTCTCAGAAGTCTCGCTTACGTCGTTACAAGAGCATAATACACACACTCGCTCGTAAAAGTCAAACTGTGGGGAAGAAAAAGCGAGTTATAGTACAAAGAGGGGGTTCATTCCTACCCATCTTATTTTCAGTTTTGGGCCCTTTATTGTCTAGTTTAATATAATGAAGAAAGTAGTCGTGATTCCACACGAGGTATACGCTTAACTACAAAACACAAAGAGTTCAGATGCGGTTCCAGAACCCCGTAAAAGCAGGCTTAAAAGAATAGAAAGCGAATTGGTGGACCTATTAAACAATGAAAAGTCTCCTGATGAGAAAAGACCCTTATATCAAGAAGCTCTGCAGAAATTTCTTGACGAGTACGAAAATTATAAGAAACGCGTGGAGTTCCCCGGAGTTGTCAAGCATGGTGGTGATGCTGACCATGACGAACCATAGACGATCAAGTAAAGAACAACGGTGCGAGTCCGCAACATCTCGAACACGTATTAAAAAATATTCTCCCCCATACAGTCTTTATAATCTATTGAGTGAGGACCCCATACAGGGGTCCGATACAGCCGAGGTTGTTGCTGAAGGGTCAAAGGAACAGGGTTCGAACATAATTGATATCGTACATGATTTGGTGAGAAAGTGGGATAGGCCCTCACCAGCAGGATGGGAGCATATTAAAGCTAGACTACAGCAAATAAACATCCCAGAAACACTGATAGGTAACCAGAACAGGTTAAAAGACTTGGGGCAAGCAACGCATGTACCACAGCTGAACACGCCTTCGCACCCGGCGGTAACATCTCTGAAGAGGAAAACGAAGAGCCCAAGCAGCAACACATAACCCTACCCGCGCGCCTCTAAAATACGCAAATGGCTAACATATTAAGAAAAAGTTATTATGACATTTCTAATCCGGCCTCCTACGGGGGTGTTAATAGAATGTACAGAGGCGTTTATAGTGAGGGAATAGAGACAAAAGATGTTGAAAGGTTTTTACGTGAGCAGGATGCTTATACACTTCGTAAACCAGTGAGAAGAAGGTTTAAAACTGCCAAGACATTAGCCGCCTCGGTTGATTCTATTTGACAGGCTGATTTAACAGACATGCAAAGGTATTTTGTGTATAATGGCGGCTACCGATACATCCTGTTCATAATAGATGTATTTTCTAGATATCTGTGGCTAATTCCATTGAAAAATAAGTCGCCTGAAACAGTTGCTAAAGCCGCAAAAGCACTGATGTTGAAGGAAAACAGGATTCCTGGCTATTTTTGTACGGAGATAGGGAAAGAATTTATAGGCCGAGCTTTTCAAAACATGTTGGCAGAGTTCAATATCAGTTATTACACTAGCAATTCTATAAATAAGGCATCTTTAGCCGAAAGAGTTCAACGTACCATAAAGGATGCATGCATCGCTATTTCACACATAAGGACACATACAGATATATAGACATTCTGGAGTCGCTGGCTTCATCATACAACCGTTCACACCACCGAACGATTGGTACATCACCTAACGAAATTTTAAAAAGAGGTACCCATACAGAGCGTGAGGTGAGAAAAGATAATCGTAGAGCACCACCACGCTCTGTGCTTTTCAAAATCAATGATTATCACTGGTCTACAGCCAAAATGCTTTGGAAATAAAAGTAGTCAATCTTTACTAATTTTGGGTCACTGAATAGGAAAATGCTGCCTAAAATTGCCAATTGGCTCTATTTAAAAAGATATCAGGCAACCCTGCACCCTACTAACTGGACTGCATCTGTCGCGCAATATGTAGACGCCTGTGACACATCGACGCATTGACTCTACTGCGCATGCGCGTAGTTATATTTTTTATTTTAATAAAACCTCATGTATTTGTAAATTATTTATTAAAAAATAGATTGGATCATTTTAACATATCGCTTCCCATAATGTTTTTGATATTAATATAAATGGAATACTAACCTAACTTAACCTTACCTAATTTAAAATTATTAAAATGCAATGTAATTATATTAATTTATTAAAATAAGAAAAAATATAACTACGCGCATGCGCAGTAGAGTCAAGGCGTCGATGTGTCACAGGCGTCTACATATTACGCCACAGCATCAGTTCATTCGCGGAAGTCATACAGTGCACCCTTGTCAAACTCTTTTTAGTGTTTGCATTTGAAACTGAATTTTTTTCAGCCTAATTTGAACAAAGATGCCTTGTAATTGCGTGAACAGTGTAGATAACTTCTGTTATGTTTGTGGAGAATTGACTTTTGCATCACAAAAGCGTGCTATAACCACCGTGATTAGGAAGGCCTATCACCTTTATTTTGGCTGTAAGATTGTAGATCAGGACAAGAGCTGGGCCTCACACATATGCTGCAATACTTGTGCAACAAACCTTCGCCGTGGTTGAATCGGAAAAGGAAATCTATGCCTTTTGCAGTGCCAATGGTGTGGAGGGAACCAACAGATTATGTCAGCAATTATTACTTCTGCATGGTGCCTCCAGTCAAGAAAGGTATTTGCAAGGAGAAAAAGTGGATTTTACAATATCCGAATATACCCTCTGCTATACGCCCGGTACCTCACGGCGAAGGACTACCCGTTCCTGAGCCCCCACACTCATTCTCCCTGGAGTCAGAGGACGAGGAGAATGAAGGAACCTGCGAAACCTGTGAGCCTTCAACTTCACAAGACCCTGAATTTGTTTATAACTTGACATCTTCTAAACCGCACATGATAACTCAGAATGAATTAAATGACCTTAGCAGAGATTTAGAACTGCCAAAGAGTAAGGCAGAGCTGTTGGGTTCCAGATT
Source organism: Bathynomus jamesi (assembly GCA_023014485.1). Taxonomy (NCBI): domain Eukaryota; kingdom Metazoa; phylum Arthropoda; class Malacostraca; order Isopoda; family Cirolanidae; genus Bathynomus; species Bathynomus jamesi. The sequence goes on from JAJOZX010001153.1 coordinate 409,002, forward strand.
GCAGCAGTGGAATCTCCTCGCTGAAAATGTTAGAGTGTGTAAGTTTCGGGATCGTCAAAAAGATTTTGTCCCATTCTTCATCATGGAAGGTGACCTTGTAGCTTGCAACGATATCGATGGTCTGATGGCAGCTCTCAACATTATTCACAATCCTGATGAGTGGAGACTTCATTGATTCATCGAAGTTGAGTCTAAAAACTGTTTTGTTGCATGTTGGCAACGTATTGCCATCAATTCCAGTTGGTCATGCAGTCCACATGAAGGAAACATATGACAACATGAAGCAACTTTTGAACTGCATAAACTATGACAAACATCAGTGGCAGGTTTGTGGTGACTTGAAAGTTGCTGCTATCGTGCTTGGACTGCAGCCGGGCTACACTAAGTATTGCTGTTTTCTGTGTGAATGGGATAGTCGGGCTAGGACTTCTCATTACATCAAGAAGGATTGACCACTCCGACACTCATTGGAACCTGGAACAAAAAATGTTTAGTATCCTCCACTTGTAGAATCAAGCAAGATTTTGTTACCACCCTTACACATCAAACTGGGCATCATGAAAAATTTTGTTAAGGCTATGGATAAAACGGGGGTAGCTTTTAAGTACCTCGGTGGTAAATTCCCAAAGCTCAGTGAAGAAAAATCAAGGAGGGTGTATTTGTTGGTTCACAGATCCGCGAGCTTCTTAGAGATGAGGAGTTCGACTGTATCCTAGGTGGTGAGGAGAAGACAGCGTGGAATGCTTTACGATTAGTAGCAACCAATTTTCTCGGAAATACCAAAGCTGACAATTACAGGGAGCTGGTGGTAAACCTGCTGTTGTCCTATCAAAAAATGGGCTGCAATATGTCTTTAAAGATACATTTCCTCCATTCGCACCTGGAATTTTTTCCGGCCAACTGCGGAGCAGTCAGCGATGAACATAGTGAACGTTTCCACCAGGATATCTCAGCGATGGAGAAAGGCTACCAGGGGAAATGGAGTCCATCATTGTTAACAGACTACTGTTAACAGACTACTGCTGGACAATAACAAGAGATGCTCCAGAAGTTGAATACAAGAGACAAGCAAAGAAGCGACGGGTTGAATCAGTATAAGTGACTGCATTATACAGTTATGTTACTAATATATGGTATACATATACGCAAAATGTGCAACTTAAATTTTCTTGGAAACTGTAGCCAATCGACTGTTTTTATGGTCATATTCGTTTTCAGCACCACAAAATCCATAATAGGAAACACATTTTATCTCCAAAGCACAAACTTTTTCAAAATTTGTAGACCAGTGTTATGTAAGACTTTCGCGTTCGGGGAATAAATTCGCGAAGGGATTTCAGCAAGGCTGGACTCGTGAGATTTTTAAAGTTAGAGCCTTTAGAGGAGGCCTAAAGACAAGGTGATGTTGTATTACGTTGAAAATTTGAATGGGAAGAAATTGGAGGTGGCCTTTATGGTGAGGAGATGCAGAAAGTGACATTTAATTTAGGAAAAAAAGTTTCTAAAATTGAAAATTTTTTAGGAAGCAAAGGTACAGAAAAGAGAAAAATGTGCTTGGTAAAATGGCTAGGGTACCCAGAAAGTTTCAACACCTATATAAAAGCTGATGCAATAATAAAGCTTAAATAGTATACAACATGGCGCCTAATCATTTCTACGTCACACTCCCGTCCTCTTCTTCTCTATCTGTGCATCCTGACAATACCCTGTCCAACTTTATAACAGAACTGCATGAGCCCATTGAATTGGATCGTGAATCATATGAGGTTGGAATATGCGAATTTCAAGTGAATACCAAGTTTTTAAATATGGACAAGAAAGAATCCGTTTTTATGGTTCTTAGAAACCGCGATGAATGTGAAAAGACCGGAGTAACTCGGGACGATACCATGCGCTCAGCCTGGAGTGGTGAGTTGTAATACTACAGTACAAAAGTAACACTAGGACCGGGTCACTATGACACAGCCGAGGATATTGTGAGAGACTTAAGTGGGAGTCTGAAAAGTTCATATCTTACGTCTGATTTAGTATACGAAATCGTGAACAAAGATAAGCTGGGGCATACTGTGTTGCTAAAATCGAAGTCTAACAGAAATATTAAAGACAAAGCACTGTTCAAAATTATACCTGAGAGCAGGTATGTTCTAACCTTCCAAAGAGATACTGTTCACGAGTCACAACATGACTTGCGCAGTTTATTGCAGCAGCTAAAATTGGGGAAATTACACTTTGGAGACCCTCCCCCGGACATGTGCTATATTTACAGCAATATCTTGGAGCATCAGTTTGTAGGGGATACTCAGGCGCGACTGCTGCACATCGCCCACATTCCCAATTACAGAGGAAAGAGCTTGTGCATTACTTACGACAAGCCTCTTTATGTCAAAGTCACGAGTACCCTACTAACCAGTATCTCAATATATATAAGAACGATTGAGGGGAAAAGGTTTCCATTCGGTGATGAGAGCTTAACAGTGAAGCTTCACTTCCGTCGTACTGCGATAGAATGACCCAAACGCCGTTCACAGTCTACTGAGGAGTGAGATATCAGCGCGGGAGCGGGATTAGGTTCATTTTTTCAACTATACTGTATACGGCTGTCCCCTTGCTGAAGAGTGGTGCCAGCTATCTCGGCAGGAAGGCATTACAATCAGGTCTTAACACGGTTGAAAGAATAATGGCAGGGACTAAGCCTAAAGAAGCTCTCAAAAACATTTAAAACACACACGGGGCGAAATTGTCAAAGTTGCAAAGAGAAAAATGTGTGACGGCGGAAATAAAAACCGGAAGAAGAAGCGCACTGTACGGAGGAAGAACAAGAAGAAGGGGTTACCAACTTGTGGTGTTAAACGTAAAAATATATTAAAAAAATGTGCATGAAACCTAAGATTGACCACTTTTTTAACTGATATAAGCTTAGGACGTTGCGCTCGTGGGTCATAGACTGACTGCTACGTGTCATGGCACGCTTCATCCATCCGAGTAGTTTGCAATGTTGTAAATCGGAGCTGGCCCTCTTTGACATGCCTACTAAACAAACATCTATAGAACATAGCGACTTTATTACAGTTAACCCGCTAAACACTATTAGCTCACCTAGTGCTCCTAGTGCTGTGTGCACATGTACGCTAAACTACGAATAGCACATTCAGATGGATCGAATTGCGAAAACGACTACGTCGTATACCCAGAGACAAACTTCCTACACACCATATTCAGCCAGTGTGAGATGTATTTAAATCAGGTCTACATCTCGGCAGGGTCTGGCTACTACCACCTACAATCTCATCTGGAAAATGTACTCAACTTCTCAAAAGAAGCGTGGGACACCTTTTTAACTGCCGAAGGTTATTATCAGGCTGAAGATGAAAGTAGTATAAAGAGTAAGTTTAAAAATTCTAGAAAGATTTACGACTGTTTCGGAAGGTTACACACAGATTTCACGTTCCAGGAGATGTTGCTTGTGAATGGAGTCGATATGAAATTAAAACTCACCGTACGAGCACCGAGCTTTGCTTAAATGTGGCTGCTGACCAAGAAGAGGGTGCTAAGCCTGTGGTAATTCATATTATGGTGACAGATCTTAGCGTACGTCTTGTGAAATTAAGCTCTGCTAAGCAGATGAAAACTGAGAAAAATTTATTACATGCCACAGTGAAATACCCAATTAAGAGAGTTCAGCTTAAGGTTTTTACAGTCCCTTCAGGTTTAACATCCAAGCAAATAGAAAATGTCGCTCTTGGGATTCTGCCTAAAAGGATATTAACTGGAATGTAGGAATTAGCTTCTGTGAATGGAAAATATAAAAAATCTGCATTTAAATTCGAAAATTTCTGCCTTAAAAATGTAACTCTGTATGTCAACGGGTTACTTTTAGGTGGGACACTGGAAACGAGTTATTCTACAGATGACGAGTTTTCACTTTGCTCGAGAGCGTATAACAATCTAGCGCATAGCGTTGATGGTTGTGACGGTTTAGGAACCGGTGTAACGCGGAATGAATTCGTCCAGAGTTCGAACCTGTACCCGTTTGATCTCTCACTGGACTTCAGTGGGAGTATAAGCACACACATAAACCCCCAGCAGAGCGGAAATATCTCACTCAGATTAGAGTTCGACAAGCCGATAGTCGCGCCTATTAGCGTAGTAGTTTATCTTGAGTTGCAGGCTTTAATCAAAGTTGACAGGTTTAGGGGCGTAGTGACGGACTTTTAAAAATGGACACGGTTACAGTCCAAAGAGTGATGAAGAGTGACCGATTCTCGAGTGACAAATTTATCGGAGTGTTTGCGGAGAATGAAACGGTGAAACTTCCAGCCATGAGAGACTGCGGTACGCATTATCGTGAAAATAGATGTTAGCAGTGGAGACGGTCTCCACTGGATAGCCGTTTATTTTAAAAACAGGGAGCGAATGTACTACTTTTATTCACTGGGCGAGCATCCATGGAATGATGCTATTATTGTAAAATTTCTCGAACAGCTGCAAATTCCACAAGTAGTTTGGAATCCTTACCGTTTGCAGAGTTTCTACAGCAATGTTTGTGGGCCATACTGCTTGTATTTCCTCATGCATATGACTCGTGGAGGGAAATTTACGGAATTTCTACAATTATTCGACTTGTGTGATCCTGCGAGCATGGATATGGTAGTATGCAGCCAGATAAAAACGTTCCCTTTTGTGATCGCCCGGTGTAATGTGTGAAGTTATATATATATATATATATATATATATATATATATATATTTTTTTTTTTTGGTAACGACAAATATCTTCAGCAATTAATTATTTTATTTTGTTCCAAATATGCACCATGCGTTGTATAGCTTTTAGTATTATATTGTGTAATTTTATAAAATGTACCAGCTAATATTAATTTGTGTAACGCTTAAGGACGGGTATTATGTTCTATAACCATTTTAAAATATAATAAAACATGAAAATATAACAAATGTTCATTCTTACCCTATTCGGCTAATAAAGAAAAAATTACATTATTTCTGCAATTAATTCGCATTCGTTTTGTGATTCTCTACAGGCCTGTCGAGTGTTTTGTAAAATTTCTGGTCCTTCACCCTCTCCCACTGGCACTAAGCTGCACTTCTTCCACACCGTTCCTGAAAGCCTCTGCGATACGTTCCATCTTCACTGCTTTTAAAAAAATTATCCCCTTCAAATTAAGTTTTACCCACAGATCAGATAAATAATTAGTTGTGCGATTTAGTTGCATAATAAAATGTTGATAGTTTCGGGAAAAAAATATATACTGTGTATACACACACACACAAACACACACACACACACACACACACATATATATATATATATATATATATAGTTTGGTCAATTAATCTAAAATCTGTATTAACTTGACTTAAGTGGTAAGAATTTCAAATTAACTTAACTAGTTAATTTTGGAGGGGCTAAAATGAAAACTGTGGTACGGATTATCGCACCGCCTTAGACCTACAGCATAAATTACGATTCAGAGGAAAATAAACTACAGAATGGAATGTTGGTAGCGATTTACTGAATATTATAGAATTCTTTTCTAAAATTCGCCTTCCTCAAAATAAATATTTAGTTCTGTGATTTAGTTCCATAGTAAAATGAAGAGATGATACATGACAAAAATCGTTGGAATAAATAAAGTGTACCGGTAAGAAGTTTGTTTACTGATTTGGCACTGTGCCAGGCTAATTATAAGCTATACAAATGTTCTATAATTGGGTAAGAGAAATAGGTACGGCAATTTTTCTAAAATAAAAAATAATCCTCCCCTATTTCAAGTAGCACGATTTGCGATATATACAGAGGGTGATCAAATAATTATTAGAGCCACCCCCTGAAAAACACATTTTCATTATAATATGATGTTTCTAGTTTAAATAATAACCTTTTAAGTATGCAGACAGTATCTCAAATTGTTAACACATGTAGTGTTCTCTACCTGAATAACAGAAACTGGGGATAGGGGTTAATTTGGGGAGTAGGGGGAGGGGAGTATGTGAAAAGTGGGTTCAGTAGTGTTTCAGCTGTGAACGTGGAAGGTTGTGTCAATGGTTAGGTGCGTTAAGTGTATGCTAAGTTAATGATAAGTTATTATATTTAAACCATTGTACGTGAAATATGCACTCATACACCCATATGATATTGTTTCTCAGCAACGTATTGTGATTCTTTTTATTAAATTAGTGTTTCTTTACAGGAATAACTTTTATGTACTGTATGCTACCCAACATGGGTAAGAAATGTGATCTATCGCCAAAGAAGAAAGGTAGAATGCTCTCGCTGCTGATTGCAATTGATTATTCTCGCAGAAAAATAGCCCGAGAACTGAATGTGTCACGTGCGAGTGTTGACAGGATCGCATCAAAAATTAAAGTTGAAGGGGATAATCCAGAGCTGACTCCAAAAAGAAAGGGTAAATGTGGTCGGAAGAGGATAACTACACCTAGAGCCGACAGATGCATTGAAAAGAAACCAGTAAATAATAGAAGAAGCACTACTAACAAACTTAAATTGGAGCTGGAGAGGGAAAACATCAACATTTCGACAATGACCTTAAGAAGGTGTGCCAGGGAATATGGATTGAGTAGTTGCCGGCCAAGGAAAACGCCAAAATTGACTGCAACAGTGATCAAAAAACGCTTAAAGTGGGCTAAATACTACTCAAAGTTCACTGTAGATGATTGGAAATCGGTAAGTCACAATATTTTAGTGATCTTGTATGCTTATTTTGAGTAAAATGTTTTATTTTATATTTGTATGACAGGGCACATTTCATTTTGGTTGCAATCATTTCTTTCTCTTTTCATTTGCAGGTGTGTTTCAGTGACGAATCCACATTCCAAGTCATGTCTGATAAATCACAGTACGTTAGGCGACGTGTTGGTGAGGAATATCATCCAGACTGTGTTGTAAGTACGGTTAAGCATCCAACATCTGTCATGATATGGGCAGTGATAAGCGGTAAAGGTACTGGACGAATTTACATTGTTGAAGGTACTATGAGGCAGGACCAATACCGAAAGGTTTTGGAAACAAGACCTATTCCACAGATCGCCGACTGGTTTCCAAATGGTGAGCCATTCCATTTTATGCAAGATTCGGCCCCATGCCACACTGCAAAGTCAGTTAAAAGTTTTCTGGCTGAAAAGAATATTTCTCTCGTGGATTGGCCAGGAAGTTCTCCGGATATGAACCCTATCGAAAACCTATGGGAAATAGTAAAGCGTAGACTGAAAGGCGAGGAAATAACTCGAATACAGTTAATAGAACGAATAATTGCAGTTTGAAACCGTGATCCTGAGATACAGGCCAGCTGCAAAGCCTGCATAGAGAGTATGCCTAGACGGGTTGCTGCCTTAATTAAGGCCAAAGGAGGACCCACTAAGTACTAAATGTGTTTGATATGACTGTAGAGTGTATATAAATATATTCTGAAATAAAATAAGCGTTTAAATTAGCCAAATTTTACTATTATTAGCATTAGAAATAAACTTATACAAGAAAAACTATTTTTTATGTAGTGGCTCTAATAATTTGATCACCCTCTGTATATATATATATATATATATATATATGATAAAAGCACGAAGGAAAGGAAACAGAGCGGTGCTCAAGTGCTTTCGTCCAATGACATCCTTAGGAACACTGAAGTAAATAAAGAGTTCAGTGTTCCTGAGGATGTCAATAGACGAAATCGCTTGAGCACCACTCTGTTTCATTTCCTTCGTGGTTTTATTCATTATAAATATTTTTCACGTTACTTTCGTGAAATAATTTTCACATATATATATATATATATGTATATATATATACACACACATATAATGGTCTATAATTGTCTTGTGATTTAGTTGCATAATAAAATGGTCCATAGCTAGATTTAATTAGATCAGAAAGTGTACAAACATTTCGACTTTATATGTATATATATATATAAAATGTGACTCGATTAGATTTATCCAATGAAATTCAAAAAATTAAGTGCTTATGTATGAAAGGGCGATGGGCATATATTTTTTTTTACTCACAATTGAAGATAAATAGGTAGTTTTGTGATTTAGATGCATAATAAGATGCCGATGGTTTCGATAATATATATATAAAGGCTATTGCCGGGCTAAAATGAATGATGTGGTACGGTTTGCCGCATCGCCTTAGACCTACAGCCGGCTGCATAACAATTGTCGATGACTTCCATAATACATATATACATACACACACATATAATATATATATATATATATATATATATATATATATATATAGGCTGGTTGAATGCAACAAGCCCTTTATTTCATTGCATAAACCGGAAATAAATACAAGAAAATATCTAAGGCATATTTAAACGATGAGTTGAAATATGTCGAATATATATCGTCGGATGCAGAATTCAGAGAGCACTATAAAATCAAAATTACAACAGCTAGAAAAATAATGGGAATCATCTGGAGGAGTTTCCGCAGCAGAAAAGCAAACATCATGCTCAAATTATGGAAGAGTCTAGTCCTACCAATAATTGAGTATTGCTCAGTACTCACAAGCCAACACAGAGAACGAGATATTGCGAACATTGAAGATATACAAAGGACTTTTACGTCTAAGATAGAGGAAACGGAGGGTGAAGACTACTGGTCTCCACTACAATCCCTGGAACTCTACTCTTTTGAAAGAAGGCGCGAGCGGTACACAATAATATACATATGGAAAATACTTGAGGGCTTTGTCCCTAACCTTAGAAATGAAATAGAAACAAACTGGAATGGGAGAAGAGGCAGATTTTGTATAGTCCCAGCTGCGGTGGGAGAAGGGGTCATGAAAACGAGGATGGAAAATACCCTCGGAATACGAGGCCCAAAGCTTTTCAATGTCCTACCAAAAGAAGTGAGGAATCTCCGGCACACCGACTTGAATAACTTCAAGAACCAGCTGAACAGATTCCTGTGCAAAGTTCCTGACCAGCCATGCGTGACTGGCTACGAGGGCAGGAGGAGATCAAACAGCAATTCCCTCCTTCACCATATCCCGCAAATGAGGTGGGATGCTGCAGAGGGGTCGACCGCAGGTCGATCCCGAACCGTCGTTCAAACTCACGAAAAGTATAGAAAAAGTAAGTATATATAACTAATCAGTTTTAATTACATTTCACAGGAAAATAAACTATGGCGCGAATTGTGACTATTTTAAAATGTGATAACACAACGAAATATAATCGAAGTTCATTCTTATCCTATTCGGCTAATACATAGGCTAAAATAAATGCTGTGGTACGGACTGTCGCACCGCCTTAGACCTACAGCCGGATGCATAATAATTGTCGATGACTTCGATAATAACTTATTTATTTTTATCAAAATTCCTTTTACAACGCATTAAAGAATCTTTCGAATTACACAGGCCTGCGAATGAGAACTTTGTAAGAGTTGTTTTCTTACTAATAACTGATTTTATATAATTTAACTACGCTAATTTCGAATAAGGTGTCCATTTTTTCTATCAGGTAATGATTTTCGGCAAACTGGAAGGGAAAAACAACAACATAAATAAATACTGTATTATTTATTTCAATTTACAGTATGTACCTATTTCGCTTTGTTATACTAATTACAAATGTAAACAACTAAAAAGAGAAACTATTAACGTCAATTACATATTCATCTTTATTTGTCCTGAGTTTTGTTGTGAGATCTATGCCTTTTAGTCTCGAGTGTACGCGTTGTTCCTTTTCTTTTATGTAATAATTCTGGAGTATCCCGTTTCAACATCCAGCAGTAATCAGCCATCATGCTGATGTCCCACCTTCCCTGATATCTCTTCCCCATTTCTTTAATGTCTTGGTGAAACCAAGCAACTATAAGCATTTATAGGCAGTAGTTTTTAATCAAAATTTAATGAAAATTATTTATATATGTAATATGAAATATGACATTCATTTTGTGAAAAATCTTTATGTGATGGCGAAAAATTAATATTATTTTCGGAATCAGTGTGCAAAATTTACTATATAAGTGATAAAATATTTCAGACAACAAAACCATCGCAGGCCTGTTATTTAAATTTTTTTTTTTGCCTTAACACACAAATTTATCTTTTAAGCATGTTATAAAAACTATTAATTTAATTTTAATCCAGTTTTAGGGTTAACTTATTTATTTTTATAAAATTCTTATTTTCTGAAAGTAGGACGGATCCTATATTTTAGCGTATAAAAAGACGTCAAACACTTTATTTCATGAAAAGGATATATACTGTATATATATATATATATTATATATATATATATATATATATATATATATACACAGGGTGTTCCATACGTCCGGCATCATAGGAAAAATAATAAAAAACGGCAAAACAAAAGCTTTTATTTACAGAACGTGCTCAATATGTCCACCATTGTTTTCAATACACAAATTCAGACGTGATACCCAGTCAGCAAGCACACGGTGAATGATGTCAGGAGTAATGGTGTTACATGCCCCAATAATGCGCTGCCGCAAATGTTCAACACTCCTAATTTTCTCTTCGTATACCAGCGCTTTCAAGTGACCCCAGAGATAAAAATCTAGTGGCGTGAGATCCGGGCTTCTAGCTGGCCATTCCACAGGCCCTCGACGTCCTATCCAATGACCAGGGAATTGTTGGTACAGGTATTCCCTTACTTGGGTGCTGTAATGTGCAGGAGCGCCATCTTGCTGGAACCATGTTGGGAAATTTCCTTCTTCGTTCAAGACACTGGGAAATGCTTCTTCCTTGAGCACATGTAGGTAGGTGCCTCCAGTGACATGTTCATCGAAAAAGAGGGGGCCTATGATGCGATCCTTCCAAATGTCACACCATACCATCACCCGATATGCACCTTGTTCCTTTGAAGAGGTATACCAGTGAGGGTTGTTTTGAGAGCAGTAGCGGGTGTTCTGTCGGTTTACCTCACCATTTCCATAAAGAACAGCCTCGTCACTGAACAGAATGGTGGACGGGAAATTGGCATCCCGAGCATATTGTTCCGTAGCCCATTCACAAAATTCCATCCGCCGGTCGGGATCATCTTCGTTTAATTTCTGTAGGATCTGAAGTCTATATGGATGCCATTTGTGAGCCTGAAGAATGCGATGGGTGCTACTTTTCGACACTCCTGTCTCGGCGGACAATCGCCGAAGAGACTTATTGGGACTTCTGTTAAAATGAGCTAGGATAGCAGTCGCTGTATCATCGTCAGTGGACCTCCTTGAAGGTCCACTGCGTGGTTTATCTTCTATGGATCCTGTTTCCTTAACTTTGCAACAAGTCTGCTAACAAACTCTCTGTTATTGGCTCGCGGTCTGGATGCAGTCTGTTAAATTCAGCAGCGGCCTCTCTTTGACTCCGATTTCCTATGAGTAGAATTATCTGGATTCGTTCTTCCTTGCTCATAGACATTATGGCCTGTAGAAAGAGAAAAATATGAATTATGGTTTGTAGAAATAGAAAAATATGAATTTCTGCTATGATGCCGGACTTATGGGACACCCTGTATATATATATATATATATATATGAAAATTATTTCACGAAAGTAACACGAAAAATATTTTGATGAATAAAACCACGAAGGAAAGGAAACACAGAATGGTACTCAAGTGTTCCTGAGGATGTCATTAGACGAAAGCGCTTGAGCACCATTCTGTGTTTCCTTTCCTTCGTGGTTTTATTCATACATATATATATATATATATATATATGTTAAACACAGACAGTCTGTGCTTAATATATGTTTCTCAAGGGATCATTCTGAGTTTGTATATATATATATATATATATATATATATATATATATATATAACACGGATTTAAACGATGAATTGAAATACGAACATATAATTTTCCACTTACAATTCGTGTGTAGAACATCATGGTGCCTTCCTAATATCCATTGGAGCCTTTGGTGTGATTTTGCAAACGCTATTAATCTCTTGCGAAGTAAAAAACGAGCGATTGTCTACAGCCTGAAATAGCAGTATCCCCGATTCTGCTCTAGAGAACAATAACAAAAATCACTTTTCCGGATATATATATATATAATATATATATATATATATGTGTATATATATATATGTATGTATATATATATATATACACACACACTGTGTATATATATATATATATATATATATATATATATATACACATATATATACATTTTAACTGCAAAGAACACGCAGTATAAATAACGTAAAGAACGACGCTCGTATAGGAGAACATTCCGCGCAAAAATGTTCTCCTATACAAGCGTCGTTCTTTACGTTATTTATACTGCGTGTTCTTTGCAGTTGAAATGTATATATAGATACGGCATGCGGGAGGTGCCCCCTTGGGGCATTGGTTTCTGCGCGTATGTAGTGGAATTACGGCATTTGTTCGAGTGAGGCCCGTGGTGTAATGGTTATCATATCTGACCGGCAATCGGAAGATCCCGGGTTCGATTCCCGGGTGGTTACCTCATTTTTTCATATGTTCGTTCTCTCTTCTCATCTTGCGCGGAATGTTCTCCTATACAAGCGTCGTTCTTTACGTTATATATATAGGGTGGGGCACGGGAATCAAGTGTTTTTTGAATAGCTAGTAATCGGCCATTAGGAATGGGAGGGGCGTGCGGTAGGTAGCATTCCATTCCTGGGTTCATAGCATTTAACTTTAACTAACACTCACCTTTATCTTTCAGGTGCCATCATGGAGCAGTGGACGTTAGAACACCGCATGTTCGCGTATGATCATTTTGTTAGGAGTGGCGAGTCAGTGACAGCAGTTCAGCGTGCGTTTCGCCGCAGATTCAACATTCATCGAAATGACTCTGTTCCCGCTCGTGACACAATCTTACGTTGGGTTAACAATCTTCGAACAGGAGGCTCAATAATGAAAACAAAACCGAAGGGCCGCAACGCACTGTGCGTACTCCAGAGAACGTTGAAAGGGTCAGACAAGCGATGTTGCAAAGCCCAGGCCGCTCTGCTCGGAGACATTCAGCTGCACTCGGAATCAGCAATCGTACTGTTAGACGGATTTTGCATGAAGAATTACATTTTCACCCATACAAGTTAGCGATGGTGCAGGAATTGAATGTAAACGATTGCCCCCAACGACTGAATTTTGCACAGGAAATGCTTGCACTTTATGAGCAGAATGAAAACATGATGGTGGTAATGAGTGATGAAGCCCATTTCCACCTTAATGGGGCCGTCAACAATCAAAACTGTCGGTATTGGGCTGCTGAAAATCCGCGACAACTCCATGAAAAACCGCTGCATAGCCCTAAGGTTACAGTTTGGTGAGCGGTGGGAAAGTTTGGCGTCATCGGTCCCTATTTCTTCGAACAAAATGGGGTTACCGTTACCATAACATCTGGGCGTTACATTGAGATGGTGAACACCTTTTTCATCCCTGAGTTACGAAGAAGGCGTATTGCTCGTCGACATTTGTGGTTTCAGCAAGATGGGGCCACGCCACACACCGCCAGAGCGTCAATGGCTGTTCTTCGCCCCCTGTTTCCCAACCATCTCATTTCGAGATTTGGTGACATTGCATGGCCCCCTCGGTCCCCTGACTTGTCCACATGTGACTTCTTTCTATGGGGGTACCTCAAGTCACGTGTCTACGAGGACAAGCCCCGTACATTAGATGCATTGAAGGAAGCGATCCGTCAACAAATCATCCAAATCAACAGAGACCTGCTGGGAAGAGTGGAGGCCAATTTTCGTAAACGCCTTCAACAATGCGTCGACGGCCAAGGACATCATATGCCAGATATAATTTTCGGTACATGATTATTATGACATGAAATGCTATGTTCTTACGAATGTTGTTCTACCAATATATTTTCTTTACAAAAATAAATATCATTTTCCTGATTATTCCAAAAACACTTGGTTCCCGTGCCCCACCCTGTATATATATATATATATATATATATATATATATATATATATATATATATATATATATATATATACAGGGCGTTTCAGGTCGACCCTAGAAATATAGAAAATACTAAATACCAAACACCAAATACAAACTACAAATTCCGCCAATTTCCATATTTCTAGGGTCGACCTGAAATGCCCTGTATATACAGTATATGTATATATATATTTATTCAAAACACGACGAATTATTACTTACAGCATATCGCCGTTTTGAAAAACAGCCGACGTAGAATAGCTGTCTAGTTCAGCATTAATGCAATTTCCCCCCTTGTCGAAACAAAAAAAGAGCACATTTCAATGTACAAAAACGTTACTTGCGAAACAAAAAATTAACACTATATATACATTGACGAATGCAAAATTATGTCACGAAAAAAAAAGCAATGTGAAATATGGGAGAAATCCGACATACAAAGCCTGTTGAATGCGGCCACGGATGAAGATGTTTCTTTTATATGCTGGGGAAAGTGCCCCCTTTCAAGCGACAGACGAGTAAGACGAGACCAACCACCAACGTGCAGGTGTTCTCATTGGTTGTGCTGCGAGTGTGGGCGTGGCTTGAGCCCGTATACGACCAATCGCTTCAGTTTCACGCGAGATAGTATGCATGATTGGTGTTTTGCTCTTAGGTTTATTAATTATTACGTATATATATATATATATATATATATATGCGGGAGAGAGAGAGAGAGAGAGAGAGAGAGAGAGAGAGAGAGAGAGAGAGAGAGAGAGAGAGTCCCCAAAAATTGATAACGGATCCATCAGATTCTGTGTCAGCTTATCACATGCCCCGCCAGGATGGTGCCAGAAAGTTTTACACTATCTACAATTTTTGCTTGTAAGTGTTTGCTATAATGGCGCCAGAACGTCGCGGCCACCTTCTCCACATCAAAACCTTGCGATAAGTACAAACGTGAGGAATTGTTTAGTGCCCGCATGCAAACACAATACATTTATTTTATCTAAGAATGGTAGCATTTTTCTTTTAAACGTCTGACCAGTTGCCTTGATTTTACACAAGTGGAAATTCGGTTCAAGCTGTGTTTATAGCAAGCAAACAGCAGATGTTACAAATTGACATCTTCTGAAATAAATATCATAGTTTGTTTTAGATTGTTTTTACCAAATGGGGTCATCTGTAGAAGTCTCTAGGCCTACAAAGTAATATTTTTCTAAACAGAGTGTCGACATGGGATGCTTACACTTTTTATCTTTGTAGATTACTCGTTAGATTGTACAAAATGCCAAGTTTAAGTGTATATATATATATATATATATATATATATATATATATATATTATACTATTAAATAGAAACAACGTATATATTATGCATAGGCGTCCGGAGGGGGGGCAAGAGGGGGCAGTTGCCCTCCCTTGGAAATTTGTGTTTGCCCACGCAACGACTTCTATAATTCTACTGCAGCTCAGTTAGTGTTTCCACATTCAAGGAAATGTCGTTTACTTTACCTTTACTTTACCGAAGTGCCGTGTCGTTGAACTTAGAAGTGTTAAATAAACTATACTGAAAGATATAGTAATGGAATTATTTGCAAAGATCATTATATTGAGTGTTTTATTTATTTTTTTCTCTCGAAAACCTTTTGGTCAATTTCACTGAAACTTACACGATTATAGTTAATCATAGTATCATATAACATATAAAAAATGGACTTGACTGGTAGAAAAAAAGATGCACTGCGACCACTACGAGTAAAAACCGTCATCTCCCCTTATCATAGCCTGCTTTCGGTGCTAAATTTATGTACTTAGCACCGAAAGCAGGCTATGATAAGGGGAGATGACGGTTTTTACTCGTAGTGGTCGCAGTGCATTTTTTTTTCTACCTAATAAAGAACTAATAAGAACTAAGAACTAATAAGTTAGTTTTGCCCCCCCTTGCGAAAAATCCTGCGGACGCCCCTGATTATTATGTATATATGAAGATCTGAAAGGGGGTATAAGCCAAGTGCTGTAAATATTATAAATTTAGGCTTTCTTTATCCATTGTGTATATATAACGGCACAGTGTGTGTGTGTGTGTGTGTGTGTGTGTGTGTGTGTGTGGCCGACTGTGCCCTCTAAAGAAACTGTCTGACAGCCGATTACGCCATACGATTGGTTGGTTCTTATGCCAAATGGCTGTGATGCTACAGCCGCCCAGAAAGGCTTGTAAAGACGCCATTATGCGTCTCTTGTGTTTTATTACCCTTGTTAGGTTAGGTTACCCACTCCACCTTTGAAGGTCTCGCCTCGGCCCTCCGTCTTAATAAAGATTTTACTTTTTTCTATACACACCTACATGAAAACATGCATACATGTAGGGTGATTCAAATATGGGGGAAAATTTTTTTTTTATATTTTAATGTGTTCAACCCTTTAAATGGTTCATTTCAGCATAAAAACAACTATCCTAAAATATTTTAGCAAATTTTTAATTTTTAGGGGTTGCTACCAGCAATTAAAAATTGACAGAACGACTCAAACTGTCAAATTTTTCCACACCACCTAGGGGGTACAGTACAAGGCGCATTGCTTTTTTTTAATGTGGAAAGCTCCCCCGTAGGTCCTACCATAACCACAAGCATGCATAATTAAACTAGCATGATATTTGAGACATTAGCTGTCCTTACTTCATCAATGTTTCTTTCTTTCTATCAGGGTAAACAGCCCTGTAGTTTTTCACTACTTGTAGCAAGAATTGTTTTTGATCTTCGTCATGTGTTAGTATTTTATTATATTCATCCATTAATTTTACTCCTCTTTCCGCTATATCATTCACGACTTTCCACTGTTTGATAGATTTCTTAGCGGAATTATACTCTTCATCATTATGCCATTCTTTAGCATCTTTGAGTAAAAATTTTGAACTAAATTCTGTTATTGTAAAGAATCTTTGAGTATTTGATGACAAAATCTTCTAATTTCTTCGTTGGAATAAGTGCAGGATCTAGAAAAGCCCGTTTTGCAGGAAGAGTTTCTGTTGTATTTTGCAAGGCCTTTACAATTTTGTTTTTCGTTTCAGTAGGCACTTCATCATCATAAAAGGCCAAGGCTACCAGTTCTTCTGATAGGTACCAGAGGTGACGTAACAGTTTTTTAATAGCAACAAATGCAATTGTGTCATTTATTTGTTTGTAGACTACAAGATTCTGTAATAATTCCAGAGCAAGACAAGGAGCGCAAGATGGCACAGGAGCTGTAAACCATGCCTTTACATACAACCGAGTAGCAAATAGACAGATGTCTTTTAGTCCTTTTTTGTCTTTTACTGAAATTTTGAACTGAGATTTGAACATAAATTTTTTAATGAATATGTAATTTTGGCCATCCACCTAGCCCGATGAAGTCCCGCTGGATGTTTAAATTTGATTCCACCTTTTGGTTCACCTCCCAAAAAAATAATTGTTAACTGCAATAGTTCTAGGTAATCGTCTCTTGGTTGGAATGTATCTAGTTGATTTGTTGCAAATATAATTATGTCATCTTTGATGTCATGAATATTTTCATAGAAATCTGGATCTGATAATGCTGTCTCGTAGTCCTCCTTATTAATGCTTGACCATTTTTCTCTGAACTTCTTAAAAAGGACTATATCTGGGCCAGAAGATGGTGATAAAGACTTTGAAACAACAGCTTCCAGCATAATTTCAAATATATGGTGTCGACATGCCAGCCACAATAAATCGTTGTCGAATTTTTGTTCTAGAAGAATAGCTGCACCATTTCTAGGACCAGTATTGGCTGCCGTTGTATTGAAACACATGCATTTTATTTGTTCGCAGATGTCCCATTCAAGCGATGTCTGATTGTTTGCATTAAAAAGAGGCATTTCTGTCACTCAATTTTGCAACATCAAGACTTCCTAATAATTTATCATCAAACAATTTTCTACGTTTGCCAACCTTACTTTTCCATGTTGAAGGTTGTGCAGCACAGAAACCAGATTCATCACTTTTACTCTCCTCTGATTCTGATTCTGATGATGTACTGGTGAGTATGACAGCCTCTTCACTCTTCTTTCTTTTGATCTCTTCTTCTGCTTTCCTCTTTTCATAACGTTGTTGCTTTTCTGCTGCTCTTTGCTCTTTTTTAGCAACAGCCTTATCAATGGTACCCATTTTTCCATGACGTCCTTTCTCACGTTGCATTTTCAAGAATTTCTTATCTTCTATTTTTATAAGCTGCATAGCATTCTCATGAGCAATGTCAAATAAGTTTTCCAGTTTATCTTTCCATTTTTCTTCTTTATTATTTAAATTTTGTGATCTTTTCAATTTGTTTGCTTTGTTTTTCTTAAGCAGCTGTCATTCCTTCAGTATTCCTTGAATTTTATCTACTACATGTATTTTTTGTTTTGCTAGTATTCCTGCTTTTTTCCAAACTGCTAGCACATCATCTGCAGTAGAGCAGCATGATTCTCTAATGTCTTGCTTTTTAATATTTCTGTAGTGCATGAAGAGGGCCATCATTTCCTTCTCTGATGGTATACGGATGTTTTTAGTACTGCAGAGGGCTGCCCAATTAGCCATACTTCAGTTTCTTTTCTTGTAGAACTTCTCCCAAATGAGCAACTGGGTGATGGTGAGTTAGGCCTAGCTTCCATAATCGATTAATTGGTATCAAAATTACGAGTTCCAAGCAACAATTAAAAGCAAGCTAGTATATAAACCATTAATTAAAAATTCTGAAATATAAACAATTAACATAAAATCATAAGTTGTAAAAACAAACAAATTGAAAAAGAGGGAAACTTTGACGCCTGGTAGCACATAGTAAATTTTATTTAAAATTCACCAAATTTGGCATACACTACTTTTTTGTCATAGGGAACAAAAATACAGGTTGAACAATTAAAAAAAAAACTTTGATTTTTTTGAATCACCCTATAAAATAATAAATAAAATAATAATATTATTACATATCCACGTATATATACATACAATTCAACAATATATATATATATATATATATATATACATATATATATATATATATATATATATATATATATATATATATATATATATATATATATATATATATATTATATTTATGTATATATATATATATATATATATATATATATATATATATATATATATATATATATTATATATATATATATTATATATATATATATAAAGTTTTGTTTTACTTTTTCTATACAAACCTATATGCAAACATGCGTACACACCCACATATATACACATACAATATATATATATATATATATATATATATATATATATGTATACTTTTGTGGGCCTGAGTTGCCAAGTTAGGTTACCCTCTCCCCCTTGGAGAGTCTAACCCCCCTCTTCCCACTTGGAGGGTCTAACCATACCCTCCCTCTCCCCCCTTTGGGCCATTATTGATCATCTTGCATGCAACTGCATTGCATTCGACATTTTTGCAGACATAGTACTGATGCCCGATAGTTCAGTGGTTACGCTACGCACTTTGAGCGTTGAGACTCTGGTTCGCTCCGGCCGCTGACATCGGGTGAGATTGAGCTGGCCACTTACCCTGTTTCTGCTCTGGTTTAAGTGACCCCTGGAGATACAAATTGTATCTTGTATCTACTGTATATCTTCAACAAAAATATAAAAGTGTCTTGTATCTTTGATACAATTTTATCTGTATCTTGTATCTTAAAATGGTATGTTTGATACAAGATACATTTCACGAATCTCATTCCTGTCATCGTGACTTTTGAAGTGTTCATCATTAATTAAGGCGTGTCATTTAAACTATAATGACTTGAAATTGGGGTTCCCAAGCTTTTTAGGTCGACGTACCACTTTTTATTACCATGCATTTCTAAGTACCACCATTAAGGAAGGAAAGAAGGAAGATTCACGTACCAACCACCTAACAAAAAACCGTAGAGATGGAACTGCGGTGTTTAATTTTGAATTTTCAGCCTTATCTAAAAGGTTATATTTATTCTAATGATGAATTGAGATTTGTACTGAATCAAAAATTTTATTTTGGCCTTGCACGTTATCGTTAAATAATCTGAAATTTACTTGGACTTCAAATTGGATAGCTTGCAAACCCTCAATCGCGGGTTATTCACCTACAACTAATATTACTTTTGAAAATATTATTATCAATGTAATTACCAATTAGCAAACTACGTATTCATAACCCTCTTGCAGTACCACCTAAAGGAGTTCCGCGTATCATAGGTTGGGAATCGCTGATTTAAATAACTTAAAAGTTCATTTTTCCTTATTATTTCTGGGCTCTAAACTTAAATTGTTTAAAGATGTATCTTGTATCGATAACAGTATCTTAGATATCTATCTTATATCTTTGTATCTTGCCCGTTTCTTGAAAAGTATCTTGTATTTTGTATTTAAGATGCATTTCTTAAGGTAACCTGCCCATCTCAGCCCCTAGGACACACACATTCCCACGTTGTAGGGAAATAAGCTTTCTGGATGTAATTTTTATAATAAATATTTTATAAGAACTTCTTTCGCGAATGTTCCAACATACATTTATTTGAAGAAAACAGAGCTCCCTGTTATGTCTCTTTCCTCTAAAGCAGGGGGTTCCCAAAGCGTGTCTCATGGGATAAATGTGTTCCTCGAGCCGATCTTGTCTCCCGACACAACAGAATTCATACAAAATCAAAGCGAAATTATAACTTATTTACAATTAAAAGATTGGTCAAAGATACCGCAATTTGTAAAATATGTGAAATCCAGAAAATGTGAAATTTTGACTTTTTTTTCCCAAAAATAAATACTTTTATTCTGTATTTTCTTTTATTACCTGAATTTAAAATGTAATTATTTTTAGAAATTAGCAGTATACGAACCCATACCCAGGGCTATCCCTTTAAAATGACCCTTCACAAGTGAAACTTTGAGAACCCTTGTTCTGAAGTTTCGACATCCCCTGTTCATTGGTTGGATGGGTAACGGACCTCTGCGTTCAGATGATGTGGTTCGGATCTACGCAAAACTGTAGATCCCTCCTTCACACGACCTTTGTTGTTACGAAGTAGGTTAGACAACCCTAAATATTATTATTATTAAAATATACTCAGCAGTATACATTATGTGACTAATCACTTGAAAGTAAAAAGAGAAAATGTTTTCATAGTTTTAAGATTTAAATGTAACTTTTTTCTATTTCTAAATATTATTTTTTATTTCTTCTCATCAATCAATATGAAAACCTTCGCTAGGCACTAGTTTTAGCGCCTCTTATAAGATCCGGTATGACGACATACAGTATGATCGACGCCTAACATTATATTTTCAGTTTTCCCAATTTTTCATTTGCGATCCCATTCCTTATTCAACTTCATACAAGAATTAGAAAGGATTCGAATCGTTGTTCAAAGGCACCTTTTTACAAACTCGCCTTTGTAAGTCCTGTTTCATGTTCTTGCGGTAAATTTGAGTCGCTTTTCGTGATTATGTTGTTCCACAGCTCATAATACGGAGATGATTGAGAATGCTGTTAAACAAATTAGAAAAGCAGGTTTAAACTAACTCTCAAATTACCCTTTATAAATATCCACTTATTATTATCATTATTATTACTACTATAAATAATACATTTAATAAAAATCCAAGACAACAAAACGAAGAAAATAAAGGTTCAGAATGCAGTTTTTAGTTATTTAGAATATTATTTTGCAATTTGAAGAAAAAAATTGGTTGTATTTAATTGTTGTACTGTATGTAAAGAAAATATGATTTTCTTTTGTGCAGTTTCGGTAAAAAGTTCGCCTAGAAACATAAAAGTTCTGCTAACCATAATAAATTCCTAGTTGGTAGTAGTTCGTTTTTATTTGAATATTTCATTCGTTTTAGTAACGGAAATATTTAAAAATGAAAATCCATTTATTACTAATTAATTATCATAGTAATTTGTGTGCTGTTTTCATATTTTATGTGTATGGCGAATTTTTTTCCAAAATTGTACATTTGGTGTTATAGCTATTTTCCTTTAAAAAAAAATAATAAATTGAAATGTACAGTTTAACCGACCTTAAAAAACTCTTCGAGTGATATTTCTTTCTTAAAACCGAGGTTGTAGCCCCCATCCTCCAACAATCCTTGGAGAGTCGTGAAAGGAGTGGAAACGTCCGAAGCAATTGTCAACTGAGCTACAAGAGCGCTCGTGTAATGCGCGTAAATAAGAAGCGTCGTTAGAAAGATTGTGATGAACACCACACGACTTGAAGTAGACGAAACGTTGATCCACGATCCTTAAATGTATTGGAATAGTAGTTAAATATTAAATGTCATATTAAGTTTGTAATCGAAGCTACTTTCGTATTGCTTAATTCTATGAGGTCGAAGTTAGAATTAAAACTAGGAAAATCGTGAATGAGACGTGCTTAATCTGTTTATTAAGATCTCAGTAATGAACATACTATTATCATCAATTAGAAAAGTCGGCGTACACTGAGTCACAAAGGAGGTGTGGCCCAGTGTAACCTGATTTTGATTACAGGTTGTAAGTACAATAAAAGCAGTAAATTTCCGTATAACGTAAAAATTTTAAACTGTTTGGTTTCCTGTTACGTGTCAAAATACGATAAGGAAAGACTTCTCTCAGAATTAGGTTATAAATTAGAGGTCGCATATCTAACCAGAAATTTACTGATTTAATTTTGACCCTACATACCAAAATATTACAGCAAAACGTGAACCTTTATTACTTAAAACATTAAAGGTACAAATATTGTATTTAGGCACTTCGACTTCAATGCTTAACGAACTTTTCTATTTACAGTGCATGTCATAGTAAATTATTACTTATGTAACAGTTATGTTCTAAAAATATACCACTTAGCCAGGCGAGCTTTAGGTCAATTAACAGTTGACACTTAAGGTTTGAATAACAATACATAAAATCTACAGCAACTAATACCTTGGTAAAAGAGAGCTCCAAGCGTAAGCACATAGGCGTCCTGAAAGGGGATTTTCCATTCTTCAAATGGCGAATAATTTGAGACAAAAACAAGAAAAAGAGGAATCAAAATAACCATGCAAACTGTAGCAATCCAAGATTCCACTCCAAGTTCGCTGGTGAAGCTTGTCCAAGTGGATTCCATAAGACCCGGCCGGCGAACAACCATTCTGTACCTAAAACAACAGGGATTCAAATAATTTACAACAGCAATTCAAATAACTTACAAAACGAATGATTCACACATATCCTGTGGGTAAAGGGATTTTTTAAAATTTATATACTCATGTCTTTTAGGAAATAAGACTCGTGTAACTTTCGTTCTTATACTTCAGTATAAAACCTATTACTCATACGCACATCTGTTTCTTTACTTTGTTTTTGCCTATTGTTAGTCAAGAGGGCAGAAACTTGGACAGTGCTCAGGTCAACTAATCCGGCCATTGCGTTATCTCCTGGATTATTATTATTACAAGTTATCATCGGGGTTCAAATCCCCGACTTCAGTGTTTTCACTTTGCATATAGGGAAAGTGTTACCCACTGAGTTACGAACGCTGGCTGTGTGGGGTTAGGTTAGGTTAAGTTGCTGTAAATTGTAGGCTATTGTACATATAACCCTTTTATTAGTAAATTATTACCTGGGGTGCTTCGCCATTATTTCTATTTAAATTCGATAAAAATCCATTCATGAACTCGATAATAACAAAGCAATTAATTTGTTATACGATATTTTTGCTTAGTGGAGTGTCTCCAATTGGAATTCAAATGATGATTAAAAACTTTATTTAGACCCAACTCGCAGAGCACACATATTTCATAAATGACATTTTGGGAAAGTGATGATCACGTTTTCAAGGAGAAATTGAACGTTACATTAAGCAACTATAATGCTCTTTTGATGAACTGTGTAAAGTGTCAATGTTGCTAAAGAGAACAAAGAAATAATAATCTCCACCTTCATGAATCTGAGTAAGGCTTTTGATGTGATATATCATAATATTCTACTTAACAAACTGTATTTATATGGCTTAATTGGTTTAAAAGTTCTTTGTCCAATAGATATCAATCTGTATCAGGAAATAATGTCTGTTCAGCTAAATTGACTGTAAAACATGAGGTGCCTCAGAGCTCAATCCTAGGTCTCCTGCTGTTTTTATTGTACAGTATATACAGGACTTCCAGGGTTCTTCTGATATTCTTAATTTTATAACGTTTGCAGACGATACAACTGTGTCCTTTTCTTGTAAAGATATCAATGCAGCGAAGGTTATATTTAAAACAGAATTTACCGAAGTTGTGAATTGGCTGACCTCAAATAAAATCTTTCAAAATACAAATAAAACAAACCTTACGATTTTTAGCAACAAAAGCAGTGTACATTTTAACAACTGAATGTTGGAGAAATCTTGCAAGGGAAATACTGCTGATAACTCATTAGACAGTATAATTGTTGCTCAAAATCGAGCAAATTGACATCAAATTAATACATTTAATTTTATTTATAAATGTATAAAAAAAATTATTAACCTTGAGTAGATAAATAAATATTTTGTAACTCATCAAGAGATTCACTTATCCCAAATTAGGAATAAAAATCGCCTACGCCTGTTTTCGTAGGTTTGAAACTATGGAATGGTTTGTTAAACATTGACCTTCAAAATATTTTTAACGCAAGTGCGATTAAAAGGATGCTGAAATCAATTTTAATAAAGGGACATTGAAATAGTACGAATGCATTTAGGGATTAAATATTGTATTACTTGTCAAATTGTTGTATTTACTATTAATTATCCAATTGTGGTATTTACTATCAATTATAATTATTATAATGACTAAGTTTTAATGTATGTAGAGACCGCCTAGAAATTCCTTTCCTCGCAGTTCGCAAACATCTGGGTATCATCAGAGACCGAAACACACACGTGGTTTTCAAGGAGAGAGACAGAAAAGGGTGCTTGTCTTTTCCCAAAAAGGCCCGCAAAAAGTTAACGTCTTCCGAGCCTATATAAGCCAGAGTTCACTAGAAATCGTCCTCATTCTGCTCGTTACTCCTCCTCGTGAATCTCCCCTTTCACGTAGCGCCGTTCGACCTCAGCTGGCCTCAGTCCTTCAAGCAACAGTTCAACAATACACGAAGCGAATCAACACTTGAGGCGACCTACAATTTCATCCCGCAGGAAGAGAACATCACTCTACCGGCGTCATCCTTCTGGCACTGGCTTCACTCATCCTTCACCACAATTCGATCGGCGCCCTTTCAACAAGTCTATCAACGGACCCTTAACACATCCTCCTGCCGGTAGGTCAATACATCCTTAGATTATCTACGTCGAAACGCAGTACCGCCAACCT
This sequence comes from Bathynomus jamesi, assembly GCA_023014485.1. NCBI lineage: Eukaryota > Metazoa > Arthropoda > Malacostraca > Isopoda > Cirolanidae > Bathynomus > Bathynomus jamesi. The sequence goes on from JAJOZX010001153.1 coordinate 434,264, forward strand.
TCAGTAGGCCCTTGTCAGTCTTCGAAGTTATCCACGTCGAAATCGCAGGTCGGTAAGCTTTTTGTAGGCCCCACTCGGCCTTCAGTGGTTTGTTACGTCGGCCTAGACTATTCAGGATTCAAAGCTGAAAAGTCCACAAACTCTGCCTAACCGAGTAGGCACAAAAGTGTATGCAAACAACCGACAAACTAACTTTTCTATTACGACTACAGTATGCCTGTTCAATTATTTTAACGTTTCAACCATCGTACCGTATTTTGTATCCGACTGTTTATTTGCTCTTTTATGCATTTCATTTTTACTGACCTAATCCATTTACTGTACCATACCGTACTTTCATCACCTCAATTATTATTGGCTTAATTACTTATTGTGTGTTCACTGCTGCTTATCTCATTAGCCTACCTAAATTAGTGTTTGCCATCAGTGTACTTAGCGATTATACTGTGTAACCATTTCTTATTGCTAATAATAAGTCATTTGTAATGTAGTACAAATACCATTATAGAAATGTTAATAACTGTGAACAAATAATTCATTTATTTTTCTAATTAAACACAAAACAACAAAATAATTTCTGCTCAAGGGTGCTTCTGCCTCAAGGGTGCGCTGCTCCCTCGAAGTCCGCTCAGCGCCTCCTGAGGCGGGGCCACGACGGGGTCGCCACCCCTCTTTTCTCTCGCTCCTGCCATACGATTTGGTCCCCTATTGAATTTGTGGGGGCTGGTCTGGCAGAGGAATACCCTGACACTGTGGGTTGGTCGGGTATGTTGGCTAAAAACATGTCCAAGTGTTTTTTAAAAGTATCTACTGGGACTGCACTTATATCTCTAAGGTACTGAGGCAAGGAGTTAAACAGTCGAGAACCCTGCCTAGAGATACTATTATAATGAAGGATTTGAATCCTTCTCAGACTGTTTGATATTTTTTACACATTCTTCCAGTTCTTGTTAAGGTGGGCACAATTGGTTCAGTATTGGGGGCAACTAAAAGCCCTTCTAGAATTTTCCAGGTGTAGATTAGGATGTATCTCTCAAACCTTCTCTCTATGGAATAAAGGTTGAGGCCTCTGAGCCTATCCCAGTAGTTTAATTTGTTTTTACTAACCTGTTGCCCATCAGGTTGTTTAATATACGAGGTAAAGGTTCTTTGTAGGCCCTCAATTTTTTGCAATTCATTTTGTTTGTGGAGAAACCATAATTGAGAGCAGTAGTCAATGCGTGGAAGGACAAGTGATCATGGTCATACTGTCCCTAGTTCTGAATGTCCTCAGTATATATCCTATTAGTTGTTTGCATGCTGAGGTTACTTTGTCAATGTGCCTGTTGAATGTTGCATCTTCAGATAATATAATCCCTAGATCCCTGACATGATCAGTTTGTACAATATCTTTTCCTGTGGGTCCAGTGTAGTTGAATTGTTCTTTCAGGTATTTATTTGGTCCATACTTAATTAATTCAAATTTGTCTTCATTGAAGGCCATATTGTTTGCATCTGCCCATGCATATATAGTGTGTAGATCTTTTTGTAGCTCTACACAGTCTTCTTTTTCTGTAATTGGTCTTAGTATTCTGGTATCATCTGCGAATGACAGGAGAGAGCTTCCTAGGTTACAGTTTATATTGTTTAGCATTATAATGAATAGAATTGGTCCTAGTACTGTGCCTTGCGGCACTCCACTAATCACTTCTTTTTCTATAGATCTTGCTCCATTTACAATTGTTATTTGTTTTCTGTCAGAGAGAAAGGCATGGATCCATTTTCCTATTTTTCCACAAATACCAAGTTCTTTTAGTTTATGGAATAATATACCATGGTCAACCTTGTCAAAAGCTTTTGCAAAGTCTAGATAGATGACATCAACATTGTGGTTTTCTCCCAAATTTTGTAGGATTGTATTGCAATGGTCTATAAGTTCAGCAAGGCAGGATCTCTTGTGTCTGAAGCCATGTTGAAAGTCTTCTAAGAGATGTTCATTTTCTATAAAACTGACAATGTGCCTTTTCAGGACTTTCTCAAATATTTTAATAATATGGGAAGTCAAAGCTATGGGTCTATAGTTCTTGGCTTCCATTCTTTTGCCTCCTTTGTAGATTGGGGTAATATTTGCTTGTTTCATGATTGGTGGTATTCTACAGTATTGGTGTCTAGTGAGGATCTCCACAGGATTTTCAAAGGCAGAGATAAAGTATGTTTGCATTCCTTAAGAATCTTGGCTCCAATTCCATCTGGACCAGGGGCTGAACTCCCCGGTAGCTCTGTTATTGCCTGCTGTATATCTCTAGTGGTTATTTGTATATCTTCCAATAATGGTCTGTAGATTGGGGTAATATTTGCTTGTTTCATGATTGGTGGTATTCTACTGGTGTCTAGTGAGGATCTCCACAGGATTTTCAAAGGCAGAGATAAAGTATGTTTGCATTCCTTAAGAATCTTGGCTCCAATTCCATCTGGACCAGGGGCTGAACTCCCCGGTAGCTCTGTTATTGCCTGCTGTATATCTCTAGTGGTTATTTGTATATCTTCCAATAATGGTCTGTCTTGGTCATTTTCTTCTCTATCAAAAAATGCTGTGGTTTTTATTTTCTTTGCTACTACAGGGGTACTCCAGCTTAAAGCATATTGAGATTGTAGAATGTTTGCCATTTCCTGTGTATTAGATGTGAGAGTTAGTCCATCTTTAGCAAGCAATGGGCCAATGCTCGTTTTGATAACTGCTTTGCGTTTAGCATAGCTAAAGAAGAATTTGCTATTTTCCTTTATACTGTAGTGCCAATAGCTTTGTGTTCATTATCAATATTCTCCCTTATGGTTGACTCCTTTATTTTAAGTTCTAACATCAGTATCTGATTCCGGATGTTACTATGTCTTGTATCACTTAATTGCTTTGTCAGTTGTTTAGATAGCTTTGTTCTCTTTCTCATAAGTGTCCTTCTGTATCTGTGCTCTTTTGTCCGGTGCTTCTGTGCACTATCGTTTTTCTTTGGTGTGTGTTTCTATAATGCTGATGACAGCAGGTATTGTATTCTACTCCAGCATTCTTCTGGCTTTAGGTTTTCTAATTCATCTTCCCAGTTTATTTCTCCCAGACAGTTATTTTTGATGTCCAGTCTGACTTGTGCAGGTTTAGGTCAGAGTATGGCAAGTTCGTTTGGCATGGGTCTTGCTTACATTTGTGGAGGGACAAGTTTGTGAATAGTGCATGACATTGTGGTCGGAGTGTATAGTTGGTGTTATAACAATGTGGTCAATTGTAGTTGCATTATTTGTCAGCACTAAATCTAGGATATTATTTTTTAGTTGGGCAGTGGACATGTTGTACTAGGAGCAGTTTTTCCATAAACTCATTCAGGTGTTTTGATTTGGACCTTTTGTCCCTGATTTCATACCACCATATTGGTTCCAGGTGCAATTTGGGAGATTAAAGTCTCCTGTAATGATTAAGTCTCTTGTTGAGTCTACAATAGCTGGGCATTGCCTGATTTTTTCCAGGACTTCGGTGAGCTCTAGATGGGAGCTATCTAGGGGGCTATAGATATTCACTAGTATTATGTCTTTATTTATGCTGAGCATGATGATTAGGAGTTCACAGGCTCCATTTGAGTATGCCATGAGCAGTTCACTTTGAATGTTTTCAGGGATGTACATCAGGACACCACCATTTAGACGGTCTTCTCTGTCACATCTATGGGTGGTGTACCCTTTGATTGCAATTTCACTTCTCATGATCATGGGGTTCAGGTGTGTTTCTATGAGGGCTATAACTGTGCTAGTAGTGTTTTCCACTAGGCTCTTCAGGTAAGGTACTTTGGTATGGTTTGAGTTTGGGTAAAGGCCCTGGATATTTAAGTAGATTATTGATACATTTGTGGAGCCATTTGTTTCATCTCCCACATATAGGGCATTTGTAGTTCCTCTGCTGTTTCTCGTTTGCTTTTGTATGAGGAGCCCAAGTGAGCTTGAATGTCTTGTATTTGTTTTATGAGGTAGTAAAACCCCAATGGGGTTTCATGGTTGCTTGCTGTACTATTTTCACCAGTGGGCTTACCTGGACCCGCTACATCAGCATAAGATCTGGGGTGCAGGAATGGTATTTGGTCTAGGGTTTTCTTGCATCCCTTGGGCCAAATAGTGCTGATGGATAGTAGGCTCACTATCCTGGTATTCTCTCCGTTGAGTTTGATGTGGTTGGAATCGGATTGTTCCTTCAGGTGGGCCAGATTGCAGTTCTTTAAAACAACTTCTTTCCCACCATGAGCTCTGGCAAATTTGGGGATGAAAGTAGAGACATCTTGCATTGGATCTACATCCAGAAATGCCATTCCCATCGTGTATACATTTTTTGCAGAGTGGTGGGTGAGCAAATGGGCATTCTCTTCCCTTAAGTCCATATTTACACAAGTCCCTCCTGTAATACTTGCATACTGGCCTCTTGGTTTCACTTTTGGCTTTTTGGTGACTGTGTACAGTGGGGTTGTTCACTTTGTTGAAGGTTTTAGTGTCCATTTCCTGTTCTTGTTTTCTCTCTTTTGGTGCCCTTTTTGCTTGCAGTTTCCCTCTCTCTATCTAGGGTCTCATCCTGAGGGTTTCTCACTTTTTCAGCAAGCTCTGCATTTGCAATGATAATTTCCTCCTCCTGTAACTCACCTGCCAGTTCTACTTCAAGCTCTTCAAATTGCCTGTCATAGTCATCGCAAATATGACGAGCACATCTAAAGCATGAGAATTTTCTTTTTGAATTTTGAAGGATGAGTAGGAAATAAATAGGTAGTGCACTACAACTGTAGTGTATCCATAGTCTGCATTCATCACATTTTAATGCATGTAGGCTGCAGTCTAATGCACATTTTATGCATGGGTTTCTGTTTTTGTTTTCTTCCTCTGCCATGTTGACTTGCATACTGGTTTTAGTGTGGAGAATAGTCACCAGTGAGTCCATTTCTTTTGTAGATATTCGTAGATATTAAAATATTTTGCAAAGGTTTAAGTTTATTGTTTATCATTTATTATTTACTTTTATTAATTATTATTTATTTATTATTATTTATTATTTACTTTTATCTATTATTATTTATTTATTATTTATTATTATTATTATTTACTTGTATAATGTTTGTACTTGATTTGTTAAAATATTTTAACTAAGAAATACTCATCCCAGATCAATTGGATTTTATGAGTATATTTGTAAGGTAAAACGCTAAAATAATAAAAACGAGTGAGGTTTTTGAGCTATTGAAGAATAGGGACCCCAGCCTTCTTTAGTTAGCTTTATAAGGCTAACTAACAAAAATATCATGACCTAACCTAACCAATCGTCAAGGGCGTACAGTGAGTTTGTGAGTTCCGTACAGTTCCTTGTGAGTTTGCGTTATATATATATATATGATGAATAAAACCACGAAGGTTTTAGTCAAAAAACACAAAAAATAGGCAAAAACGGGCATTTATGGCATTTTGCCTGAACATCCGGGCTCTAGTCTACATATTACATAACAGTAATACGACGTCTGCGTGAAAAAGATAATTAGGCATCACATTTCAGCTCAAAAACCGTTGTTGATAGAAAGAGAATCGAAGGAAGGAATAAATGTGGCAGATTGGGAAAACGATTTTTTGTCTACTGTTTGGTTTTGCCACCAAACAAACAAATACCAAAGAAATATTACATTGTCAATATAAATTAAATCTAACTTCACGTCACCTGCAGTTAAGTTCACCATAGTAAGACTACGTTTTCTTCAATTTGCTTCACATCGAAAACTGAGAATAAAAGAGGAACTATAACATTTAATTTATGCTTTATCCATCTGAAATATAATATTTCTATATTTTTTCCATGCGACAAAAGTGACCTAGGCTGACCATATTTCCTTGAGACATAAACGGGACATTGGGATGGCAAAAAAGGGACGGGGTTATGTAATATTCTGTATTCATGAAAAAGTAAGTACATAAACCGGGACAAAATTGACATTTTTATTAAAACGACGGGACGCCAGGAAATATAAAACAAACGGTACTGTCCCGTTCAAAACGGTACGTATGGTCAGCCTAGACAAAACTCATTGCCATTTGTGATTAATTAAATGTGGAAAGCCAGTTCTTTTATATACTAGACTGTTTATACTAGACTGTATATACTATCTTTTCTGATATACATGAATGACCTTACCAATGAGCTAAAAACTGCACGTATTGGCTGTGTCATTGGAAAGGAAAAAATTAACCATTTAATGTATGCTGATGACCTTGTTCTTCTGTCACCCTCTCCCCCATGGGCTGACTGAGAGTAGTATAAGAGGTATGTGAACAATATGGTATAGAAAATGACATCACCTATAATGGGGCAAAGAGCTGTATTTTGATTTTTAGGTGTAATCTACTGAAACATGTATCATGTGGGTCTTTTGAAATGAATGGTCAGACTATACCTGTCAAAGACAATGTAAATAAGTTACTAAGGTATATAATTACTCACGAGCTGAGAGAGGAACTTGATATTGAGAGGCAACGTAAACAGCTGTATGCACAGGGTAACATGCTAGTGGAAATTTGGTATGTGTTCAGAATCAGTTAAAATTCATATTTTTAGAACTTACTGTACTGCATTGTATACATCCCATCCCTGGTGGAATTATACCAAAACTGCTATGGAATAAACTCTCTGTTGCTTATAATAATATTTGGTACTTTTGCATTATCCTCCCAACATTAATTTTTTTTTATAACGGCTAACGCCTGCGGCGGGCTGTTTTTACCGTAACCTAACCTAACCTAATACCAACACTAATTTTTTTTTTAATGGAAGGAAAATAAAGTACCATAACCAAAACCAAACCAACATTATATAAAAAAATTAGTGTTGGGAGGATAATGCAAAAGAACCTAATATTTTTCATATGCTATGTAGGGAACCAAAATGGTGCAGTGCCAGTTTTATGTTTACTACGCGTAACCTAGCTACCAGCCAAATGTTAATCCGGAAGAATATATATAATTTCATTACTAGGGTCCAAAACAGCTCTAATGTGTTATTGTACAATGCCCTGTCTTCAGATACTGTTATGGAAAACTGATGTGTGGGTAGTTGGGAGGTAACGAAAATGGTTCACTGAGTAGGTAGGTAGTTAATCTAACAATTACTAAATTCCTTTTATGTCAATAACTGGGTGGATGAAACCAATTGGTTGCTCACCAGAGTTATTCTCCACACTAGTATTTACATACTGTGTGACAAGAGCGTGCTCGGTAATAGATATACATTACCGATCAACCAACCGAAAAAGACCAAGACGACGCTGGTGGAAAAAGCCCCGCGAAAAGGAGGACAAGGGAGAACGAAAACGAGGAACGGGGCGACAAGACGGAACGAGACAAGGGAGAAGAACAAACAACGGAAAAAGATCCCCACCAGCAAGTACGCTCTCAACAATTAAACAAAAGGAGAAAAGGGACTCTCTAATAACTAGCAGCAAGTGACTAATTGTGTTTTTAACCCAGTTAGAAGTAAACGCCATAAATTAAGCTGGGTCAGACAAATTAGGCCTACATTGTGGTCTAAGACCTAGCATCAACTCATAGCTTAACAAAGGTGAAGGTAGATTGCCCTAACCTAATTTGGTGAGGAATCCTACTGTGGACCTCAATTTATCTGCCCGCTCTGGACCATTTCCGGAATCTCTAGGCTGACCCCTACAAGGCTAGACTTAATCTACTCTATAGTTAGACTGGAGATATTAGGGGTGGGTTAATTGGGGACCAATTCATACAGAGCATTTTTCACACTGTGTACCTCTCACCTATATGGCAGTCTTGGTTCAGACAACTGCTGGTTTACAATACCTTATTTTTGTAATGTAGCGAAGCTTATATATGCATATTAAGTTGTGTTAAAATATGTGTTATAGCAAGTGGCTATGTTATAATAAGTGTTATAAGATATCTCAGGTAATAACAATATACATAAAATTGTCAGATAATTAATCAAATAGTATGCCAGTATGCTAGGTTAAGTGGCTATGTTGGTCTTATTTTTATATTATTTTTGTATTAAGTTCAATGTATACGTAAGATTGTACTTGTATTAGGTTAAGTGGCTATGGATTGTAAATGATCCGCAATAAAGATGTTTTGTTTGTTTGTTTGTAAATCAATTGATCAACTTCACAAAAGTTATCATTTATGTAGCCTTCATTTTTCTAATAAACAGTACTGCAATTCATTACGTTTAAAATTAAGAACGGATATAGGGCTCAGCCTATTTCCTGAAATTTGTAATTTAGGTATGGCCAGTGCTCGAAATGAAGGTGGATGAAGGGGTATGGCATCCTCCTTGTTAACTCCAGGAGTTGGATGACCAAAAAGCATTGTTTGGCAACAAATATAAAGTCTAGAACACGGCTCCCTGAAAAAAGCGGACCATGCCTACAAATCCATTTGGAAAATATTGTAGAGAGACTGGTTTGTTTTCTTCCCTAGTATTATTTAAAGGAAACTACATCTGGCACTATTCAAAACCCCTCTCCGGCCACTGCCTGCCATTGTTCAAGACACCTCTCCTGCCAATATGCATGCCACTGTTCGAGACATTAGACCAGTCAGATGTTGAATTCCGACTAAAGCACAGAACGTAAAATAAAATATCTCAGAATTACTTTGTTTTGATTTATTGAAGGACTAATATATTGAAATACAAGAGCCACTCAATATATTTTGCCCCACCCTTTTTTTTCTTTCCAAATTTCCTTGTAAGTTCCAGAAATTTTGTACATAAGTCGTTACATACCTTTTTCACAAGTTCTTATTTTTCAACATAGTCTCCATCTTTTTCTACGGCTTTCCTCCACTTCAAAACAAGGGCCTTTATTCCTTGCTGGTAAAAGTCCGCTGGGTTCCGCTGGAACCACCTTTTGACTTCCTGAACAAACTCATCGTCACTCTGAAACTTTCTTCCACGAATAGCATCCTTCATTGGCCCAAACAAATGGAAGTCTGAAGGTACCAGATCCGGGCTGTATGGAGGGTGATGGCCTCTCTTGTTTACAAACTGTTTTGTGGTCTTGCGTTATCGTGCAAAAGAAGGACGTCTTCCAGTTTTCTCTCCGGTCGGACTCGCTTTATACGTCTCTGGAGTCTCTGTAGGGTATCAATATATGCCTCTGAGTTGATTGTTTGTCCTTGCTTCATAATGTCCACCAGACTCACCCCTTTCATGTCCCAGAAGATGGTGGCCATAACTTTTCCTGCAGAGGGAACCATTTTGAACTTTTTATTGCGTGGAGAGTCTACGTGATGCCACTCCATGGATTGGCGTTTTGTTTCAGGTTCAAAGTGGTGTACCCAAGTCTCATCCCCAATCACAATTCGTGAAAGGAAGTCATCCCCTTCTGTCTCGAATCTAACCAACGACTCGGAAGCAATTTCTTTTCTTTGGGTTTTGTGATCTTCAGTCAGTTCGCGAGGAACAAACCGTGAACACACTTTTGAGCTCCTTGTATGTGACGCGCCGATTTGCTCGAATGATGCTGTTAGCACGTTGCACAGTGTGAAATGTCACAGCCGATGTCGGGGGACCGCTGCGTGGCTCATCATCGAGGCTGGCTCTCCCTCTCCCCGATGAACGCACACGTTTAGACCAGCGTCCAACTGTGCTTCGATCAACAACAACATTTCCGTAAACGTTTTGTAGAGTTCGTGAATATTTCTAACTGTTTCCTTCTCTGCGCTTAAGAACTCGATAACAGCTCTCTGTTTACGACGCACATCACTGTCATACGCCATTTTTTACAAGGATGGGAGGTTCAAACTGGAAAATTCCGGTTATGTGAAGTGCAGAAAGTTCAAACTTACAGCCCAAAAGACATTTCAGTCCCATGGCCTATTATTTAGCTAAGAAAAAAGGGTGTGGCAAAATATATTGAGTGCCCCTAGTATATTGAAAGACTAATACGATTTGTGGTGCTTTCATGGTAGACCCAGATTAGGACCAGTATACATGAATATGTGTAGAAGTAGGGGGTCAGTATAAGGTGGCCATAAGGCGATGTAAACAGGAAGAAGAATCTATTCGAGCATCAAAAGCTGTGAAGCTCACATAAATAACGTTAATAACAAATTTTGGATTTTTTTTTTATGAATCAAACGGGTGTCAAAAGTGTCCTCCCTCCGACAATCGATGGGGTGTCGGGGGAGGATGAAATTGCAAAGCTGTGGAAAAACCACTACTCTAACATTCTTAACAGTGTGAGTAGGGATAATCTTAAGATAGATTGCAGCGAAACGCCTGTGGGAGGGACAAGGGAAAATACTTTGACATCAGTTCTTGAAGTAAAGAGGTTAATTAAAGAATTAAAGACTAGTTCTGCGTCAGGGTAGATGACCTATCGAATGAACACTTAAAGTATGCCAATGACGTGGTATGTCTGAATATATCATTACTCTTATTAGCCATGCTTGCTCATAACTATATCCCTGCAGAGTTCGTGAGAGTGCAACATATTCCCCTGGTCAAAAATAAGTATGAAGACATTCTATCCAGCAATAATTACAGGCTTATTGCTGTCACTTCCTGCTTCTCGAAACTACTAGAAAAACTCTTGTTACTCCAATTAAATGATTACCTATGGACATCTAATCAGTTTGGTTTTAAAAGGTCCCACTCAACTGACCTGTGTATCTATGTACTTAAAGAAATATCTAAATACACTGACAGAATTCAACTATTTATAGCTGTTTCCTCGATATAAGTAAGGCATATGATAGAGTCAGTGGCGGATTATCATTGAGGCAATTGATGCTGTAGCTTCAGCCCCCCATGCTTGAGGGGGCCTAATTAACTGAGTTTCGATGATATAATTCGAGATTTCGCAAACTTCTTTGATTAAATATGACAGCGTACACAAACTGACAAATTCCCTGTTTTATTTTGCTTTTTAGGCCTTAAAGTAAAGTTTGTTTAATACTGTTTTGTTTTAGTAAACGGCAAAATACACTGTGTTAAGGTTCTTTCAAGTTTGTTTTTCAATTAGCCAAGTACCGTACATATAATTCGTGTAAATGTACTATGTACTGACATTGTACTGTACATGTACACGCACAAGTATTGTTAATAAAAATCTATAGAAAAGGGCTCCCAAAATAAAATTAGCCTCAGGCTCCAGGTACAGTTAAAGCGCCCCTGGATAGAGTGAACCACAATGTTTTATTTAAAAAAACTAGAAGACAGGAAGGTTCCCATGTACATATTAAATTTATTGACATTTTAGTATTTTCACCAATCTTTTACCGTTAGGTGGGGCAATGTACTATCCGAATGTTTTGGCTCCTCTTGCGGGGTGAGACAAGGCTCCTTGCTCTCTCCTATGCTGTTTAATGTGTATATTGACAGATTAATTGTTTCACTTAATGAGGCAACAGTGGGATGTTGTATAGATAACACAAGGGTAAATAACTTAGTTTGTGCTGATGATATGGTGTTAATTTAATAAGTCCCTCTGTTAAAGGTTGGATCGGCTACTGAAAGTCTGTGAAGTGTATTCGCAGAAACATATTCTTTTTAATGTTACAAAAACTAAGGTTATACAATTTCATCCTAAAAGCTGTAATCAGCCAGCTGATATTAGGTTTAAAACGAAAGATGAAGTAATTGAGGAAGTACAAGAGTTTAAGTATTTGGGTCAAGACTCGGATATAAGAAAACAATCTCGAAGCCTTTGTGCTAAAGCGAATATGACTTTAAGGAACTTTTGGTTCTGTACAAATGAAGCTAAAGACATTCCCTTTCGTACTTTCTGCAGTAATATATACGGACAGCAACTCTGGGTGAATTATAAAATAGGTTCTGGCAGAACCCTAAATTTGCTGTACAACAGGTCTTTTAGACCGTTACATAAATTACCCCCGAGATGCTCAGCTTCGCAAATGTTTGCTACCCGCAATGTCCCGAGCTTCCCAAAGGTAACAAGACGTGCTCAATACAGTCTAATGCAAATAATTAAAAAATCAGCCAACCCGATTATCCAAGCTATCCATGAGTCCTGCCGTTTATCCTCTAAACTATGGAATTTTTGGTACGAAAACGTCTGTCTGTAGCTCCACTTAACCTCGATATTACTGTATTATTTCTAATCAACTGTATATATTTCTATCCTTAGTATGTGAACTGTCATTCTCTTCATCATATTTGTTATCTGGACTATACAGTAGGCTGCCAATAAACCTTTTCTTTTTCATTTTCATTTATATTATGTGATTTAAATGGTTTAAAATAAATATTCTATGGTCATATAATGTGTTGGGATTAAGAGAAGGGAACAGGGGGTTGATTGTGATTAAAATGGATTTTATCATTGTATTTAAAAATATAATTTCCAGGTAATTTACTTTCATTAAAAAAAATATGGAACTAACTAAAACAACGTTTCACTAAACTAATGATTTTGCTGCATATTTTCCCTAAAGAGTCACTAGAATGTAATATTATGCAGTTACATTTCTAAAAATTTTCACGGGGCATACTTCCGGACGCTCCCCTACCCTACCTACCCTCACCCATCCCCCTTGTTAAAATTGTACAATTCGACCACTGAGTATAGTAATATTGTAATAAGTGACTAATTTAGCCCACGGTTATTAAGTTTATATGATAATGATAATGACAATGATAATATTTATTGGCAAGAGACAGATCCCATAAAATAAAAAGGTACAGTACGTAGCCATCAAAGTAATCAACGTTACAATATACGATCGGCCGTTTGCGCGTAACATATTACGCACAAACGGCCGATCTGCGCGATCGATCGATCGCGCTGTGATTTGGACACTTCTCAACACTGACACTTTGACATGCTCAGTTGAATTGCTTGCGCGCAAGATTAGGTTAGGTTAGGTTAGGTTACCCATTTCAATAACATTTCATTATCAGTCAGCTAAATATGAAGTCCCCAAAGTGCAAAAAGTGAAGGCAAATATGTAATATTGCGACCGTAATTTGTGGACTGCATATTTACCTGACCGATAATGGAATGTTATTGAAATGCGTCCCCCCTCTGAGATATTATGTAATTTAGCTTTCTTCCATCATTTTTTATTGCATTCATTCCTATTAATTAAAGGTTTTGTGAAGCAACATCTGAATCATAGAAGTGAGACGCGCATTATGTATATTTTATGGTAATTAGTAAATATTTTATTTTGAAATAAATTCATAATGAATTTTTTAATATTCTCTTTTAGTCTGCACGAGACGAAGTTTTGAATTCAAATGGCTTAGCAAAGAAAATTAATAGAGAATTATAGTCTTCCTCTTTTATTGTGCAATTAGTATTTGCATATTTATGTAAGACAAACACTTTTCCTCAGCTTTAACGCTATTTTAAATATTCCCCCCGTCTTTTCGGTTAGAAGCACTGTGAAAAAAACAAAAGAAAATAATATTTCTAGATAGAATATATATATATATATATATATATATATATATATATATAATATATATATATATATGTGTGTGTGTGTGTTGTGTGTGTGTGTGTGTGTGTGTGTGTGTGTTAAGAAAAGTACATTTTATGGTGGAGAAATGTATAATACTAGGGCCACTCAATATATTTTGCCCCACCTTTTTTTTTTTTCCAAGTTTCCTTGTAAGTTCTAGAAATTCTGTACACAAGTAGTTACATACCTTTTTTACAAGTTTTTATTTTTCCACATAGTCTCCATCTTTTTCTACGGCTTTCCTCCACTTCAAAACAAGGGCCTTTATTCCTTGCTGGTAAAAGTCCGCTGGGTTCCGCTTGAGCCACCTCTTAACCTCCTCAACAACCTCATCGTCACTCTGAAACATTCTTCCGCGAATAGCATCCTTCAGTGGCCCAAACAAATGGAAGTTTGAAGGTACCAGATCCGGGATGTATGGAGGGTGATGGCATTCTTGTATGGAGGGTGATGGCCTCTCTTGTTTGCAAACTGTTTTGTGGTCTTGCGTTATCGTGCAAAAGAAGGACGTCTTCCAGTTTTCTCTCGGGCCGAACTCGCTTTATACGTCTCTGGAGTCTCTGTAGGGTAGCAATCTATGCCTCTGAGTTGATTGTTTGTCCTTTCTTCATAATGTCCACCAGACTCACCCCTTTCATGTCCCAGAAGATGGTGGCCATAACCTTTCCTACAGAGGGAGCCATTTTGAACTTTTTCTTGCGTGGAGAGTCTACGTGATACCACTCCATGGATTGGCGTTTTGTTTCAGGTTCAAAGTGGTGTACCCAAGTCTCATCCCCAATCACAATTCGTGAAAGGAAGTCATTCCCTTCTGTCTCGTATCGAACCAACGACTCAGAAGCAATTTCTTTTCTTTGGGCTTTGTGATCTTCAGTCAGTTCGCGAGGAACAAACCGTGAACACACTTTTGAGTATCCCAGTTGCTGAATTATCGTATTCACACTTCCTTCACCAATTCCTAGCTCCAGTGATAGCTCCTTGTATGTGACGCGCCGATTTGATCGAATGATGCTGTTAGCACGTTGCACAGTGTGAGATGTCACATCCGATGCCGGGCGACCGCTGCGTGGCTCATCATCGAGGCTGGCTCTCCCTCTCTCCGATGATCTCACACGTTTAGACCAGCGTCCAACTGTGCTTCGATCAACAACAGCATTTCCGTAAACGTTTTGTAGACGTTTGTGAATATTTCCAACTGTTTCCTTCTCTGCGCTTAAGAACTCGGTAACAGCTCTCTGTTTACGACGCACATCACTGTCAGACGCCATTTTCGAAACTGCGTTAACCATCGGTTTTATATAAGGGCGTTTAAAAGCGGCTTTATACAAGGAGGGGAGATTCAAACTGGAAAAATCCGGTTATGTGAAGCGCAGAAAATTCAAACTTACGTCCCAAAAGACATTTCAGCCCCATGGCCTATTATTTAGCTAAGAAAAAAGGGTGGGGCAAAATATATTGAGTGCCCTAGTAGTTTAACTACAATAGATTGAAAATTGAAAAATGTCTCGTAAAATTTTCTCAACTAGGTCTTTATTTGTATTCTTTCGACTCCAAACGAATTCGCAGAAATATGAGTCAATCATTTCAGGTTTGGTTCCACTTTGCCTCTTGTTGCGTCTTTTCAACACATTCCAAGTGCTCTTGAATTGTCTCGACACAATGCTGGTACACGTAAGAAAGTTAGGTTAGGTTAGGTTGTATTCTAGGTAAAATATAATTTATAGCAAATATTACTGTACGTCCAAATAATATATTTCTCGAATGAAGAATGTACTTTTCTTAACAAATAT
The DNA here is from genome assembly GCA_023014485.1 of Bathynomus jamesi. NCBI lineage: Eukaryota > Metazoa > Arthropoda > Malacostraca > Isopoda > Cirolanidae > Bathynomus > Bathynomus jamesi. The sequence continues at coordinate 449,548 of JAJOZX010001153.1, forward strand.
ATACATTTTCTAACGAGGAATATTTTCTTTTGTTTTCTTCACAGTGCTTCAAACCGAAAAGATCCTATTCTCTTAATATTTTAGCTCTTGCGTGTTCTCTGCTGCTGTTTCAACCTGTAATTTGTTTCTGTGAATTTGGAGGATTTTGTTTACAAGACTGACGTCCTAACAAAAGGCTAAGTTCATTGAATAGCAAACTAAGAGGCAGAGCCGGATTTAGACGTGTGGAGGCCCTGGGCAGCCTCCATGTGGAGGCCCCCCTACCTTAGGGGAAGACATAATTGAAGTCATCCATAAGATTCATAATATAATTAACATACATACACTTTCAAAACATCGTGCACTCTTGTGTCTGTCCATTCCACTCATTTCTGCAAAAAATGAAAGCCTCGGGTTACTCGGGTATTCCTTATAGTGAGAGTAGGCCTAAAAGAGTAATAAAAACAAAATAATAATCAATACACAACAAATAGTAATTGGTAAAAGTTTATGTACTACAGTGGTATTGGATGCGCGTGTTTTTTTGTTGATCATCTATCGGGTTTTTCTAGTTTCGGGTTTTTTCTATTTTGATAATGGCTTGTCAATATGTGGAGGCCCCCAAGATGTGGAGGCCCATGGGCAGCTGCCCACTTTGCCCACTCCTAAATCCGGCCCTGCTAAGAGGCCTCTATCTATATCTCCCTTTTTACTTTCTGACGTTTCTATTTTTTCGCTCTTTGAGCAGTATAGTGGCCTATGTTGTTCCCTGATTTTCGAGCCTATTTTAATCCAAAATTCAGGTAGTAGAAATCGGGATATATTTTTATTTGTTAATTCGAGAATAAATAAAAAAAATTTATGTACTGTATATATTTTATCAATCATTTCGGAAATAAATCAAAGGTTTTATATAGAGAGTGGTCAAAAGTACCTATCTATTTTGCTGAAATAATAGTATTTTAAGATAAAAATGTAGTAACATAATTAGATGTATATTTATTTATCAAGTTAGGTCTAAGATTCGACGTGAGCACCATCAATGTCTCTGCAAATCTCAATCTGTCCAATGCATTGCGAAACACATTCTCAAGCATATCTGGGGTTATTTTAATGACTGCCGCGACAATACGGGTTCGCAGATCCTGCAGGTTTGTAACTTTTGTTTTGTAAACCTCAGATTTTATAAAACCCCACGCAAAGAAGTCTAATGGTGTTAAATCCGGAGATCGTGCTGCCCAGGGCCTGTTTCCACCACGTCCAATCCAGTGAATTGGTAAGAGATCATCAAGGTACGCCCGAACGATGTTTGCGTAGTGAGATGAAGCTCTATCTTGTTGAAAGACAACAGTGTTGAGAATGCCATCTGAACGAAGCTGGGGTTCAAGAAACTGCTGAAGCATGTCAAGATAAATTGGCACTGTTACCGTAGACCAGGGGTTCCCAAATTGGTGTTCCGCGGAACACTTGTGTACCGTGAGAAGTGTTCCGCGGAACACAATTTGGGAACCCCTGCCGTAGACTATTTCATAATACTGTCTCTTCTTTGCAGGCTGCCGTAACTCGAACGGTCCCAGTGTAAATTCCACAAATTTCCCCTGCGCTCGCGAAGGTGTCGCAATTACAAACAATTTGAAGGTTCTATCCTTAAATGCTCGTAGCCTACGAAATAAAATAAACGAATTTTTTTCTTTAATTGCTTGTAAAGACTATGATTTAATTGCGATAAATGAATCGTGGCTTAGCACTGAAACACGTGACTTTGTAGGGGAGTATCAAATTAAAGGTTATAGACTTTTTGTTAAAAACAGAATAGGTAGGCGAGGAGGCGGTGTTATGTTGTATATCAAAGATAATATTGCGAACGCTATGGAAGTAAAACACACAATTCCAGAACCGATAGATTCGACTATAGCAGAACTTAAATTGAACGATTTCAAACTTGTTGTTGCGGTTATATATAGGCCCCCTAATCAAACAGCTGATACGGACGAAGCGTTATATCGTGAACTAAAGAGAATAATCGGTAGTGAGCAGGCTTTAGTTAGAGGTGACTTTAATTGCGCCAACGTGAATTACGATACAATGCAGGGAGACGCGGAAGGTAATCGCTTAGTTAATTTTCTCGAGGATAGCTTTCTTATTCAAAAGGTTGGGGAACCTACGAGGTTGGACAGTATTTTATATTTAGTAATAACTACGGATGATAGGCTAATTACTGATCTTCAAGTAAAGAACCGTTAAGCAATAGCGATCACAATATGGTTTGTCCTCTCAGTAAGTCACTCGAAACCAACTAACTCGACTAAAATTCCTAACTTCCAGAACGCAGACTTTTGTAAATTTCGAAATAAATTGTCACACGTCAATTGGGAAAATGTAATGGGGAACTCCAACGCAAAACTAATGTGGGAATCGTTCGAAACAGTATTTAGGACTATAAATGAGGAATGTGTACGTACAAAATTAAGCGGGCGAAAGTAAACAACAAGCCATTGTGGTTTACTTCTAGAGTAGGAGACATTATAAAGAGTAGAGATAGGGCTTATAGGTTACATAAGTGCGATAAAGACAATTTGTTGTTACGAAACAACTACATATCTCTAAGGCGTGAAGCGAAAAGTGTAATAAAAAAGTCCAAGCGCGAATTTGAAATCTCCATAGCTCGTGACGGTAAAGAAAACCCCAAGCGATTCTTTCAATACGTCAACAATAGAAATCCAGTAAAAAGTGTCTTGGGGCCGTTGAAAAATGTTAACGGAGATCTAGTTTCTGAAAACAAGGAAATGGCTACCTTGCTAAACGAATTTTTTACGTCAGTTTTTACTATAGAAGATGTAACGAATATCCCTACAGTCATAGACATAATACCGTTTGATAATGGTAATATTTTGGATAATATCGTGGTTAGTGAAGGGGAGGTAATGCGCTTTTTGATGAAATGAAAACGCGTAAATCACCGGGGCCGGATTCCATATATCCCATACAACTAAAAGAATTAAAAGATAGCATTGTTGTGCCGCTAACAAAGATTTTTAATGCGTCTATTTCTGAGGGGTGCGTACCAGATAATTTCAAGTTAGCAAACGTAACACCTATCTTTAAGAAAGGCGATAAAGGTGCGGATGGAAATTATAGGCCAATCAGTTTAACGTCTGTTGTAGGTAAGCTACTGGAATCAATAATTAGGGATCGTATAGGCGAACACTTAGAATTGCATAAACTAGTTAGAAATACGCAGCACGGTTTTAGGCGAAACAAATCTTGCTTAACTAATCTTTTAGAATTTTTTCAAAGCTTGGTTGACGTTTACGATAGTCATCGGGCGGTTGATGTAGTGTATTTAATTTTCAAAAAGCGTTTGACACCGTACCACACAAAAAACTCATTGAAAAAAACTAAGGCTCATAGAATCAGGGGTGTAGTAATAAATTGGATAGAAGAGTGGTTGCAAGGTAGGAAACAGAGGGTGGTCGTTGATGGAACGGAGTCGTGTTGGGCTAATGTAGCGAGTGGCGTTCCCAGGGTTCTGTATTGGGCCCCTTGCTTTTTCTTATATATATTAACGACTTAGATGTTGGCCTAGTCAGTACAGTTTCAAAGTTTGCGGATGACACGTAGCTGGGTGGTAGGGCGATTAATGACGAAGATAGAGGTAAAATCCAGGAAGATCTGAATAAAATCGTTGATTGGTCAGTCACATGGCAAATAAGATTTAACGTCGATAAGTGCAAAATTTTGCATATAGGTTCGCGTAACGGTAATTTTGCGTATAGTATGTCAGGGAAAGAGTTAACAAGCGTAGAGCAGGAAAAAGATTTAGGAGTTATAATCACTGGTGATTTGAAAGTAGCGAAACAAAGTACAGTAGCGGTCAATAAGGCGAACAAAGTGTTAGGTTTTATAGCTCGGAATTTTGAGTACAAATCGCGCGATATTATAGTTCCTCTTTATAAATCATTAGTTAGACCCCATTTCGAGTACGCGGTCCAATTTTGGAATCCGCATATGCGCAAAGATATAGACAAAATCGAAAGAGTTCAAAGACGAGCAACTAAGATGATTCCGTCGCTTAGGTCGAAAGTCGTACGAGGATAGGCTTAAGGAGTTAAAATTGACTACACTCGAGACTCAGAGGCTAAGGGGTGATCTAATTCAGGTTTTCAAAATTATGAATGGGTTCGATAACGTAGGTAGAGATAGCTTTTTGGAAATATCTCAATATAATAAGACTAGAAATAACGGGTGTAAGTTGACAAGTAGAATGTTCGAGACAACAGTTGCCAAAAACTTTTTTACGCATAGAATAGTAAATAGCTGGAATAGTTTGCGGTAGAAGTACTTAGTAACACGTCTATAAACATGTTTAAAAATCGATTAGACGCATATGTTGGTCGATTGGGTATAGTTTAAGGTAGTAAAATTAAGGCTTTGTGGTGATAGATCCCACAGCTGAACCCAAGTGTTGTGGGATATAGGGAGGCAGCATCTTGGGTTAGGGAATACTCTCTGTCCTTACACACCCCATTTAAAGAGATTCCTCTGCCGAGCGGTGCCCCCCATAGTACTGTGAGGTATTGAAAAACTCATGATCTTCACTTGCCCCACAAACACCTTTAAATGGGAGACCCAAAATGGGTGCACACACATTTCTACATTACTGTACAGTCTTTACGGCCACACCTACACTTTTCCTCCTAAGTATATATATTGTAATGTATAAGGTTGTAAATTGTGACTTGGTCCGCAATTGATATGGACCGTGACTTATTTTTGGTTGGCAAGGTACTGGTATTGATGGATACCGTAATGAAATTGACTGGATTCTTTGGATCTGATATATTTGCATGTCGGTTATAAATAGATATATAGTCAAAGGTTGGCAGGACCGAGTTCCAAAAGGATCGAACTCCAGGAACTCGGTCCTTTTTAAGGACCGTGAGCGGGAAAGTCGGTCCTTTTCTCAGTGAGGACCGAAATGAGGAGCGACGGTCCATTTTAAGCAATTCCGGACGGTCCGGTCCGGACGGTCTTTTTTAGTGATTTTAGTGTGTTTAGTGATTATTTGAAGTTCTAAAGAAGATGGATCGTTTCCTCCAGAAGACTCAAAAAGAGACTGAGACTGAACTGAAACTTGTTTCAACACCTGGAGGAGACGAAGAATCTACTGATGTTAGTGCTTAACTTCAAGTCAAGCAACTGGAGCTCCTAGCGGAAGAACTGAACCCGGCAATCCCTGGCCGTACCTGGACAAATACTTTGAATACCTGGGCCCCAAGAGTGAGCAGAACCTGGAGTACAAGTGCTTGTTGTGCCTGCCGAACAAGAACATCCTCTCGACAAGCAACAAGAGCCAAAACAACCTCAAGCGACATGTCTCCAGGCGCCACCCTCACGTCCAGAACCAGTTCGACCAGTGCTCAAGCCGAAAAGGTCAGGGCTCAGTGACAGCCATTTTGAAATGCTAGTCTTCTTGAAGGGAAACTCAAGCATTTAACTTAATAACTTTTTTTCATCATTTATGTATTGTATTAATTATAATTTACGCTAATAAAATTAAAGATTTCCGGTGTCTTTAATTTCATTTTTCATTTTAATCAAATTTTTCACTTATATTATATATAAGGACCGAGGACCGAGTCGTTCCTAGGTCCTAGCTTCAGAAAGGACCATGACCGGGATCGTCGGTCCAGTTTGAGGCAAGGACCGGGACCGGGACCGTCGGTCCTTTTTGAGGCCCGGGTGCCCACCTTTGTATATAGTGTAACATATTTGTGGATAGTAGTCTATTATGACTTGATCCTCTGGATCCAGAGATTCTATCTTTAGTTTTAAATTGATAATTAATTAGTTTTAAATTTATAATTATTTAGTTTTGTAAAAATTAGTCGTTGCCAATGTATAGGCAGTTTTTACATAGTGGAGCCGCCTCGATGGGCCGAAGTGGTCCCTAGTGTGCCCACTATAAAAATTTCTTATGTTCTTATGTTCTTGTGGTTCGGAAACCACGTAAAATTGTAGGTCCCCTCCGCCACCACGGAGGACATGCACAATACACAATTACGAACACAGTTCGGTAGACCAGCCATGAGTGGATCCTAGGGTCTTTGTTGGTCTGAAACATTATAACATTATAACATAAAAAGGTCCGTAAATCTTCGATCTTGTCATACCCAACCAGACATTAAATTCAGGAGAATCTCTCTCCCATTCGTAGAACTCGGTTGATTTTTCACTAGCTCATATACGGCAATTATGTCGATTAACCTTTCCGCATGTGTAGAATGTGGTTTAATAAGTTTTCGGTGTGAAATTTTTCAATCAATTCTGTACACATGGTGGTTCGTCTTGGATAATCCTCTTCGTGTAACTCGTGTAGCACTTGAATATGGTAACTTTTCCTTTTTAATGGTGGTTTAATGGTGGTTTAATGTTGATTTTAAAATCCTTAGAACATTCGTTTTTGGTATGTTCAGTGTACGTGATGCTGCGCGAGTTGATATTCTAGGATTTGTTTCAAAGGCATCTCTTACCAATTCGACATTTTCTTAAGATGTACCTGAACGTCCAGATCTTGCCTCATCATGAACAGATCCTGTTCTTTTAAATTTATTGATCAGCTCGCGAATTACTTTGTCTGTAGGTCGTGGTTTGTGAAATCTTCTCTCGAATTGTTCTCGAATTTGTTTGCACTTCTTCCCTTGGATACGTAGTGTTACTACCATCACACGTTATTGTACAGTTGCCCGCATATGTAATGTTCCTCGCCTCACAGGCGACTCCGTACATGTGGAAACGCCGCAGTGATAGTCAAGGTACCCCAACTGAGGGAAGGTGGGGTGAGGGTGGGACAACTGAGTCCAACAACATATAACACAGACATATATATTTAAAAGACAATTGAATGTGCAGTCATTGTCATACAGTACAGGTAATTATAATGTAATGTCTGTGTTCATAAAGATAAACAATTAATATGATCGTGAACAGCGTTGAACTCCATGTAGTTTACTAGTCTTATACAGTAATAAGGTTCCATTAGGATTACTGCAAGTCTATATGCAGAGCTGTATTTAGACTACTTGAGGCCCAAGGCGCAAGGGCAGACTGAGGCCCCTTAGACTTTAGCCATGAAAGAAAATTGTAAAAAAAAAAAATAGAAGCAACCTATTTATAATTTATTTCACACCATACAAGTACAATAAAAATAGTAAATTACCAAAATTGAAATTTACTCAAAACGAGTATTATATATATATATATATATATATATATATATATATATATATATATATATATATATATATATGATTGAACTTAGAATGGTCCCCTGAGGTTTTTTCATGATACACACAGACCGTGTATGGAACGAGGAACTCTTCTGGGAAAATTAAATCCACTATAGTCCGAATACATAGTGGTAAATGACGAACACTATAGTTTTTCTTTTACATGATGTTAGCACGACGCGGGCAACGAGTCACTCGCAAAGAGTCCCAAAAATATAGCTTCCCTCACCAGCTATCTGCGAAGCAAATAGGACCCAGCTTTGAGACAGGATCTAGAGGTTGCAACTAACCTAGTCTACTATATCCAGAACCCCAATATAAGCAAAAGACTCGTTGCATTCGCGTCGGATTGAGTACATCAAAGGAAAAGGCGTAACTATTGTATTTTTAGCCAAAAACCAAAACTTAAACCTCAACTGGCAAAATTGAGCGTCCACTTTTCAAGGCACATAACATGTCCGTTTCATGATAGGACCATTCTGGGGACCATTCTTAGTTCAATCCTATCATGAAACGGACATGTTATGTGCCTTGGAAAGTGGACGCTCAATTTTGCCAGTTGAGGTTTAAGTTCTGGTATAGATATAGATTATAGATTAAGAAGTGGTAGGTCAATATTACGATTTAAGAATTAATTTGAAAATTTAATTTAGGCTCATTACAATCGTAAAATTCTTTAGTTTTATCATGTATACTGTAATGATACGTTTCCTATAATTTTCTTCAAACTGTAGGCTAATCCATAAGTAAAGAGTAAATTTTTTATTTGAAATATTTTCTGTGTTTCTGTATATATTTGTAAAGCAGTTTGATTTGGATCTGGACCTACCCTTTATATATATTACACAATTTTGGGGCTAAAAACAAATTTATAATCGGTTAAGAGTGTACAGTAGATGCTGATTAAAAAAATGTTTGCGGGTTGGTTACAAATCTAATAATTTAGAACTGTGAAGGCCTCTAATGCAGAATATAAAATGGAGACAACGTAAATGTGAATGTTAAACCAGATATCCCATTTTCTAAGATAATATATACTGGATGCAGAACTAAACAGATAAACAGAAGGATATACTCGTATACTGTATATACACACACACCTTTGGTTTGCTTCCGCCTGGATTGTTCATTCTGACGAAGGTCAAACTTTTCACTCCACCTTAGACCTACAGTTGAACGTGGAATCCGAACAACGCCCCACCAGCAGCACAGTGTCTAGGCCACCCATGGTACCCATTTATCTACCAACCACTTTCTTTATTGTGTGGAAGGATGAACAGCTGGGTTTTGCTGCGCGCTGGCTGCCGTCACCGGGTCTCGATCCCGAGGCCGATGATTCGTAGTCAGCGACGCCAACCACTACACCACCGAGGGGCCACTATACCTACACTATATATATATTATATATATATATAATATATATATGAGTAGTATGACCGCAAAATGTATGAGTGCAATGCAATTGCAAATGTTGATCAATGTTCCAAGAGTGCCACCCCACCCCTTGTTGCAAGGCACCCCATAGGCCAACCCACCCCCACCCCTTGTTGCAAGGCACCCATAGTGCCAACCCCCGTTTGTTGCAAGGCACCCCCAAAATGGGCATGTAACTTGGAGTTATCCCCAAGCTGAACCCCCCAAAGGGGTATGCAACTTCGAGGCGGAGTTATCCCCAAGCTGAACCCCCCAAAGGGAGACCTAACCTAAGAGAGAGAGAGAGAGAGAGAAAGGAAGAGAGGTGGTCGTCCGGCAGGAGCCGAGCGCATACTAAGACTTCAGCCGAGCTGCCGCTCTCTTATAGGGCCCCTAATCAGCCAGTTGGCATTATCAGCCAGTGCCTCCGGGCATCAGTTGACACTGCGTACATCTTTATGTGCGTCACGCGTTGGCACAGTTACACACTGTTTATGTGCGTTAAAAGGAGGTGGGTTCGAGACCAGGCCGGTCTTCCACGGTTGCTACCCAGGGTGCCCTAATGATCCCTGTAGGTCTAAGGTGGGGGTAAAGTACCGAACAATTCGTACGAAAAAGTTCATCTAAAAATCGTGATTGATATTCAGGGTGCCCTAATGATCCGTAGGTCTAAGGTGGGGCGTAAAACGCCGAACAATTCGTACGGAAAAAGAAAAAGTTCATCTAAAAATCGTGATTGATATCCAGGGTGCCCTAATGATCCGTGTTAAACTCTAAGGTGGGGCGTAAAACGCCGAACAATTCGTACGGAAAAAGAAGAAAAAGTTCATCTAAAAATCGTGATTGATATCCCTAATGATCCGTGGGTCTAAAGTGGGGCGTAAAACGCCGAACAATTCGTACGAAAAAAAAGAAAAACACGGGACTCGAGACCGGCACGGGTGCCAGCCAGAGAACAATTCGTACCGGATGTTAAAACTTCGAACAAATCGGAAAAAATGCCGTTATAGCAACATTCGTTCATCTTCTCTCTCCTCTCTCTCTCTCTCTCTCTTCTCTCTCTCTCTCTCTCTCTCTCTCTCTCTCCAACCCCTGATGGACAAAGCTAATATCATCTTTCCACAACAAAATTTTAATACATGCGATAAAAGACCAACCATTCTGACTATATATATTGTTATATTTGTCATCTTTCACATTTTAAAATCGCAAGTATCTGTTTTCGGCATATCAGATGTTCTCAGTTATCCGAGATTTGTTACAAGATATGCATTTTAAATTATACTGACAGTTCATGACATTTATTTGCCATTATTTATTCTAACTGTTCAAATTACCCCACTATCAACGATATTGGGCCCTTGTACGTGCTCTCTCTCAAACCCCCTGATGGACAAAGCTAACATCATCTTTCCACAACAAAATTTGAATACATGTGATAAAAGACCAACCATTCTATATATATATATATATATAGTCAGAATGGTTGGTCTTTTATCACATGTATTCAAATTTTGTTGTGGAAGAAAACGATTTATTCAATAGTCTTAAACGGTAAGTTAGGCTAGGCTAGGTTAGGCTACGTTAGGTTAGGTTATTTATGTCCCTGTTATATATATACTATATATATATATAATATATATATATATATATATATATATGGGCACAAGACGAGTTATCTGCATCCAATTTCGTGACATTAATCTCTATTTTAATTACAGGACCGAATCCGAGCTAGATCGTATTATAGCTACTTTTGATGAAAGGGTGGTAAATGAAAGGGGTGCTTCTCCGCCCAGTCAACCCAGTGATCTGAATACAGATGTCGAAGTATTGGCACACATCCGGACCAGCGAGTGCCATGTCATTGAGGAGATAATGTAAGTATATTTTTGAGGTTAAGAACAAAACACATTGTATTTTCATTTATTAAATGGTAGAAAACATGTACAAAGCGGAACCAGCGTCCGTTAAATAAGTCTTAATGGCTACAGTTACAAATGTATATACAACTTTACACAATATAGATATATGCCTTTACACATTACAGGGTGTGCTAACATATGAGAACTTTTTTATCTGTTTGCATACACTTTTATCGTTCAGCTCTGTGTCGCACAAATCGAATAATTTTTAAAAACTCATAAATCCCTTCTCATGTGACATGTGCATGAGAAATAAAATGCAATACAAGCCGCATGTTTCAGTATAATATCCTTGGAAACGATATGGGGACCAAATCTCAGGCACACCTAGTTGGCTATAAACTTCACAATTACCGAATCATTCCATGGCGGAAACCGAGTGTCAAAATAGTACATTTTTCCCTATTTTTAAAATAGATTGCAAACCAATGAATCCCCTCACCCCCACAATGTCAGTGTTAACGATAATCCCGTACCAGTTTCTCGTACTTGGCAGATTTAATATTCATTCTTCGCAAACACACCGATAAATTTTGAGCGCGCGAAACGGTCACTTTTCATACTCTCTGGAGTGTATTCGCATCCATTTAAAAGTCTGTGACACGTTCCTGAAACGATCAACTTCTATTAGTGCCTGTGATTCGAGATACACGAGTACACTTATAGGCGCGTCTATAGGCTTGGCAAATTCCAACCTGACTGAGATATTCCCACTCTGCTGGGGCTTAAATGCGTATCTGTGCCAGCCGACAAGTCGGCGTAATATCAAATGAATAAATGTTAAATTCTTCGACAAATTCTTTCTGCGTTACACCAAAACCAAGTTCGTCACAGGCGCCTGTATTATGAGCCAGACTACTATATGCTCTCGCGCAGAGCGGGAACACAGCATCTGATGAGTAGTCCGTATTCATGTCCCTCCCAGAGCGACCCATTTACGTATAGAGTAATATTTTTAAGGCCGAAATTCTCGAATTTAAAGGCACTCTTTTATATTTTCCATTCGTCGAGGCGTGGTCCTGCATTCCAATTAATATCCTTTTAGGTAGGACAAGGGCACGTTTTCTAGTTGCTTCGACGCCAGCCCTGCGGGGACCGTGTACAGTTTGATCTGTACCCTGTTAATTGGGTATTTTACTGTGGCGTGTATTAAGTCTTTCTCAATTTCTATTTGTTTCGGGGACTTAATTTCACTCGGCGTATACGCAAATACGTTTCCATGATGTGTATCACAACGGGTTTCGCGCCTTCTTCTTGATCAGACCCCAGATTTATGCAGATCTCAGGAATCGTGCGGGTAAGCTTCAACTTCATATCCACCCCGTTCATAAGCAACTTCTCCTGGAATGTGAAGTCTGTATGCAGCCCAAAACATTCATATATTTTTTTAGAATTTTTAAATTTATCCTTTATTCCATTTTCATCTTTAGTGTGGTAATACCCCTCGGCTGTTAAAAAGGTGTCCTTCGCTTCTTTTGAAAAGTTGAGGACATTTTCCAGATAGGCTCAGGTGGTAGTACCCCGTACCTGCCGAGATGTTAACCTGGTTTAAATACACTTCACACTGGCTGAATATGGAGTGTAAAAAGTTGGTTTCAGGGTAGGCAGAGTAACTATCATCGCAGTCCGTTCCATCAGAATGGGCTATACGCAGTTTAGCATACATGTGCATGCAGCTCGGGTCAAAAGTAAGGGCCTGAGCTGGGTATCACGAATTCTATAGGGGCACTGGGTGAACTAATTGTGTTTAATGGGTTAATTGTAATAAAGTCACTATGCTCAATAGAGACCTGGTGGGGGCATATCAAAGAGGGACAGTTCCGATTTACAGCATTGTGAACTACACGGATGGATGAAACGTGCCATGACGAGTCAGAAATAGTCCACCTCCCACGACAAGTATTAGTCAACCTATGATTCGTGAGAGTAGTGTCCTCAGCTTATATCAGTTAAAAAAATGATCAGCCATAGGTTTCATGCGCTTAGAGCACTTCTTTTTTGATTTCCTTTTACGTTTAACGCCACGTGATGGTAACCCCTTCTTCCTGGCAGATCTCTTCTTTCCGCCACGCGCTGGTAACCCCTTCTTCCTGGCAGATCTCTTCTTTCCGCCACCACGCATTTTTCTCTTTGCATCTTTGATGATTTCATCCCGTGTACGTTTTAAATGTTTTTTAGAGCTTCTTTAGGCTTAGTCCCCCATTATGTCTTCTGCCGCGTTAAAACCTGTTTGTAACGCCTTCCGCCCTAGGTACCTGGCCCCCTCTTCAACAGTGGGACAGCGGTGCGTAGTATGGATGAAAAAATGGACCAAGACCACTCCCACGCTGGTACCTCACTCGGTATACTGTGAACGGTCTTCGAGTCATTATAAACGACGAAAGTGTAGTTTCACTGTTAAGCTCCCATCACCGAATGGGAAATTTTTTCCCTCAATCGTCCTTATATATATCGAGATGTTGGTTAATAGATTAGTCGCAACATTCACATAATGGGGCTTGTCATATGTAATGCTCAAACTTTTCCCTCTATGGTTGGGGATGTGTGCAATGCGCAGCAGACGTGCCTGGGTGTCCCCAACAAATTGGTGCTCTACAATATTGCTGTAAATATAGCACATGTCTGGGGGCGGAGAGCTTTCACCCAACTTCTCCATCTTCAATTGATACATTAAGCTGGACAAGTCATGCTGTGCCTCGTGAAAGGTATCTCTTTGGAAGGCTGCGCTATATCGGTCCTCAGCCACAATTGTGAACAGCTCTTTATCTTTAATATTTCTACTAAGCGTTGACTTTAACTTCAATGTGCATGCAGGCGTGTCTATGTTTACGACTTCAAAAAGTAAATCGTTTGTCAAGTACGACTTTTCAAGACTCTTGTTTAAACCCGTCACAATGTCCATGGCTGTATCATAATGCCCGATTCCTAGCGATACATTTATGCTATAGTACCGTTCCTCACCGCACAGGGTTGAACGAATAGTATTGTCTAAGGTTATGCCTAATTTTTCGCATTCATCGGTTCTTCTAAGGATCAGAAATATTTGTTCATTTTCAAGAGTTAAAAATTTGGTGGCTAACTGAAGTTCACATAACCTCACCTCATACGAATCACGCTCCAATTCAATGGGCCCTTGGAGTTCTGTTACAAAGTTGGCCAGGGTGTTGTTAGGATGTACAGACAGGGATGAGGAGGACGGGAGTGTGACGTAGAAATGGTTAGGAGCCATGCTGCTTACTATTTAAGCTTCATTATTGCATCAGCTTTTATATAGGTGTTGAAGCTTTCTGGGTAACCCAGCCATTTCACCAGGTACATTTTTCTCTTTCCTGGCCTTTGCTTCCTATAATTTTCTCAATTTTAAACACGTTTTTTCCTAAATTAAATGCCACTTTCTGCAACTCCTCGCGGTAAAAGCCTCCTGCGATTTCTTCCCCATTCAAATCTTCAATGTAATACATCATTACCTCACCTTTAGGTCTCATAGCCCTAACTTTAAAAATCTCGTGTCCATCCTTGCTCAAATCCCTTCGCGAATTTATTCCCGAACGTGATAGCCTTACATAATCATTGATTTTGAAACGCGCAGAGTGTGGTGGTGCATCTCTTCTCACCTCTGCGTACCTCTTTCTAAAATCGTTAGGTGTTGTCCGATCGTGCGATGGTGTGACGGTTGTAGGATGAGCCAATGACCGAGAACGTTTATATATCTGTATGTGTTTTTATGTGTAAAATAGCGGTGCATGCGTTCCTTTATGGTACGTTGAACTCTTTCAGCTAAAGAAGCCTTATGTATAGAATTGGTAGTGTAATAGCTGATATTAAACTCTGCCAGCATGTTCTGAAAAGCGCGTCCTATAAATTCTTTCCCCATATCCGTAAAAAATAGCCAGGAATCCTGTTTTCTTTCAACATCAACGTTTTGGTCGCTTTAGCAACTGTTTCAGGCGATTTATTTTTCAGGGGAATTACCACAGTATCTAGAGAATACGTCTATTATGAATAGGATGTAGCGGTAACCGTCGTTATACACTGAATATCTTTGCATGTCTGTTAAATCGCCTGCCAAATAGAGTCAATCGAGGCAGCTGTTGTCTTGGCCGTTTTAAACCTTTTTCTCACCGGTTTATGAAGTGTATAAGCATCCTGCCCCGCAAAAATCTCTCAACATCTTTTTTCCTTACACCGTAAACACCTCTGTACATCTATTAACCACCATAGGAGGCGGGGTTAGAAATGTCATAATAGCGTTTACTTAATATGTTAGCCATTTGCGTATTTTAGAGCACGTGGGTAGGGTTGACCGTTTGTTCTCTTCTTTCTCCTCTTCAGAGACACTGCTACTGCTGGGGCGATGGCGTACTCAGTTGTGACACATGCGTGACTTGTCCAAGTCTTTTAACCTATTCAGATTACCTATCAATGTTTTGGGGACATTTATTTGTTGTAGTCTTGCTTTAATATGCTTCCATCCTGTTGGTGAGGGTCTGTCCCACTTTCTCACCAGATCATGAACAATATCAACGATATTGGACCTTGTACCCTTGTTCCTTCAACAATGACCTCGCCTGTATCGGTCCACTGTATGATGGGGTCCTCACTCAATAGATTATAAAGACTTAACCCTTTATTCCTCAATGTATGTGGGAGGCTGTTTTTTAGCACATGTTCGATGTGTTGTGTTCCGTTCTTCTTTGGTGGCCAGGTCCTGTGTCGCTATGCTCAGCACTACTCGCTGTGCCTAATCACGGGGAGCTCTGTAGGATGCTTATAATCTTCGTACTCATGAAGAAATTTCTGCAAAGCCTCTTGGTACAAGATCCTTTTCTCATCAGGTGACTTTTCACTGTTTAATAGGGCTAGCAACTCGTTTTCCATTCTTTTAAGCCTACTTTTACGGGGTTCTAGAACCGTGTCTGGAGTCTTTGAACTTTAATGAAGCATACACCTCGTGCGGAATCACAACCACCTTCTTCATTATATTAATCTAGTCAGTAAAGGACCCAAAACTGAAAATAAGATGGGCAGGAATGATCCTCCTCTTTGTACAATAATGCGCTTTTTCTTACCCACAGTTTGACTTTTATGAGCGAGCGCTCGTATTATGTTCTTGTAACGACGTAAGCGAGTCTTCTGAGAGGGTTTCATTGGTACATTACATTTTATAACATTAAGACAGATTTCACAGATGCATTTTAAAAAGTCAGAGTCGATATTTTTAACAAACATCTGCAGTGCCCGGGCAATCGTTGATAGATTTTTATTAATTCACGGTATTTCTTTAGCCTATTTGTCATTCTGGAATATACACCGTTTCAGGCTCGCTTGGGAATATATTCGTTCTTAGAAGCACCCTAAACGTGTTTCGCGGGTGAAGGTCACAAAGCAAATATCCATAACGCTGGTTTGTGGCCTCTTTATAAACCTCCAAAAACTCCTTACGCTCATTCGGGAACATTTGATTGGCTAATACCCCAATTTGTGATACATCTCTACGTTGCGCGAATAAGACTAGATATTGTGTATTTAGCGACATATCGCGCATGTATCTATTTTTGAAAAATAGATTCTGATTGATGAAGAACACGCTTATGTTAAGGTTTTGGGAGAATACTGTAAATGTCTCGGCAAACGTTTTATCCATCTCCAACATGAGATCGTCAATTACAATGACTGTATGTTCATTTCCCTTTAACGAATTAACGTCATAGACCCCCTTGTCAAACAAAATATCATCTTGGTGCTCGTTGAACACCGATTGATAAGTCCAATAGCACCATATAACTTCATGCACAAATTTTGAGAACATCTCGACCTTTTCTTTAATGATTTTAAGCATAAACACAGTTTTACCACATCCTGTAGGGCCAGATATAATACATGTGGATGGGCTCGTGAAACTGAATTTCTCTACAGAGTCCATTTCTAACACGTCACACTCCTAAGTGGGCCATTTACAAAATATTACAAATTTTGAGTACTGTTCCTTATATTTTGTTTTCTTCTTCCACAGAACCGTGAATGATGATGATGATGTACAGCACCCCATCATCGACATCACAGACGACCCCGTTGATCGTACAGCTACAGAGTCCTCCCCCGCCGACGAGCCCTCACCAGCGACACCTGTAGCACGCGCCAGTTCAAAGCGGAGGCGTGATGAAGAACCCTCCACGTCAGGTATAAAGCGCGCCAGGATTGACCCGGTTGTTAGACCCCACGAATAGATCCCCAGCCCTCAACTTCTTACGCCACAAACCCCACAATAGTACCTTCATCAAATATACCCCCTTATTCATCCTCCACAGTAGCTCCCCGTTCTGTTGAGGATGGTATAACATTCGAGTTGGTGCGCAACGCAACCCCCACCCCGGTCTTGACTATAAATCTGTATATGGTCAGGGTTGACCCTAGGTCCATGTATAGCAATGGTGTTTAACACGGGCTACGGCGTACCGCCACGAACATGAAGTCAGGACGAGGTTGTCCTTCGGATTCGGGTCAGATGACGGAGATGTAGATTTTTGGATAGTAATACCGTTCAGACATTTGGCAGCTGAAGATATAGAGTATATATTAGGCCGTATAATGCAGGCCTCTCAAAGTAGTATAGCCTTCAATATGGACAACTTCACGGTAAATAACGACCGTGTATTCTGTGTTGCGGGTCATAGTGCCACACCTTATACTCTTAACTTCAATTCTCAGGCTATTTTTAGACAGCATATAAACGTCGATCGTGGTTGCGGCTTTATAGCAGTAGTCTTAGCTCGTATGTTTACTGTACTAAATACACAGACCCCAAAAATTTGGCTGCCTACGGTGGTGGAGCGTGCCCGTAAACTAGCTGTAGACTCTAAACTTGAGTTTGACTGTAATATGGGTCCTGAAGAGCTGAGAAGGATAGAACAGGAAATGAATGTTCGTATAGTTGTATTTGGACTGGATGATCGTCGTAGAACTGTATATACTTTTAAAAGCTGTGTGAGAGATCGTACAAGACCCCTACTTATTTTAGGACTGTCAGGGCAACATATCTCCCCCATCCGTAATATAAGTGCCTTTACGCGAGTTATGACAAAAGTCGAAAATATGGATGACATCATGATTTGTGTAAGGGGTGTATCGAGTTTGCGGACGATATAGTGAAACATTGTAAAGATTGCCACATGGTATGTGAACAGTGTTAAAGCTCCAAATGTGAAAGCCGTGTAGTTGAAGCTGAGAAGAGGGATTGTGCTATGTGTAGACGCACATTTTCCAATAATGAATGTTTTGAGCTCCATAAATCAATTGGTACGTGCAGGAAAATGAGAATCTGTGAATGTGGTATGTTTCATATGATGGATAATTGGGGGAAATTCACGCATAAATGTGATGAAATTCAATGTTCTACATGCCATGAAAAATATAAGGCGGTTGGAGTAAAGCATGTATGTTATATGAAAGAAGCCAAGCCTAAAAACAGCCCTTGTATAACTGTGTACTACGATATAGAAACATACACGAACGCTGAAACCAAAGAAGTTATTCGGCATTTATTTGTGAGCCAAGCTATCTGTGATGAGTGTATGGAGATCGAGTGTGATGAGTGTCACAAATGTGGTAAACGGACAAACGTTTTTAAAACGATTGCTCATGATAGCCCTGTAAAACTCTTTGTGTCCTATATTGTCAAGTTAGCGGACAAGTTCAGAAAAATGACTGTATATTCTCGCCCATAACGGTGCAAAATTTGACACACAGTTCCTTTATGGGGAGTTGCTTGAGCTCGAGTCCTCTGAGATATTTACAGATGATCCCTTGAAAAGAGATAACAAACTAATACAGATGCAAATAAGAGGTAATGTACAGTTTAAAGACACTTTATTATTCACACCTTGTAAATTAGCAAAGCTACCCAAGGTGATGGGCGTAGCCGCTGAAGTTTCAAAAGGTTATTTCCCTTACACATTTCTCACTAGCGAAACTTTAAATTACGTAGGTCTACCTCCACCCAAACATTACTTTAACTATGAATGTATGAGTACAGATGAACGTGAAGATTTTGACCGATACTACACCAGTTTTAATGAATCTAATCCTTATAATATAGCTGATGAATGTGAGCGTTATTGCGTGAATGATGTGCGCATGCTTAGAGTATGCTTTCAAGCCTTTAGACGGATGTACATATGCCGCTTCAAATGCGATCCGTTGCAAGTCGCAACCACCATCGCCTCATTATGTTTTACGGTGTTCAAGAATAACTTCATGCCTAAAGACACCTAGCCATTATCCACAGAAACAACCCCCGCAGTTATGGTCACAAGGCTATTTACTGGCTCATACACCTACAACAGCAGACAGGTGTACACATAAAGCATGCTCGCAACACGGGCGAAGTACCCATTAAGGTTAATGGGCGTGTTTTTTGGGTTGATGGGCTAAGTGAAAACCGTGCCATTGGTGAGAAGACTGTGTACTCCTTTAACGGCTGCTGGTGGCATGGACCCGCACTCGCGATCAACTTATAGGCTCCCAGTTCACTCACAAAGTTTTGTGGGAGCATGAGTATGAAGCACGGATGGAGGAAGATGGACAGTACCGTGAAGAAATAAACACGATCAAACGTTCAATGGTGCTGGAGCCTCTCAAATGCGGTGATAGCTTGTTCGGAGGGCGTACAAATCACTTCAAGCTATACTTTCCGCCTACGGAGGGAGTGAAGCTCCATTACTACGACTTCTGTTCTTTATACTCCTACGTGATAAAGAACAATCCGTACCCCGTAGGTGCACCTGAAAAAATGGTGGGTCCCGCTATACCAACCATTGAGGAGTTTTCGGCCAACTTGAATGAGCGCTACTTTGGACTCTCTTTCGTAGATGTGCTCTCCCTCACGATTTATGGATGCCGATCTTACCCGTCGTTATAGATCACAAGCTCATGTTTCCCCTGTGCGTGAAGTGCGCGGAAGAGAACAATGGTGATTGTGACCATACCCCCCACCAGCGTAAGATCAGAGATAAGGATAAGGATAAGGTTGAAGAGTCAGGATATCCGCGAGGGGTTGATACCGAAGTGAAAAAACGTCTTATTTTCAACGTTACCGTGACCGTGAAGGTATACAGCTTGATCGTACCCAAATTATGAAAAACCCTGGCAAGCGCTTTAGTGCAAAATTGTGCCTAAACAGTCTTTGGGGAAAATTTGCACAAAATACCGGCAAAGGGAACATTCATTTGGCACAAAGTTATAGTGAAGTTTGGAATTATGCTAACGCCTCCGATAAAGAGGTCATGGAGTTTGTGAATGTAGGTAATACTTACATAATAAAGTACAACAATACCGAATTGGCAACAGATACCTCACGGGTTACAAACATTCCTGTAGCCAGCTTCACAACAGCCTATGCACGCATCAAACTTTGGGGCCTATTGCATTCTCTTGGGCGGAGGGTTTTGTACGCCGATACAAAACCCTCGGAGAACTAACTGACGAGATCAAGGATGAGTATGGAGACATCGCATACGCAGACTCGTTTGTGTCAACAGGGCCAAAAACCTATGGGGTACGGGTGAGGGTGGGGGATGATACGAAGCATATCGTGAAGGCTAAGGGTATCACGCTCAATCATGCGAATCGGCGGGTCGTTAACTTTGATTCGTTGAAGGAGTTAGTGTGCTTGGAAGATGATGATGAGGGTGGCCGCCCGACCCATCTGACTGTGGGCACCCACAATTTTCGGGCACAGAAGCTGGGGCGCGTGAAGGAACTTAGGGGTACAAAGGTGTGCCATAACACCTATAGGAAACGCTATCAGGTGCCTGGTACCTATGATACCGTGCCCTTTGGATACCGTAATCTTTGATATGTCTATTGTTAGCTTATTTATTACGCGTATTTGTAAATATATATACACCTTTAATATTTCGTTTATTAAATAAATCGTGTTTCAACTAGCGTTTCACTTTCTCCTTTGCGTGCGTGCGTGTGTACAGTAAAAAGCTAAGCCCCGCCCACTATAAGATTGGCAACGTGAGTCATGCCGCTACCTGAGCATGCCTCTATCCCTGCGTGCTCAGTTGACCTCTGCATACCCTTGAGCTCAGACGTGTATTCTCTCGCGTAGAAGAAAAATAGTAATGGCTACCTTTAATATTGCGTGTTCAACATTTATGAAGTGGTATTCTGCAAAGTGCATAGATGTGGTGGATACTGAAAAACTCCCTATTCCCCCCTCCTTTGCCTCTTTTAAGGCTACATTGAGCCGCGCGAAGGACCAAGATGTTCAAATACTCTACGTGTATTCTGGCGAGGGGGTTGTAGGATTCCGCAGTACAGACGATGTATTGAAGTACCGTATTTCCCGGCTTACAACGCGCACCCTAATTTTGAAGAGAAAATTATTTTGAAGAGAAAATTTAGGAAAATAAAAATTTAGGAAAAAATATACCTCCTACCTCACTTCACATGTACAATTTTAACGAGTTAATTTTAACGCAGGGTGATTTTTGGAGTATTTTGGGGGGAAAAAAATGCGCGTTATACGCCGGGAAATACGGTATGTTATAGACCTAAGCTTTATAAAGGCTCACACATACCGCGTAGTAGAAGAAGCAACACGTTCAGAAGATAAACAGCAGTTATGGGTAGTGAGTCTTGTGGATGAGTGGTATGACAAGCGGTATTATATCATGTTACACCATACCGACTACTCGTACCCTACGGTTGAAAATGTAAATCTTATCATCATGGAGAATCTTAAGTATTTTTACCACTATATTAATATATATCATGAGGTTTGTAGTGAGGTTGTGGGCTGTGTGAGTTTTTAACAGACTTTAGAGACGAGTATCGCTTGTTAAACAAAAAGGCTAAATATGGACATATGTTTCTCTCAAATAGTGCGCCGGTTTGTGAAGATGTTTAGTTTGTGGAAATGAACGTCTAGTGAGTGATAAAGCATTAAATTCGATATTGTTTCATGTTTGCCCAAGAGTGTTCGAACAAGCAGTGTGACGCGTTCCTGTGTCGTCCCACCCGTGTACCTCACAGAACATACGAGCTCGAACAAACCCATACACGTTTCATCAGCGTGATTCGCCCCGCCCCGTCGAGCCGATCCGGCCACCTGTGGCTCATAGTCATCTCAGAGCTTGATCCGAGTGGACGTGCTATTACGATGGCAATTCCTTTGAGAAGCATTCTCAACGCCTCATACGATGTGTCCGTGACGAAGTCGTTGCGCGTGTTCAGGCGCGAAACCGGCACCATTAACTATGTACTTGAAACGATTTGCAGGCGTGCAAGCAAACGTAATGTTATTTATTTAAGTGTTGAGGAGATGAATAGAGACTTCGTGATAGTTGAGAAGTGGGGGGAGGACCGTTATAAAATACCTGCAGGCGTAGGCACAAGAAGAGAGCAGATTAGTGATGCCCCCTCATATGCCGTTGTTTGAACGCTGTGTATAAATAACGAACAGCTATGCATTGATATACGACTGATGTGGAAGAACGCAGCTGATAATAACGTCCTTGTCCCTACGCGAAACCGTTTCATCCTCGATAGAATGTTTGAAATCGTCGAATTCCGCAAGCTGAAGCCTATGTTAGACGCGCGTGTTACGGATATGATTTATTTTGACACGGTTCTTGAATACGCGTACACCTCTCTGCTCGACGGATTTATCGAATGTAGGAATGAACAAGGTGAGAATGGTCTAGAGCTGGATGCATATTTAAAAGGTTTAGATTCTTTTCTTCAAAATATCACGAACTTTGGTACAAAGCACTTGAGCGGTACAGGGCTGAGCTCGCCTACACTGTTCACCCTGAAGAGCTGTACCTCTGTATAATGAATAGCTGTCGTTACGACTTGGAAGAGTATTTCAATTGCCGCTATGTTGAGTGAAGAAGAGTTCACTATTGAAAATCTCGGGATGGTAAGAAAAAAAACCCGATTGGAAAGTCGTGTTTATAAACTTGTATTTAATAATGATGTTGTGGTTAACGATGACTTCTTTGTGCGTGCTTTTGATTGTATTCTAGCTGTGTTTAAAGATAACTTGCCAGCCGGGTGTAAAATGGGCACAAAAATAGTATTGAATGATATGAAGGCCATTTATGTCGAGTATAGGCCTCCGTATCAGTTAAACGGTGAAGTGATGCTTGGACGGTTTTACCACGTATTACAAAGTAATGGCGATGTGGATGTAAACTCTATTACGTGTGAGTTTAGCGTTTTGCACCGTATAACGTAAAGGTTATATTTTTAATTTGTGTGTGTATTATATATATATATATATATATATATATATTCCTGTACTAATACGCATTTTGATTATACGTTTCGTATATTTTCAATATATTTAATATAACTATATTTTTCCTGTACTAATATTTAGATAATACAACGTTTTGTATATTTCTGATTATATATTTCCCGTTCATGATGATATTATTATTTTTGACCATATATATATCCCCATTGTATATTTATTTCTATTAATTCGTCTAAATAAACAGAATGATGTATTGGCGTTTTATTTATTCCTTTTTTATTGTACACGACATTTAATTATATAATTTTGCTTGGTTTTTAAAGCGGATTTCTAAGGCATAATATATGTTAAGTAAATAAGTGCAAACTGGCAACTCATACGGCAACTGAGAAAGGGAGATAAACAACATGAACGAGAGTTGCAATAATCCTATTTGTTTAATAGGTCTGTCTATTGGACGTATTTAGCGACGGTCTACCAGAAGTTGGTTGATGGTGGGTTTCACCACCAATCGTTTGGACGTTTGGTTGTAGCCCTCATATCGAATACGCGGTGTTAATGGGGTGAGCTCCTAAAAAGTCGTAGCCCTCATCGCCTTTTGATGGGTGAGCTCCTAAAAATCGTAGCCCTCATTTCACCATCTCCTGTTGGAGCTCCTAAAAGTCTATACGATTGTTGGTGATGCTTGTGTGTGTGTGTGTGTGTGTGATAATAGGGGGTGTACAGTAGGTGAGTGTATGTACGCTTTTAATTCGTTCTATATACATGCAATTTATGCCTTCTAAAAAAAGCCACCTGGTGGAATAAGACAGAATATATGGTTTAATTAAATAAATAGCGCAAACTGGCAACTCAGCCTTCTAAGCCACCTGGCTGATTAAGCCAGAATAACACTTTAATTAAACAAATAAACGCAAACTGGCAACTCAGCCTTAATATATGCATTAGTTAAATAAACAAACACAAACTGGCAACTCAGCCTTCTAAGCCAACTGGCTGGTGGCACCCGCTGGCTCTGTCTGATTAAGCCAGAATATATACTTTAATTAAATAAATAAACGCAAACTGGCAACTCAGCCTTAATATATGCATTAGTTAAATAAATAAACACAAACTGACAACTCAGCCTTCTAAGCCAACTGGCTGATGATGCCGGAGGTACTGGCTGATTAAGCCAACTAGCTGATTAGGGGTCCAATAAGACGGCGGCCGCTCGGCTGAAGTGCTCATATGCGCTTGGCAGCTGCCGAGCGAACACCTCTCCTCTTCCTTTCTCTCCTTCTCCTCTCTCTTTCTCTTGGGGGATAACTCCGCCTCCAAGCTGCATACCCCTTGTTGCTCTTGCAACATTCTCTCCTCTCTTTCTCTTGGAGGATAACTCCAAGTTGCATAACCCCTTACAACCCCATTTTTGGGGTGCCTTGCAACAAGCGGGGTGGGGGCTTGCAAAAAAATGGGGTGAGGGGTTGGCACTATGGGGGCCTTGCAGCAAGGGGGTGGCACTCTTGCAACATTTGAAATTGCATTGCACTCATACATTTTGCGGTCATACTACTATATGTAGAGAGAGAGAGAGAGAGAGAGAGAGAGAGAGAGAGAGAGAGAGAGAGAGAGAGAGGCAGTTTGACAAATAAATAAACAGACATGCATATATGCAAAATAGTTAAACATAAACTGATTCATATACACAAACGTACTGTACACGAATACACAGGAACATAGACATTCAGAAACCGATACTCACACAGTCACGTCTCACTCACACACATAAACGAGGTACCAACTTTTTTAAATCCATATATCTAGGCTCGAGAGGCTTTTCTGTCAAGTCATAAATAGTGATGTACTCGCTAATCAAGCCTAACCTAACCTAACCAAACCTTAACTAACCTATTCTAGCGTAACCTAACCTAATCAAGACCAACATATCTTTTTTCCGACATTAAAAATGTTTTTAGGTTTTTAATATAAGTTTTGTAATGTTCAGATCCGCAGGGGCGTACCTAAAGTATTTGGCACCCGGGGCGGATCCTTCCTTTGGCACCCTCCATAAATAATTTTAAAATTTAAACACACAAAAATATATTATGTCTGCAAGTAGATTTTTAAACAGTACAGTACTGTCATAAGCAAATTGGAAATAAGAAAAATGCAAGACATTAAAAATTTAGTGAACAGGTAATACTGCATTTTATTTTATACAAAAAATACAGGAAATCCAGTCTCAACGCTCAACCTATTCTTCAAAGGTAAATAGAGAGGATTCACAGTCTCTGCTTTCGAGCCTTAATTTCTGCAAATTGATCAATGACCTCATCAAAATTTACCTTCTTTGCATATCCATGTTCAATTGAAAGTAAAGCCAGATTTGTCAATCTTGTCTGACTCATGGTCGAGCGAAAGAAATTTTTTATCAATTTCAATTTGGAAAAACTTCTTTCACATGAAGCAATAGACACACAGACAGTCAAACAGAATCTCAAACACAGTGACAAGCTTGGCAAAGATTCACAAAAATCCCATTTCACAATAAACTCCCGAAACTGCAATGCTGTCCATTTCTTTGCCTCTTCAACGCTGATTGGCAGCTTCCAAATGCCTCCGAAGTCGTTCAATTTCCACATCAGAGAATTCATCGAAAATCTGAGTCAAATTGGGAATATACTTCCAGGGCCGGCCTTAGCAATTGCGGGGCCCAATTTGGACCATTTTGGTGGGGCTCCTGGACTTAAGATTATTTGAAATTAGGTATCAGGAATATATGCTATTACGTTGTATTAAAAATAAAACAATATCTATATTTATTACTAATAAATATAGATATTGTTTTATTTTTAAGTCTTGTTTTAACACGTTTCATGTCAAAATATAAGCTAATAAATTATTAGCTTATATTTTGACATAAAACGTTAAACGTGTTAAAACAAAACTACACTTATAAAGAAATCTTTCTTGCTTTCTGTTCTGCAAAATCTTTCAAAATTTTGTTGAAGTTTAAGTTTTTTGCTTCATCACATTCATCACATGAGCTTGACATCTGTTAGCGCAATTTCCAAATCTGCAGCATGTTTTTGTAATTCCTCCTTTGGAATTTGTTGAAATTTACTCAAAAAGCCAAATAAATCAACATGTTTTTCAACTGCTTAAACCGTGGCTCCAAAGACTACATTCCTTATTTTTCAACGCTGGAGGTGGCAACCCTAATGCGGGGCCTATGTGAGCGCGGGGCCCAATTTGGTCAAATAGGTTCAATTGGCCTAAGGCCGGCCCTGTATACTTCCGAAGTTCTTCTTCTGTTGCAACAACCAAAGTCTTTGGCTGAATAACAGCGAAGATTGACAGAATAATTTGATCCATTGCCTTAGAACGAATCTCCAATTCTTGATGAAAGCGATCAAGACATTCAAACATAGCCCTTTTGCTTCCTCTGGCAATGTGAGACCAGCATCCTTTGCCATCTCTTCTGGCATCCTTTTTCGGAGCTTTACTCTCCCTCTTCTCTCCATAGAAATGTCCATTTCCTCACACTTTGTAGTTGCATAATGAATGGCCCTCTCCACAATGTATTTACCGGGTATTATAACATCACGACGATGCATTTATAAACACTTAAACATCACTATGATACCACATTGTCAAAAATTACTGGACACTGGTATAAGTACCATGATATTATTATAAACACCAGCACTTTATGCTTTATCATAATTATTTAATGAAACATACCACATGTATGTGGAGTTACAGTGTCAAATGAACAAGACTTGGAATGTCAGTTGCAGCCAGCTGGCTATGCTCAACAAACTGATGACTAAAACGTCAACAAACGTTCGCCTTTCGATGTAATTTTTATCAAATATTTAATTTTTCGTTTGTAAATTTTGTATTGTCAATAAAAATAAAAATGTATTTTATAGTGGAAATTAACATTAAGCTGTTGTAATAGTTTGAACATTTTTAAATTTTTTTTTCTTACTTTGGCGAATTTTTCATTTGGTTTGAAAACTTGTACTGGTATTTCAACTCTCCCGATGTCACTCCCCTTCTGGCTGTCACCCGGGGCGGACCGCCCCCTTCGCACCCCCCCTTAGTACGCCACTGTTCAGAGGTATCCAAAGTGTTACCTCAGAAATATATTCCCCTACATCTGTGAATTATCACACGCTGTACTTCACTTATGCCAAACTGCCTACGCACACACACACGCACACACACACACACACACACAAATATACTGTATATATATTATATAATATATATATATATATATATATATATATATATGTATATATGTTATATATATATATATATATATATATATATATATATATATATATATATATATATATTTTTTTTTTTTTTTTTTTTTTTGCTGTTCAAAAGTATTGAGTTTTAGACAGCGTAATAAGGATTTTATCATAAAGATAACAATATCGATTTAGTAAGAGAATTTACTGATTATAAACTATTCTTTCTTGAAATAAGCCCCAAATTATGTATCAGTGAAAGAAAGGCTCTACATTTTGTATGTAACTATGACTTATGTATCTCAGTAAAATTTATGAAAGTTAGCTCGCACTTTTCATTCGGTTTTGCAATGTCGAATGCAATTTGAAGTTCGTAAACAAAAGCGGGTTTCTTTAAATCCATTAATTTTTTTTATGCAAAAGTCTGAAAGAAAGTCTTTAAATGTTGGTAAAAGTTAATATTTCCTTGTATGAAATGCGAAGTCTAATTCTCTTAAATAGGAAATTTAGAAGCTCCTTTTTCTAAAACCATTTTATGAAATAGGGTTCGAAAGGGCACTTTTATGATAACGCAAATAACAACAATAACAACATACAACAAAGGGTATAATCGAAAGGAAATTAATGGAAACACAAAGGTTTCTCAAACGAGTGTTCAAAACCTTTGCATGAAATATAATGAAAATGGGACCACTGACGACAAGAGCAGACTTGGAAGACTATAATCAAAGCTATCAGAATCTGTTATTAAATACCAAAGGATTTGACCACAAAAAGATAAGCGTAAATCCAGCATCTTCATTTATGCAGAACTTTAGGAAACTACAGTAAAGTCGATGAAAGCAGATAAACGAATAAAGAATTATATATACTGTATGCTGTTCCTGTCAGTAGTATGACTGCAAAAGGAAAGAGTGCAATGCAATTGCAAATGTCGATCAATGTTGGAATGAGTGTCAGTGCCAACACCAGTGCCAACCCCCTCCCCCTTGTTGCAAGACCTCACCCCCACATCCCCAGTGCCAACCCAAAGGGAGAAGGTGGGACGGCCTCACCCCCCCCAAAGGGGTATACCTAACCTAAGAGAGAGAGAGAGGAGGAGAGAGAGAGAAGAGGAAAGAGACCATCCTTTCACCTGGGCATCCAGGTGCATAACAAGATTTCATCCCAGCATCACTTGACTTAGTTAATCAACCAGTCGGCGTAGAAGCCAGTTAACTTAAGCAGCCAGCTGACACATTGTGTATATCGTGTCAAAAAGCACACACATACACCAATTATATAAACAGAAACAATTCCCTCCGTCGTTTAAACAGAAGCAAACCCCTCCTACAGTTATATTAATTAATTAAATATATTGAAAATAAAAAATAATAATATTAAATATATTGAAAATAAAAAAATAATATAAAAACGATGGAGTATAACCATCAACATGTTAGTACAAAAAAAAATATATATATATATATACACACACACAATTATATTAAATAACGTTCTGCAAAGTGCGGAATGGAAAACTGTATTATTCTCGTCATGCCTGAACTACTATTTGAAAACACCTGTTCTACCAGTTCTAACATGCGCCAGTTTGACGAAAAACGCTAGATAATATCGGAATTAAAATCTTAAAACGCATATCTTAAGCTTGTTCACGGAATTTTATTTCTATTTCCCCATAAACTTTAAACCGATGCGACCTGCCCAGATTTCCAATTTTAATTTCCAATGTCGTTAATTCCCTCATATATTTATGTCACACGTAAGGCTATAAAACAGGCGTTCTCGCTACACCATAAACTTTGTGAGGGGCTAATCATTATATATATATACATACACACACACATATATATATATATATATACACACACACACATATATATATATATATATATATATATATATATATATATATTAATGATGCTGATAATAAAACAAATGATAAAATAATATTGTTTATTTTCCAAACAGAATTTCTTTATCTCTATTCCTCTGCCATCTCTCTCTCTCTCTCTCTCTCGCTATCTCTCTCCATCTCTCTCTATCTCTACGATTCTGGAAGAAATGTATAGAGTGGGTAAGATATATTTGACACGCCCCAGAATTCACGGTTCGGCCAATCACAGTACAGTGGGCGGCGCATGAGAACGGCCCCAGTACCTCTGGTTGGTGGATGGCAGCACTCACACGTTATGCCCCACCCGAATTTCACTGAAGGCCAATAGGAAACTCGCGATTTGGGTATTGTGGGTGTTTACAATTAGGCCCCCGTATATAAAAGGGAGCATTTTCATATGGAATCCACAACAGCTGTATTTATCAACGAGTGTTACAGAAATATATCGCCATGAGCCAATTGCAGCAGCTTTACATCTCCCCGCAAGTGTTTGAAAACGGAGACCTCTATGCAGGGGTCACGCTCCACCTTTCCGGAGCAACTGACCGGAACACACTACTTTCAACGCAAAACACTGCAGAAATTTGTGACGGGGAGAAAGAATTTACCGTTAATGACGTCATTGAAATGTAAATAACTAATTTAATTTGTGAATCGGGCTTTATACTTCG
Source organism: Bathynomus jamesi (assembly GCA_023014485.1). Lineage (NCBI taxonomy): Eukaryota > Metazoa > Arthropoda > Malacostraca > Isopoda > Cirolanidae > Bathynomus > Bathynomus jamesi. Next base: position 479,237 of record JAJOZX010001153.1, read on the forward strand.
GTTCATTCAGTGCAAGTGTTATAATTTATAAAAATCCATAATAAATGCGTTTTGAAAAACTAGTTTCTGATTTAAGCGGAAGGCCGGGCTATATATATATATATATATATATATATATATATATATATTAGGGTGCGTCAAAAAAACATGAAGTTGTCACACGCGTTCGCTCGCTTGCAATTTTGATCCACTTAATGAGAAAACCTGGCAGTATAAAAGTCAGTTCATTATATCAATGTTTAGGGGTCACGCACAGTGAATTAATAACCCTATTTATACCGGGGTGGCGCCATATGATCTGGTTTATCAGTATATATGTCATATGGCCCCCACCTCGGCTGTTCTTTTCGTTAAACTACCCTAGAATACATGGGGTTAAGATTTTCTATGTAGGCTCTCTATTAATTGTTGGTTTCTTTTCTTCCACAGGTGGTTTGCTTAATGAAAATGGCGATGAAAGGTGCTAAGGAAGTGAAGAAGCTAGCTGATGAAATCTGGTTGTCGGGGAAACCAATCGCACGGTTCTCTGGGACTAAATTGCCCAGCCGTGGTGAGTCCCTCAGAGTCATTTTCTATTTACACAAATCGGACCCTGAGCTCAAGAAGTGTATAAAACAAACTGCAACCATGATTTCTGAAGTCTGGGACAAGGCGAAAATACCAACGATCACGCCTTACCGGATCATCGAAAAGCTCACCAAGCTCCACCAGGAGTACTTTGGCCTACAGAAAAGCGCAAACAGATCCAGTGGGAAGGCTGTTGAAGATCGCGAGAAGTTTGTGATGAGTTTGGGGGATCTATTCGACGTGGCACATCCGGACGCGTTGAGCCTCATCAAAATCAAAGAGGACAAGGATTTTCTCATCGCTCAACGCCGGCCAGGACGCCCTGGAAGCATGTTTGGGGTGGACAAGAGATGGTGTGAACGGGAAGCGACGAAGAGGAAGAAATTCGAGCAGGAGGACCAGCGTCGTTTGCGATCATTGGAGGAGCAAGGTGCATTGACCTCGACGGTCCAACTGGAGGACTCATCCTCTTCGGCATTTGGACAGGACGCAGATCAGTGATCGACAAGCCACTCATGTTCTGCTTCCTTTTGCCGCTGATGTTGGTCACGATGTCAGGAAATTCGCCTTAAGCGCAAGTTCCATAAGGAGGAGGCGAATTGCTCACCGAAGATCCCTGGCAGCTGAGGTAAAGGAAAGCTTTTCTCGTACAGTTCCCTTGACACTGCACTGGGACGGAAAATTGATGTCAGACTTGACCGGAAGGGAGAAGATCGATCGTCTGCCAATCATGGTCCCCGGAAAAGGTGTGGAGAAGATCCTTGCAGTGCCCAAAGCTCACCGATGGGAAGGCGGAACAAGCAGCTACTGTGATCGGGGAGGTTTTGGAAGAATGGAACCTTAAGGACAGGATTACGTCAATGTGTTTCGATACCACGGCCGTGAATACAGGGATAAAATCTGGTGTTTGTATGAGGATCGAACTGATGCTTGGTCGAAAGCTTCTGCACCTCGCTTGCCGCCACCACGTTCTGGAGGTTCTCCTGGCGGCTGTATTCTCTGCCCTTCTGGTGAAACAGTCAAAAAGTCCGGACATCACGTTATTCCTGAACTTCACAAAAGTTCAGGACGGCAGCGGACGATGAAGCCATGGCAATCAGAATACGGCCGTGGCGAGATGATCTCATCCAGTTTGCTCAGGAGCTCCTTCAGGTTCAACAACCGCGGGATGATTACAAGGAGTTCCTGGAATTGGCTGTCGTTTTTCTCAGCTCTCTTCCTCGCGGGCGCTCTTCCGTATCCTTCAACGCTCCTGGGGCTCTACACCGTGCGCGATAGATGGCACGGGCAATGTATGCCCTGAAGATATGGATGTTCAAGGAGGAGATTGTTAGACTCTTGCGGCCGCAACGTCCTTCTTCCTCTCGTGGCCCGAACCGCATGGGACTTCTCTGGGAAAAGCTCGGAGATTTCTGCATTTTCGTCGTAAAACATTACCTACGCGTCTGGTTCAGAGCCAAGACAACTTCCGCAGCAGCATGAATGGACCTCACGCTGCTCAAGGAACTCGCGGAACATGAGGATCCCATCATCAAGGAAGCCGGCACGAAGGCGATGAGTCGGCATCTATGGTACTTGTCTGAAGTTACAGTCGGTCTCGCTCTCTTCGACGACGATGTTGCAGATGCTGAAAAACTAAGATGGTCTCTATCATGAACTCTGTGGAAGGATCCCTCGAACCCAGCCCTCGTGTGTTGGCCGTCGCAAGAGACGTCGTTGCAAAAGATCTTCCGGACTTCTTCACCTCCACAACTAAGAGGATCTTTCACCATCTTGAAATCGATACTGCGTTCTTGACAATGTCCCCTGCGGCCTGGATGACATCAGACGGGTACAATCTGGGGAAGGAACGGGTCGGGAAGCTCCTCGTGACTAACGACACTGCTGAAAGAGGAGTGGCCCTCATCCACGAGTTCACGGCAAAGGGGCGTACCAAGCACGAGGATCAGCTCCAATACATGATCCAGGTGGCAGAGGATCGTCGGTGAGCGTACCCGAAGACAGCAAACAAGAAGGACCTTCTTCGCTGAAAAATACTTTCTTTCTGAAGGCTTTTAGTTCTTTTCATGCCATTTCCGAGTATTGTTTGTCAATTTCTTTCGTTTTGTTGGTGTTCACGTAGTACGGGGAAACCAATCCCAGAATATAATATATCAGGTCATCCCATAAGTAATGTCGTTTTTTAGATCGGAATTTGAAGGACGAAAAAAAAAACTCAAATTAAACTTAATCTAGTATATATTTTCCATCGGAATCAATGACACTCTGCCAACGTCCTCCAAGCTTTTCAATGCCATGTTTATAAAATTCAGGCAGTTTTGAGGCAAAAAACGTACAAAGACTGGTGTGCAGGTCATCTAAAGAAGTATACTGTTTCTCGTCAAGATAGTTTTGCAGACTCCTGAAGAGGTGATAATCTGAAGGCGCAAGGTCTGGAGAATATGGAGGATGTGGAAGTTTTTCCCACCCAAGCTCCTCAATTTTTGCAGAAGTGATCCGAGCGGTATGAGGACGTGCGTTGTTGTGGTGGAACACGATTCCTTTCCGATTAACCAAAGAAGGTCTCTTTTCTTTTAGTGCAGTGTTCAATCGATCCAGTTGTTGACAGTAGACTTGAGCGGTGATTGTTTGGTTGTGTGGTTTGGTTGTTTGGTTTATCCCACCAAACACTAAGCAATACCTCCCTGGGTGAAGATTTGGTTTTGGCTGTGGTGTCGCTGGTTCTCCGGCACAAACCCACTGTCGATGGCGCTTAACATTCTGGTACAATATCCACTTTTCATCACCAGTCACTAAACGGTGCAAAAACGGATCTTGGAGTTCACGGGAATGAAGAGCTGTGCTAATGTTTACCCGCACCCTCAGATTGTCGACCGACAATTCATGTGGCACCCATTTTCCTAACTTAGGCACTTTCCCGAGTTGTTGCAAATGTCAATGGATGGTGGATGGGGATGAATTGAGTTTTTGGGCCAATTCTTCGACAGTTGTTGAACAGTCTTCTTTAAGTGCGGCTAACAGCAGGTCATCATCAAACTCAGCAGGGCGTCCAGAGCGTGCTGCATCTGTCAAACAGCAGTCACCATTCCTAAACTTTTGAAACCATCTTGACATTTCTTCACATGCAGAATATCGTTGCCATAAACGTCCTGAATGTTTCGCGTTGATTCAGTAGCACTATTCCCTTTTTTGAACTCGTAAAGCATTATATGCCTGATATGCTCTTCTGATACCACCATGTTTATGAGGGGTTCACATAAAGCAAAACACACGTCTTCACTGGTGAAGGTCTGTAAAGTATGTAGCGAAACACGATAGATCTCCTCTTAGATATAACCTTCGTAAAATTTATGCTTAAACCGAGTAGGACTAGTTTAAACTTAATCTATCGTAAAAAACGACATTACTTCTGGGATGACCTGATATAAGTTTAGCTGTTTTGTTTCCAATTATTTTACAGTGTTCATTCCAGTTTAAGTTCTTGTCAAAGTAAATGCCTAGAAAATTGAAATGATTAATATGCGTTGTGGAATTACCATTAATTCTGAGGTCTGGAATGTGGTTGCTATTTATAGGTTTTTGTGGAAATGTATTTTATAGTATATTTTGTTTTATTAAATTATCTGTTTTTCAATACATCCTTAACAAAGTGTATTAGCAAAATGTATTTTTATAAATATAAAACACGAATTATGTCTTCATATGCTGTAATGTTTTAAATATTAAGTGTTAAACAAGACATAGTTTTCCTAGAGTTACTTCCCCTGAAAATAATAAGTACGGGAAAACCAATCCCAGAATATATGTAGTATGTAGTGTACAAACTTTGTAGTGGATGCGCGACCCCTAAATAAACGGCTACTCGAATGAAAATTTGTCTGTGGTGTTTTCTCCTTCAGTGGCTTAATTGAGAAAGCGAGCGAAAGAAATGGACCACCTTCAGGTTTTCTCCCCTATGCAGTGACGCACCCTAATATATATATATATATATATATATATATATATATATATATATATATATATATCACTTCATTCAGTGCAAGTGTTATAATTTATAAAAACTGATAATAAAACGAAGTGAAAGGATATCTGCCCAGGGGTCGAGGCCGGTGCTGGCAGACGCTGCGTAGCACACCCATTTAATCTTCCTTACTGATAACTTAAAAATGTATAGAAAGTTCTACAGGTAGGATTTTAGAATTACTAAAAACTTTTTAGATTTGCCTGCGGCCCCGGGCTCGTTATCCGGTGCCGGCAGATGATGCGTAGCACATCCAGCTAATCTTACTTTTGAAACTTGTCAGAATATCTGCTTTGTGATTATAATTTGCCATGCACCCTAATCGGCATTTTCTATTATTGTAACTCTTTAATTAGACTTTAATTTAATTTAAATTTAAATAAAATAGATTCAGTATGAACTAATCATGTTAATTTCTCCGTAAAGGACCGATGCGGAACTTGATCGTGTTATAACTACTTTTCGCGACAGCTTTGACGAAAGGCAAATAAATGACGACGATTTAGAGACTTTACCGCGCAGCCAGCCCAGTGACCTGAATACCGAGGTCGAGGTATTGGCTCACATCCGGTCCAACGAATGCCAGGTCATCGAGGAACTAATGTAAGTTTTTTTGGTGGTTAAGAACAAAACACTGTATTCTCATTCAATTATTAAATGGTAGAAAGCATGTTTTAGTACAATTCGGCTTACAGAACTAGCGTCCGTTAAATAAGACTAACATTAATGGAGACATTTTACAGTTATAATTATATATATATATATATATACACACACGTAAAACTTTACACAATATAGTTACAAATATATATACACACGTAAAACTTTACACAATGCAACGAGTGCGTACAAATGGGAACCTATTTTTTATCTGTCTGCATACCAATTCATCATTCATCTCAGTGTCGCACAAATCGAATAACTTTAAAAATAAATTTATAAATTCCTTCCCACGTGACATGTGCAGGAGAAATGAAAGACAGTACGTGCCACAAGTATTATTAAAATATCCTTGGAAATGATAAGGATTCCAGAAAATTTCAGGGATATGTAGCTGTTCGATAAATTGTACAACCACAGGGTCACTCCAGGGCTGAGTGCCGAGTGAATCAAAATAGTACATTCTTTCCCTATTTTTAAAAATAGATTGCAAACCAATGAATCTTCACTACAAATAACATCTGTGTTCAAGATAAGGCTATACCAATCTCTCGTAATTGGCAATTTCAATGTTTCATTCTTCGCAAACACACCAATAAATTTGGAGTGTGTGATTCAGTCACTTTTCATTACTCTCTGGAGTCGAGCTCTATTAGAACTTGTGATTCGAGGTACACTAGTACACTAATGGGCGCGTTTATAGGGTGGGCGAACTCCAATCTGACTGAGATGTTCCCACTTTGCTGTGGACTTAAGTGTGTATTTACACTAGCAGATAAGTCGGGGGTAATATCAAATAGGTAACGGTTACATTGATCGACAAATTCTTTCTGCGTTACGCCAAACCCAAGCTCGTCACAGCCACCGGCAATATGGGCCAGATTGCTATAAGCTCTCGCGCAGAGCGGGAACACCGCGTCTGATGAGTAGTCCGTAACCATAGTCCCGCACAATCCAACGCCATTTACGTATAGAGTTATATTTTTGAGGCCGAAATTCTCGAATTTAAAGGCGCTCTTTTTATATTTTCCATTCGTCGAAGCGTGATCCTGCATTCCAATTAACATCCTTTTAGGTAGAACTCCCAGGGCCACGTTTTCTAGCTGCTTCGAGGCCAACCCGGCGGGCACAGTGTATAGCTTGATCTGTACTCTGTTAATTGGGTATTTTGCTGTTGCGTGTATTAAATTTTTTTAAATTTCTACATATTTCGGGGAACTTAATTTCACTCACCGTACACGCAGATATGTTTCCATTATGTGAATCACAACGGGTTTTGCGCCTTCTTCTTGATCAGGTCCCAGATTTATGCAGATCTCAGGATTCGTGCGGTTGAGTTTTACTTCATGTCGATGCCGTTCATAAGCAGTTTCTCCTGGAACCTGAAGTTTGTATGAAGACGTCCAAAACACTCGTATATCTTTTTTTTAGAATTTTTAAATTTATCCTTTATACTACTTTCGTCTTTAGTCTGATAATAGCCCTCGGCAGTTGAAAAGGTATTCTTCGCTTCTTTTGAAAAGTTGAGTACATTTTCCAGATAGGCTCGTAGGTGATAATAACCCGTTCCTGCCGAGATGTTAGCCTGATTTAAATACACCTCACACTGGCTGAATAGGGAGTGTAGAAAGTTGGTTTCAGGGTATGCAGAGTAACTATCATCGCAGTCCGTTCCATCTGAACGGGCTATAGTGTACATGTGCATGCAGCTTGGATCAATAAAGTATGGGCCTCAGCTGGGTATCACGAATTTTATAGGGGCACTCGGTGAACTAATTGTGTTTAATGGGTTCATTGTAATAAAGTCGCTATGCTCAATAGAAACCTGTGTAGGGGGCATATCAAAGAGGGACAGTTCCGAATTACACATTGTGAGCTCCACGGATGGATGAAACGCGCCATGACAAGTCAGAAATAGTGCCTCCTCTCTCGACAAGTATTAGTCAGCCTATGATTCGTGAGAGTAGTGTCCTCAGCTTATATCAGTTAAAAAAATGATCAGCCATAGGTTTCGTACGCTTAGAACACTTCTTTTTTGATGTCCTTTTACGTTTAGCGCCACGTGTTGGTAACTCCTTCTTCCGGACAGCCCTCTTCTTCTTCTTTCCACCACCACGCATTTTTCTCTTTGCATCTTTGATGATTTCGTCCCGTCTACGTTTTAAATGTTTTTTTAGAGCTTCTCTAGGTTTAGTTCCACCCATTATATATATAATATATATATTTTTCTTTTTCTTATCCTCTCCTTACTTGCATGTCTGTAGTTTGCATGGTATGACAGTGAGTTAAGACTGTGTTTGCATGGTTTGTAAGCGTTCTTATTTTACTTCTTTTCATCTTTCACCCCTCTCCTATTTTCTCTGACTATTTTTCTGACTTGTCGGCAGTGGCCGGCGGATGATGATGGTGAGTCTTTTTTTTCTCTTTTTCTGAATGAATGCTAACCCACGAGTGATAGGTGTTGCTCCTTCCTTAACCCCTTATTCTCTTCTCTTCTCTTCTCTTCTCTTAACCCCCTACTCTTTCTTTCTCTCGGGCTAACCTTAGATGGATCTTAGGGTCTTTGTTAGCCTTAGCTTCTGTAGATCTGTAGATAGTAGGTAGGGCTGATTCACGTAGCATGTCGAGATACACAGGACTGGTGACTGTCTTATAGAAGAAAAAGGGGCCAACAAGTCCTCTGGGTGACACTCCACACCACGCTATCACTCCCGGTCGGTTCACTTCCCTTTTCACAGAAATATGTGGATTCTCGGAAGTCCAGTAAATACTGTTCTGCCGATTCAGTGTTCCGTTTAGCTTAAAAGTTGCTTCGTCAGATCATACAATTGTATCAGGAAAGTGCTCATCTTCAAGACATCTGCGTGAGAACCACTCGCAAAATTCAACTCGCCGGTCTGGATCGTTCTCGTTGATGGGGTGCAGTAGTCGCGGCACAGATGCCTTAAACTTAGCAGATTTAAGTATCCTGTGTACACTTGTTTTGTTAATTGTGGTCTCACGCGAACACTGTCTGACAGATTTTTTCGGCGTATCGGTGATCATTTGAAGAACATTTTCCTTATTGACTTCACAAGTCGATGTTCGAGGTCTTCCTGAATGTTCTTTGCACACGCCTTGCACAGTGCCATCTCGTTCAAATTTGTCACGTAATCTTGAAATAGTCAAATGTGTAGGTGGTGTAGTGACAAATTCACGTATCCAACATCTCTGTACCTCGCTAATATTTTCGGTTTTGAAATACCACTTCAATATCTGCTTCCGTTGTTCGAACGTCAAACGGGATTCCGCCATTTTAAATAGGGTACTGATAGGCTAGGACGTTTTGCCTATAAACAAAAAGGACCTATCCGTGGCTTGTTTCTCCCATAAAATAAAAGTGACGTTTCAGCTCCACAGTGAACTTTACTGATAGCAAATATGTGAATATATAAGGAAATTTTTCAACTTCAAGGAGTGTATACATCTTTTTGGGACACTCTGTGTGTGTGTGTGTGTGTGTGTGTCAAAGTATGACCGCTCATGGCCACCAAAAGAAAGGTGGAAAGCAGAGCGAACACAGGACGAAGACTAAGGAACAGCTAATGGAAATGAACAGTAGACGGGGGAGGAGTAGGAGGAGGAGGGGAAAAAAAAAAGCAGCAGAAAGATCATAGCGGAGTCACAGCCGGGAAAGAAGTCGGGAGCGAAAGAGGAAGGAGAACAACCCGGTTATCGAAAAGTAGGGACCTTCAGATAGAATAGCGCCAAGCCTATCACAAGGCCCGACGCTCTCCGAAAAGGGAAAATACTCTGCGCGCAGCGCAGAGTAAAGCGGACACTCCACCAGGAGGTGGACAACTGTAAATAAAACGTTACAATTGGGACATCGGGGCACCCGATCCCCGGCCATCAAATAGCCATGGGTCAGGGGTGTGGCCAATACGGAGGCGGGCCAAAGCCACCTCCTTATGGCGCGACCGATGGAAGGAAGAGGCCCAACATCCCAATTTGGGTTTAATCTTGCAAAGTTTATCTGTAGCGCCATCCCAGCGACTCTGCCACCGGGAGCGCAAAAACCTACGGAAGCCAGGGATATAATCGGAAAAGGGGAGGGGCACGAGTGAAACCTGTAGTCGGCACGCGGAACGGGCAGCTCGATCGGCAGCCTCATTTCCAGCCACGTTAACATGTGCTGGGACCCAGCAAAAGACCACCTCCTTGCCACCAAAAGCGACAAGGATATGGCACAGTAGCTGGATTCGTCGGACCAGTGGTGGACAGGGTCAAAACACTACAGGCCATCCAGGGCACTGCAGGAATCCGAATAGATGACAAACGACCCATCCGGATGCTCCCGCACCACCTCCAGAGCGCTCAGAATGGCATAGAGCTCCGCCGTGAAAACGGAAGCCTCATCAGGGAGACGGGTATATCGGGGAGCAAGGGCAGACGACTGAGGAACAGCCGCGGCCCCAACGCCCCCCGACGACCTCGAGCCATCGTGAAGACCGCAACACATGCAGAGTGACACGCCGCATGCTGAAGGAACAGAGACCGAAGCAAGGCAGAGTCAGAATCGGCCCTGCGAACGGGGCGCAACGCCTACAGCACGCAACAGGGGTGCTCTCCCAAGGTGCAACACCTTGAAAGAGACCAGTATAACGGATGAGAGGAGGAGTGCCCATACCATCGAGGAGGAAGGTCACCGTGTCGGTGAAATACCAACCCCCATCCCGGCAGAACGCCCTCTCCACCACCTGGAACAGAGGAGAGGTGGGAAGACGGAGGATCCGGAGGTAGTGCTTGGCAATGAGGAACGACCTCCGATCCTCCAAGGGAGGGATGTCGCACTCAACCTGCAGACTATCAACCGGAGAGGAGCGGAAGGCGCCAGATGACATGCGCAGTCCTCTAGAGAGGACCGGATCCAGTATCCGAAGGGCCGTACGGGAGGTGGAGCCATACACCACACTCCCATAATCTAATTTTGACTGTACCAGGGACACGTACAAACGGAGGAGTGTCCGCCTATCCGCGCCCCATGTAGTATGCGACAGATGTCCCAGTAAATCCAGGGTACGTCTTGTAGACTCGCGCAGCCGGTGAAGGTGGGGAACCCAGCTTAAACGGCTGTCGAAAACTATACCCAGGAAACGCACTGACTGAACGAGGGCCAGAGGCTGACCCCCGAGTGTAAGATTAAAGGTCGGGACGGCGCCGGATCCCCGTCTCCTCGACGGAAGGAAAGCCACGCACGAAGTCTTCGGGGAAGACAGCGTAAGGCCCACCGACGACGCCCAGCGTTCAACCCGATTGGCCGCGAGTTGGACTTGCCTCTCCACGAGGGGGACTCGTCCCCGCGGCATAGACAGCCAGATCGTCGGCGTAGATGGAACATCGCACCGAGGGCGGAAGGGCTCCCGGTAGCGCAGACATGACCAGATTGAAGCAGGAGACGCTCAAGACACACCCCTGGGGCACCCCCTCCTCCTGAACATACAGGTCAGACAGGGCCGCCCGATTACGGACGTGGAAAGTGCGACGGCAGAGGAAGTTACGAAGAAATGTGGGCAAAAAGCCCACAAAACCAAGAGACTTCAAACGGCCCATGACAACTCCCCGACGGGTCGTGTCATAGGCCTTTTGGACATCGAAAAAGGCGGCCAGAACAAGATTCCGGCGGGAAAAGGCCTCCCGTACATCATGACCAAGGAGGAGAAGGGGGTCCAGAGTACCCTGAAATCGACGAAAGCCATACTGGGTCGGGGGGTATAACCCAAGCGACTCCAGTGTAAAGGAAAGTCGGACGGCCACCATCTTTTCAAGGAGCTGCATAAGCAGCTCGTCAAGGCAATAGGCCGATAGCCCGCCACCTCCGCCGATCCCTCCCCGGCTTAGGTATCGGGACACAATCGCCTCCCTCCAACGGGAAGGGAACGACCCCTCAACCCACACCCGGTTGAAAAGATCCAGCAAGAAGTGTAGGGCCATCGGATGCAGATTCCAAATAAGTCATACGGAATGTCATCAGGGCCAGGGGCGGAAGAACGACGGGTTGCCAAGGCAGCCCGAAGTTCCCGCATCGTAAAGAGACGGTTATAGGGCTCGTTCCCCGGCGGCGGGAACGTAACATTCGACAGAGGACGATCCGCAGCTGAAGGCGAACGGAAACCGCAGCAAAAGTCCAGCCAGCCGATCGGCCACAGCAGCAGGATCCGAAAGGAAGCCGTCCCGTCCAAAGGACAGGGCGACTAGCAAGGACCGGCTTCCCCTCGATACTACGTACCTTCCGCCACACAGCAGCAGAAGGGGTAGACGAGGAAATGCCGGACACAAAAGCACACCAAGAGGCCCGACGGGCCAACTTGAGAGTCCGGCGGCGAAAGCCTTCGCCCGCCGCATCTCAATCAAGTGGTCCGCGCGCCGGGTGCTGTGGAAGCGGCGCGACGCCCTCTTCCTCTCGCACACCGCCCGGTGACATGCTGGAGTCCACCACGGGACGCTACGCGTCCGCGGGTTACTGGAAGATCGAGGAATACAGTCCTCCGCGACGCCCATCAACACCCGCTCGAAGAACTCCAAGCTCTCATCCACAGAGCCAAAGCTCAACACCGAACGGGCAATGACGGAACGAGCTCTGAAGGATATGGCCAGTCAGCCCGCGCAAGGCACCACCTCGGTCGAGACGAGACACCCGGCTGCGGTCCGACCGGCTCAAGACAGACTGGGTAATGATCACTGGCGATCTAAAAAGAGCCCCACAGCCACAGCCTGCAAGGAAGTACGAAGAGGCACACCTCGCGAGGGTAACGAATGATGGACATAAATCGCCGCACCCCGCCGGCGTGTGTGCGCATCCGGGGTGCAAGGGAAACCAACATAGCCAGAGAGACGAGGGAGCCCCCGCGCAGCCAGGATAGTCTCCTGGAGACAAACGCAGGAAGGCCGCTCGCTCTCCAGCAGGGAGGCAAGGTTCTCCCAGTTAGCTAAAAGCCCCCTACAGTTCCAATGCAAAATGGAACTGCAAAGGGAAGTGGCATTATAAGAGGCAGAGAAAACAGAGAAATAGCCACGGACCAAGCTGAGCAGCAAACTCAACGGTCCGCAACCAGGGACGGAATCGGCTTCCCCGACTCACCCCGAACGGGGGAGGTAGGGGCCACCGACCCCGCAGCTGCTTCACCCGTAGTAGAACGAGATGTGAGAGGAACAGGGAGTTCAGAGGGGGCTCTCCTGGGGGGGGAGACGACGAGACGGGCCTGGGGAGTACCAGATGTTCGAGGGCTCGTCAAACCAGACAAGGACTGATGGGGGGGGGTAGGAAAGGTCCACCACAGGTGGGAGAGGTAGATCCAGGAGAGAGACCGACCACTCCAGCAGGAGCCGAAGGGAGAGAGATCCATGAAGAAGGGCCAGGCTCCTCTCGACCGGGTCCACCATGGGAACAGAGTCAGTAATCGAGGGTGTCATGGGGCGGTATACCTCAACCGACACCCGGACACTGGTTGGGGCACCGGGAGGTGACGCCTCACCAGCCCTCCGTATAGGGGGGGGAGTCCCGAGCGGACCAGGAGCGGCGCGCCGCTTCCCTCCGGTGAAGAAGGGGAAGCAGGGCGAGCAGCGGTCATGATGGGTCTGGAGGACTCCGACTCCGACACGGCGACGCTTCCTCCTCCCCTCGGGCATCACCTTCCCACCGAGAGACGAGTAGGCAAGGATCCAGACCCCAAGGCCGGAGAGAGAGAAGGGGCACTTGTAGGCAGGGAATCAGATGGGATGTCTGAAAGTGAGGAGGGAAACAAGAAGGCCCGCGGCGCAGGAGGACCACAACCCCGGAACTTCCAGGGGGTGCACCACTCCGGTAGACGGGGGTAGCACGGGAGGGGCCCGAGGGCCCGCCAGGGCTAAGAGCCGCAGCATAGGACAAACCCCGCCGCGGCTCCCGGTCACGGACCCTATCGCGCGCCTCCCGCGCACTAAGGAATTTGGTAGTCCTTAAGGACCGCACCTCGAATTCAAACTTGAAAACGGGGCAGTCCCGAGAAGAGGAAGGGTGGGCCCCCGAGCAGTTCGAGCACCGAGGGGGCTTCGTGCACGGGGTAGGGTGCGCAGGCCCACCGCAGCGGATACACAGCTTACCCTCACGGCGGCACGCAGAGCTAAACCGGTTGCAGCCAAAGCAGCGAACCGGGTCAGGCACATATGGTCGCACCGAAAACTCACACGACCGCGATCACCCACGCCCCAGAACACCTGGGCCGGAGGCACAAGGGAGTCAAAGGTCAGGAGCAGACGAGCGGACGGGGTAAGAGCACCATCCCGGCGCGACGAAAAGCGGAAGACCTTCGTTACCCCCTGGGGGGGGCAAGATCCTCCTGCAACTCGCCAACCGGGATTGACAGCAGGCGGTAAGCGAAAATGGTGCCCTGACAGCTATTCAATTGCGGATGGGGAGTCACAGAAACTCTGCAACCCAAAACATCCTGCAACTGTAGAAGGGACTCAGTCACCCCCGAAGAACGGGACTTCAAAAGAAGAGACCCATCCTTCAGAGGGTGGATATCATAACGACAGGGAACCCCCACCGTCTTAAGGCGCTGAAACACCCGTTCCGAGTTGCCCGGAAGGGAGCCAGCGGAAGGGCGGAGAACAAGGAACCTGTCCACCGGACAGAAATTGACAGCAGGGACAGGTCCATGTGTAACGGTAACCGAGAGTGGGCGAGAGAACGAGGGCCGCGAAGACCCCGCTCTACGGCCACCACGAGTCCGGCCACGAGAGCCAGACGCCGCAGAGGACGAGAGGGGGCCATACGGCTTGAAGGTCAATCCAGCGGAGGCAGAGGCCGCTGAACGACCAGAAGTAGAAGTCTTATCCAAATCCAAGGGCGGGCCAGAGTCGTCAACAGGAGGGGATTGAAGTTTTGAAATTGAACCCATAAACAATAGCTTTACAAAAAGGCAGCCTCGGACCCAAGGCAATGCACCATCCGCCGCTGCATCCTTCAAAGCGCAGGCCCAACGTCCCGGGTAGCCCGCCCCCCAACCTGACTGTCGTTTTAAAAACACCAGATTGGCACTACGGAGATTTGTCCGTTAAGGGCCAAGCAAAGACCCAATCCAGACGCAGCAGCGGTCCGGGCGCCCGTACCGTCCCCAGAGCACGGCTCAGCCACGGAGCGATGCCCCCCGGCGGGTGCACCTGATGACCCCAAGACTGCAAAATACAAACAGAGGGGGGGGGATACTACAATTGACAGAGGCACAAGACCGAGTCAAGACAAAAGAAATTCCAGGAGAGACGGAAAAAAAAGGGGGAGCAAAAAGAAAAGAAAGGGGGAAAAAGGGGGAAAAAAAAAACCGAAAACAAAAAACGCAACTAGGTAACTTTTCGCCCACACCCCGCGAGGAGTTGAGGAAACCCCAACAACCCACGAGGTGTACGAGCCCCCTCGGCCCGGCAAGCCGGAGTACCTAATCGAGGGGGTATATATATATATATATATATATATATATAGAATTGATAGGTTTCTACGAAACCTCAAGCGTATAATAAAAAGAAGACGAAGGACGCAACATACAGAATTACTTTAATATGAATCCAACGTTTCGAGAAATACAACCCTCATCTTCAGGCAAATTCTAAAATTCTAAAAAGTAAAAGATAAGCAAAAATGTCTTAAAATAATCCAAGAAATTATTATAATAAGTCTTACAATAAAATATTCAAAGAGGAAAATTATAAATTTTAAAAATAAAAAATAAAAACCAAAATTTAAAAAATAATTACAAAAGAATTATAAAAGAGATATTACATTAAAACATTCCAAGAGGTAAATTATAAATTATAAAATTATAAAAAGTATAAACGTAAAAGACGAGTCAAATTTTAAAACAATTACAAAGTTAAAAATTATCTTAAAATTATCTGGTGAAAAGGAAAAGTCACATCCAATCGAATGTTCACGTATCATGGATTCCATTGGATTACTAATAGGGCGACCGGTACGAGATGACCTACCCAATTGCTGGTCAATGCGGAACTGAAGTAACCGAATGGTACTTCTAAGACTCGCTCTTTGCAGTGCGAGCAATCAAATTTATAGAGGAATGACGAGCACAAAAGAGGATGGAATCTATCCTCAAAACGAAAGAAAGATCCTATAGTGGAAAGACTTGACAGGTCTTTCTCAATCGTCATTAACGAGACCGAGGTAAGGAAAGGTGAGGAAACAATTGTCTTTAGGAACATTAAAAACGGGTGTCTTAGGTCTATAAATATTGTTAAGAAATTTAGAAATATATTTCTGAATTAAATTCCGCGGAAAACCATTTGAAGTGAAAAAATTAATTAAATACTCAAATTGAATATGAAGGCCAATATAGGACGAAATAAATGATAAGATCTATAAACCAGAGTCCTAATGGAGTCAACTTTAAATGAAAAAGGTGTGTAAGTAAAAAAAATCATACCTAAACCTGTGAAAGTTTATTTACTAAAAACCGAAGTAGAAAAGGAACCATTCACCTTCTCAACAGACAAATCTTAAAAGGGGAGGATGTTCTATATTGGCCTTCATATTGAATTTGAGTATTTAATTAATTTTTTCACCTCAAATGGTTTTCCGCAGAATTTAATTCAGATATATATTTCTCAATTTCTTAACAATATTTATATTTATATTAAAGTCATTCTGTATGTTGTGTCGTTGGTCTTCCATTTGATATATATATATAATATATATAATATATATATATATATATATATATATGATGAATAAAACCACGAAGGAAAGGAAACACAGAATGGTGCTCAAGCGCTTTCGTCTAATGACATCCTCAGGAACACTGAAGTACATAAAGAGTTACAGCCTATATATATGTTACAGAAAAAAAAAAAATATAATATATATATATATATATATATATATATATATATACACACAATAAACGGTGAAATAAAATTAAAAATTAAAGGATTGTGGGAGGGGCATACAAATTTGTAAGGAAAAACTATCGATTTTTAGCACAAGATCAAATGAATTGTTTCCAACCAATGTTATAAAAAAAAAATACAAATTTATACTGGAAATCTACCCGGGTTTTAGCACTCTGCCCTTCTTGTATATAAAAATAAATTGAAAAATGAAAGTTATTAGAAGGGCAGTGCTAAAACCCGGGCAGATTTCCAGTATAAATTTTTTTTTTTTTTATAACATTGGTTGGAAATAATTCATTTGATCTTGTGCTAAAAATCGGTATTTTTTTTTTTTTTTTTTTAACATTGGTTGGAAACAATTCATTTGATCTTGTGCTAAAAATCGATAGTTTTTCCTTAAAAATTTGTATGCTCCTCCCACAATCCTTTAATTTTTTATTTTATTTCTCCGTTTATTGTGTGTATATATATATATTTTTTTTTTCCTGTAACCTATATATAGGCTGTAACTCTTTATGTACTTCAGTGTTCCTGAGGATGTCATTAGACGAAAGCGCTTGAGCACCATTCTGTGTTTCCTTTTCTTCGTGGTTTTATTCATCATACATATTTTTCACGTGTTACTTTCGTGAAATAATTTTCATATATATATATATATATATATATATATATATAGGGTCCACCCCCACGAGGAAAAATAAAAAGCGATTCTAACCTAAATATACGAAAGGCATTAAAAACGCTTTTAATTTTTTCTTTGTTGGTGTGCATCATTTATTTATTTCATGTGTTTAAGTGTGAAAGTCATATATATATATATATATATATAAGGCCATCATTGTTCCTTGCTTGTTATGTTTTTGTAGTATCTCGTTTAAACGTTCCGATAAGATTGATCTTTTACCTTTGTATGTAACACTTCTGGGATTTTTTTTTTCTGGGAACGTGAAGAAATATTGTATTTTTGACGTCAAAAGAAAACAAATATTTGTATTTAAAATTAACCTCGTTTTGTCATTTTTATAATATAAGACTAAAATGGTTCAGTATATAAATCTTTTCAAGTTACTTAATGAAAGATATTGTAAATAGACTTTATTGCATTTTGGGTCTACTGCTCGCTCTTCCTCTTTCAGAAAGTGGTCAGTATTGCAGAAATAATGACAACATTAAAAGGAACCCACATACGTTGGAAGGAAGATGACACTATATACCCATAATAAAAATTAGAGAATATGATAATTTCTTATTAATACGTAACGTAAGGCGAGATGCTCATACTGTCTCCAACTCCTTTTCCCACAAAAGCTTAACGTTTCCTTAACCGGATCAATCCCAGAATAGGCACCTGAAATCATTTTTAGGTGCTTAATCTGGGATTGAGGCAAAACACAGGTGCTTAATCTGAGATTGAGGAGAAAAAAATATAAACAGTTTTTAGAGATATAATTTCATTGTTTTTATCAATATTTGAACAAATCAACTCTAACCTAACCTAACCTAACCTAACCTATATCTATACCAATTTATGTGGCAAGATAGATTTGCTTCAGATGGATTCAGAAACATTCGGGCTCATATTGCAGGAATTTATAATATCTAAAATTTTTCTTTATTCATTAAACCACTTTAAACCTTTTATAACTTTGCCTTTATTACATTTGTAATAAACTTTGTATAAACAAATTTTGTAATCATCAGGTTTTTTTTATTTAATTCCTTGCAAGGTGCCTATTCTGGGATTGAGGTTGAACGCAGGTGCTTCATCTGGGATTGAGGTACATCAGGTGCCTATTCTGGGATTGACCCCCTTAACCTAATGCGTCTTACTTCATTTCATGAGGGAAATGGTTAATTTACTTTACATTTATAATATATATATATATACACCTTTGGCTAACCTTTGGTTAACCTTTAACCTTTTATATATATATATATATAGATGCCTGAACATCGAACCGTTGGTATCCAGAGCATGATTTAAAGGGACGAAAAAGTGGGACCCCTTTCGGCGTTCTCCCCCATCGCCACCCCCAACCAGCCCCCACCAGCTACGCTCCCCCGCAAGCCGTTACAGATACAATGGGGTCGTCTGCTGTAAATCTTGTAGAAAATCCTGTTATGTTTCATATTCGACAAAGTAGATCATATTAGGTCAGACCTTCTTGTATCTGTCTGTTATGATTTTTATGATTCAGAAGAAATAGAACATGCGAGGGTACAATTAAACACCCTGTTCGGTGCTTCCCTCCCAACTCGTAGAGGTAATTCTAAAAAACGAATACCCTGAAAGACATTATAAATAAAGTGTCGACCCTCCGGGATAATGAGAATAATATTACCTTTTACGTTACTAACTTCCATAGATACCGGTAATCTCTATGGGTGACGTAAACGTCTCGGTGCTCCTCAAACAGTATAATGAGGTACAAAAGTCGATAGTTCAACTGAAACACTAACACGTGGTGTCAAATCAGAAAAACGCGATTTCGATAGAACAGTTCCGGTCAGAGTTAGATGCGTTGAAAGAGACGCTCCTCCCAAAGCCTAGTTACTCGGAAGTAGTTCAGCAAGCCAGATCTCCAAGAAGCACGTCTGGCAGCGAGGGAAACGAAATCCCCGCCTCCAACTCCCTCCCTGAAGATGGGGTGGAAACGCAGCATGCAGGGGTAGCGGTCAACCCCCCTCCCGTTCAGGAAAGGACTCCTGCTCCCGATTTCACAGTGAGGAACAGGGACGGTCCAATGCCGAGAGATGAGGCATCATTGCCCTCTTCCCTGCCTCCCACTGCAGAGGAGAGGTGTTCGATTGCGCTTCGCTCGGTATGCAGTTCCCCCCCCTCCCACCGAAGAAGGAGAGGCACGCGCGGCCGTCAGGGTATAAACACCGCTAACAGACCCTCACCAAGCCACAGAGTAAGGGAGGGGCCTCCTATCCCCCAAAGGTTGTGCCACCCATCCCCCAGGTAGGCGAACCCTGCCTCAGGGAGATCGAGGGAGCAGGACGGGTGGGTAACTGTTAATAGGCGCCAGTCCCAAAGGCCTCCTCAACCGGTCTCCGCGGCGAGGCCACCGATGGAGAATCTCACCCTATTTGTGTCGCGAATTCAGCTCTCGAACGAGGCAAGCGATATTCGACACATGATAGAAGAAATCATTGGTGAACACAGTATAGTGATAGTTAATAAACTAAACACGAAATCTCCGTATTATAACTCTTTTAAAGTAATAATTAAAGGTGTAAATGCGCATTTCAACCCGTATAATATGAGTCAATGGCCTGACGGTATTATTGTTAAGGAGTTTATTCACTTTTCCAGGAGATTTGATAACAGGCAAAATAATAATAATAATAATAATAATAATAATAATAATAATAATAACAAAGGCGCCCTAACGGTAATGCCTGAAAGTTGTACTGTGTATAATAATAATAATCTAATAATAAATTTTCTATCAGTCATGGCGGATAACTTGTTGAAAATAGTCTCATATAATGTAAGGTCAGTGAGGAATTCAACTGTAGATGTTCATAAAATCTGCGACAGTGCAGATTTGATACTCCTGCAGTAGCACTGGCTACCTAAGCAAGAGCTAAAATTCCTCTCTACCATCCATGATGACTTTATGTACCATGCGTCATCAGCAGTAGACTTGTCAGATGAATTAATGTACGGTAGGCCTTTTGGTGGTGTTGCTTTCTTATTAATGAAAAATTTGTCAAAACATATAAGATTTTTAACAAGCGATAACGTAAGGCATTGAATTACAAGTGAACAATGATTGCATATTAATTGTAAACTGCTATTTACCATACAACAACGGCAGTAATCTAGATGAATACATTGATTTGCTGAACAAAATTAAGTCATTATCAGATAACCCCAAATATTCTCACGGTATAATAATGGGGGACTTTAACACACATGTGAACTCGGAATTCTTTGGAGAATTGGGTAACATGTGCGAGTCGGCCAATTTAAGTATAAGTGATGTAGATGTTTTAGGGGTAGCAGTGGTAATTTTACATACGTTAGCGATATGAGTAGTACCACCAGGTGAATTGATCATTGTCTCACTAGTAATAATCTAAAGGATCGAATTGTTAGAGTTCATATTCTGCATGATTTCCTTCTTTCTGATCATAGACCATTAGAAATATTAATTAACATTACAAATTATGCGCAACACGACTTAACAAGAACTCAATAGGTAAGAATAATCGCGTCGATTGGTCCAATGTTAATATGCAGCAGAGAATAGAATACAAAGACAGAACATGTCACCTCTTTAATAATTTAGAAATTTTGCACCTTGGCTGTAGTAATCCTTGCTCAAATGATTCTCACTGTAAACTCATAGATAGGTATTATAGTAAGATAATATCCCTGTTAAGAGAAGCAGGAAGCCACTTGATTAAATCTTACAACTATCATACTAAGGTTATTATGGAAAACTGATGAGTGGGTAGTTGGGAGGTAACGAAAATGGTTCACTGAGTAGGTAGGTAGTTAATCTAACAATTATTAAATTCCTTTTATGTCAATAACTGGGTGGATGAAACCAATTGGTTGCTCACCAGAGTTATTCTCCACACTAGTATTTATATACTGTGTGACAAGAGCGTGCTCGGTAATAGATATACATTACCGATCAACCAACCGAGGAAAAAACCAACACGACGCTGATGGAAAAAGCCCCACGAAAAGGAGAACAAAGGAGAACGAAAACGAAGAACGGGGCGAGAGGACGGAACTGGGGAAGGGACAAGAACAGACAACGAAGAAAGATCCCCACCAGCAAGTACGCTCTTAACAACTAAACCAGGACGGAAGAAGGGACTCTCTAATAACTAGCAGTAAGTGACTAATTGTGTTTTTAACCCAGTTTAGGTAGATTCATTAAATTAAGCTGGGTCAGACAACTTAGGCCTACATTGTGGCCTAAGACCCAGCATCAACTCATAGCTTAACAAAGGTAAAGGTAGATTGCCCTAACCTAGTTTGGTGAGGAATCCTACTGTGGACCTCAATTTATCTGCCCGCTCTGGACCATTTCCGGAATCTCTAGGCTGACCCCTCTAGGCTAGACTTGATCTACTCTATAGTTAGACTGGAGAAATAAGGGGTGGGTTAATTGTGAACCAATTCATACAGAGCATTTTTCACAGTTATTCCTGGATGGAATGATTTTATTGCCCCCCTGAAGAGGGAGTCGAAAGACGCCTATGATTTGTGGTGCTTTCATGGTAGACCCAGATTAGGACCAGTATACATAAATATGTGT
Source organism: Bathynomus jamesi (assembly GCA_023014485.1). Lineage (NCBI taxonomy): Eukaryota > Metazoa > Arthropoda > Malacostraca > Isopoda > Cirolanidae > Bathynomus > Bathynomus jamesi. Next base: position 500,690 of record JAJOZX010001153.1, read on the forward strand.
AGAAGTCGGGGTCAGTATAAGGCGGCCATAAGGCGATGTAAACAGGAAGAAGAGTCTATTCGAGCATCAAAAGCCTGTGAAGCTCGCATAAATAACGATAATAACAAATTTTGGAAATTTGTTAAGAATCAAACGGGTGTCAAAAATGTCCTCCCTCCGACAATCGATGGGGTGTCGGGGGAGGATGAAATTGCAAAGCTGTGGAAAAACCACTACTCTAACATTCTTAATAGTGTGAGTAGGGATAATCTTAAGATAGATTGCAGCGAAATGATTGTGGGAGGGACAAGGGAAAATATTTTGATATCAGTTCCTGAAATAAAGAGGTTAATTAAAGAGTTAAAGACAGGTTCTGCGTCAGGGGTAGATGACTTATCGAATGAGCACTTAAAATATGCAAATGACGTAGTATGTCTGCATATATCATTGCTCCTATCAGCTATGCTTGTTCATAGCTATATCCCTGCAGAGTTCATGAGGGTATATATCTTGCCCCTGGTCAAAAATAAGTACGGAGACATTCTGTCTAGCAATAATTACAGGCCTATTGCTGTCGCTTCCTGCTTCTCGAAACTACTAGAAAAACTCTTGTTACTCCGATTAAATGATTTCCTATGGACATCTAATCAGTTTGGCTTTAAAAGGTCCCACTCAACTAACCTGTGTATCTATGTACTTAAAGAAACAATAACTAAATACATTGACAGTAATTCAACCATTTATAGCTGTTTCCTTGATATAAGTAAGGCATATGATAGGGTGAACCACAATATTTTATTTGCAAAACTAGAAGACAGGAAGGGAAGGTTCCCATGTACATATTAAATTTATTGAAATTTTGGTATTCCCACCAATCTTTCACTGTTAGGTGAAGCAATGTACTATCCAAGTGTTTTGGCTCCTCTTGCGGGGTGAGACAAGGCTCCTTGCTCTCCCCTATACTGTTTAATGTGTATATTGACGGATTAATTGCTTCACTTAATGAGGAAACAGTAGGATGTTGTATAGATAACACAAGGATAAATAACGTAGTTTATGCCGATGATATGGTGTTAATAAGTCCCTCTGTTAAAGGTCTGGATCGGCTACTAAATGTCTGCGAAGTGTATTCGCAGAAACATGATATTCTTTTTAATGTTACAAAAACTAAGGTTATGCAATTTCATCCTAAAAGCTGTAATCAGCCAGCTGATATAAGGTTTAAAATGAATGGTGAAGTAATTGAGGAAGTACAAGAGTTTAAGTATTTGGGTCAAACTATTACCAGCTCCTTGAGTGATGACTCGGATATAAGAAAACAATCTCGAAGCCTGTGTGCTAAAGCGAATATGACCATAAGGAACTTTCGTTTCTGTACAAGTGAAGCTAAAGACACACTCTTTCGTACTTACTGCAGTAATATATACGGTCAGCAACTCTGGGTGAATTATAAAAAAGGTTCTGGCAGAACCCTAAATTTGTTGTACAACAGGTCTTTTAGACTCTTACATAAATTACCCCCGAGATGCTCAGCTTCGCAAATGTTTGCTACCCGCAATGTCCCGAGCTTCCCGGAGGTAACAAGACGTGCTCAACACAGTCTAATGCAAAGAATTAAAAAATCAACCAACCCGATCATCCAAGCTATCCATGAGTCCTGCCATTTATCCTCTAAGCTGTGGACTTCTTGGTACGAAAACGTCTGTCTGTAGCTCCACTTAACTTCGACAGTGCAGTATTATATATATATATATATATATATATATATATATATATATATATATATATATATGCAGCCTATTGTGAATAAAATAACTTATTTTCTTTCTTTTTTAATTTTTCTCTTGTAGGCATATATATATACAGGGCGTCCCCAAAAATGTATACACACTTTAACAGCTGATAGCTCAATTGATGTTTCTTTCTTTCCAAGTTAAACCTATTAGAATTAATAATGGCAGTCAGACTAAGCTTTGAACAAAGGAAATTCATTCTAAAATGCTACTGGAAGTGTGAAAACGCAGTTGAAGTGCAAAGACAGTTTAGGAGGGAGTTTCAAACAGATCCACCAACGCGACTTACCATCACTCGAATTAGAGATAAGTTTGAAGCCGATGGAACTGTTCAGAATGTCCACAAGAAGCGTTCCGGAAGACCACGGACATCGACAAGCCCCACAAAACAAGAAAGAGTACTGGAAACGTATCACCAAAGTCTAAGAAAATCTGTGCGGCAAGCGAGTCGTGAGGTAGGAATTTCAGAATCGTCTGTCCAACGCATTTTGAAGTGCTGTCAATGGAAAAGTTACATTCCAAGATTAGTCCATGCTATTAATGAAGATGATCCGGACCGAAGAGTGGAGTATTGCGAGTTGTACTTGGCACGATGTGGATGTGGATTGGACGAAGGGGTTTCGTAGAATACCCTCCGCGTTCACCAGACCTCACACCACTAGACTTTTTTTATGGGGATACTTAAAAGACAAAGTCTACGCTATAAAACCTGCAACAGTCGCTGAATTGAGAGCAGCCATTGAACGAGAATGCACACAAATACCAAACGAAATGTTTCGTGATGTTTGCGATTCCATTGCTTCGCGTTATCAGCAGTGCCTGGACCAGAACGGACGTCAGTTTGAAAACAGGCGTTGACAAAACAATTAAATAATGTCTGTAGATTCTATTACATTTTGAAAATGAAATGTATTTTAATAAACACTGCCTTTATAAGTATTTAAAGTGTGTATACATTTTTTGGGACGCCCTGTATATATATATATATATATATATATATATATATATATATATATATATATATACAGGGCCGGATCTAGAAGTTGCGAGGCCCTAGGCAGATCTAGAAATTGCGAGGCCCTCGGCCTATATATATATGAAAATATGGACTTAATTATCGGTACTATACCAGCAATATTAGAATCCCGCATAGACAGAACTATGCCAGCACTTAAAAATTACACCAAACCAAAATAATCACGCATGGAAATTGTATAAGAAATATAAATAAACCATACAAATAAGTATAAATTATAATATGAATCAAGATTTGTATCGAAAATATAAGACAATGATTTCTAAGATTTATATAATATTATAGGTAATGACTTTCCATAATATACAAACATTTTTCATATGTGATGTATAAGAGATGTTGACATTTCATTTTTTATAATAGTGAGCGATCGACTTATCAGGCTAAATATTAATGCTTTAATATTTGGTTCAGATGCTCCTTGAATATTACAGCAATGCTTTTCTACTTTTCTTCGAGCTAAACTCTTCAATTAATTGAGAATAATCTAACGAATTTGTTATATCGTTTTCTATTGATAACATAGCTAATGATTGCAATCTCGCTTGAGACATGGTGGAACGCAAATATGTTTTAATAAGTTTGAGACGCGAGAAACTTCTTTCAGCCGAAGCAACAGTAACTGGGATGGTTAATACTATTCGAAGTGCAACATAAACATTAGGATAAATCTCACTTAGTTGTTTTTGCACTATATAAACAAGGGCATTTCCGAGATCTGTTTTCTCAGGTATAAACCTGCAAAGTACTTTAAGTTCTTCATAGATTTCTAAATCATTAATATCACTTGAACAGAACGCCTAGTTCGCCTATAGCTAAATCCGGGCCTGTATATATATATATATATATATATATATATATATATATATTATATATATAAACTTTGTATGATCGAAAAATACGATGATAATAATAATAATAACAACAATAATAGTAACAATAATAATAATAAATTCGATCAGCTAATTCATACGTATGGTCATATCATTTATATGTGAATAAAAAAATAAAACACGCACCCAACAGCTCTTATTCCTTGCAAGAATTCAACAGTTTTAGCTCTTTTTGCAGTGAAGTCCAGAGAAGTGACGATGACATCTGCATTGTGCTCCTGAAGTTCTCTGATAAGTCCCGTCCAGTGGCCGTTTTGGAAACTTCCCCACTGGTTATCTCTTGGCCTTTTGCAGGTATATCTAGAGAGAGAGAGAGAGAGAGAGAGAGAGAGAGAGAGAGAGAGAGAGAGAGAGATTACAATCTTGAAGAACTTTTCTGGTGCAGAATTATTAAACAAGGTGTATAGTATTTGCATTCTATTTATGATAGTAGAACGGTACACAGTTTGACAAAAGCGGCATGCAATTGCCAGTTCATTTACGTAGATGGCTCCTCTCCCTACTGAGCTGTTACAGCTCCTACACCCCTTGCGAGCTACCTCGTGGCCAATGTCGTAACATCGCTTCTCGTTGATCCGCGAAGTTAAACGACAGTAGTTTTGGGTAGTAGATGGATTGGGGACTGTCCTCTGCGTCTAGATTATGTAGCGACCCGTGGATCGGATCCCACGTAAAGCGGTTATATGACCTTAGATGTTGCGAATATTTAAAACTAACCCCAGCCTTGTAACCTCATTACTACCTGATCCTCTCCTTCATGTGTTTCCCTCTCCCCACCTTCACCCTCTCCACTACCTTTCCCCAATCGTTTTCATTTGGCCAAAAGTATTAGACACTGCACACAAGAGTAAACTATAATTGAAGTGATTTATCTTCACCAAAAACAACATTTTAGGAGTTATACTGTAAGTTTTCTATGCAGGAAGGAGGGGCCAAGGGCGAACGCCGTTGGACACTGCGTCTGCGTTTGAAAGATTGGAGGCCATAGATACAAGTGTGTTAAATGCTCTGAAAAATGGTCAGCAATGCTTTGTTAGGCAAACGATGGAAATAACAAGAGCATTGTTCATGTTGGTCCTATTTCGCCACGATAATGGTGAATGCTAAGGACTCTGTCTTATTTTTAGGTAAAAATAATAAGTTTATTAATATAAAAATGCCGAAAATAAGGAACTAAGGAACTAAGAGAGAGTTACAAGGAGTTACAAGGAAAAGTAGTACCTCAAAAGGCCTTGCGGCCCATACCGAGGAGGTACCAATGGCAATGGGTGCCAGGGAAAAATTCATACACCCTCAAATAGTGTGCAAGATTCGGTCTAACCTTTTCTTGAACAGATCCACAGAAGAACTGTTCACAACTTCTGAAGGTAGCCTGTTCCACGTGTCACAGATCTTATACGTAAAGTAATTAAAATCCAACTTCCAGTTCCAACCATTGTTGCGAGTTGAGTTAACATTTAAACTAAACATGCTTCTAAAATCGACATTGTTGAACCCGCGTAAGAACTTGAAAACCTCGATTCCTCTTCCAAATCAGTGGCCTCTATATTACTCCCCAACATGGAGTAGTCCGACTTGGGATTGGCGTAGCCACTGTGCATCACCTTGCATTTACCCAAGTTAAACGGCATTTGCCATTTTTCGGACCACTCTCCTATCCTACGTAGGTCCGCACGCAGTTGCTCGATCGCCTCGGGCGTCCCAACATTGGCCCCAACCTTCGTGTCATCAGCGAATTTGGCGATCCTACTAACGATGCCAGAGGAGAGAGAGAGAGAGAGAGAGAGAGAGAGAGAGAAGATTCGTCTCTCTCTTCCCAAGGTCTCAACCATGCTGTCTGAGCCACCTTGAAACGGTACCATGAAACAAAATCATATACCAGCAAATGCATGTCGCAGTTGTAGAAAGAACTACAACCGTTCGATAGGACAGAATTCTGAATTTAATTTTTATAATCGGTGGAGTGTGGAAAAATGCTTGACCTTTCTAAAATTGACAACTGAAAAGTGCGAGCCATTGAGGATGCTAAATGAAAGTGATCTCAAAAGATACAAAACCAGATTGAAACCTTGACTCTCAGAGACCAACAGGAAGAAGCTTCAGTGGGCAAAAGACCACAAAAACTGGACCTCCGATGACTAGACAAAGGTGCCTTGATCTAATTAAAAAAACTTTCAAGTGATCCAAGAGGCCATATTGACATTTTAATGTGCTAAATAATGTAGGGGGTTCACAGTTGTACCTTTACAATTATATAATTATATTCTTTTTCAGAGGTATTTGGAACACCTGGAGCCGTTTATGTGAGAAGGAGAGTTCAAAGAAGTTTATCAACTCGACTGAATAATTCTAACATTAAAACATGAAGATTGTGGAGTTCATGTCATCCGCAGGAGTGGGGAAACTATTTTTTTTTTGCCTGCAAAATGAACTATCAAACTTATAAAAGTATGGTATATAAAGTTTGTAAGGCGTCTGTCGAACACACACACACACACACACACACACACACACACACAACACATATATATATATATATATATATATATATATATATATATATATATATATATATTCTTGTTGTCTTGCAACAACCAATTATTCAGTAACAAATGTTTCAATTTTTTCTTTCAGTTTTTGCCTTGTTTTTGATGTTTTCATCAAAAGCAAATGAAATGAGGAAGGAACAACGAAATAAAATGAAGTCAATCTAAAGTCAAATGTAAATGGATTAAACGTATTCTATTATCACACTTACGTGAAGTGAAACTTTTCTTGCAGACTGTCCCAAACATCTTTCACGTAACCTTTGGTCAGAATCGCCAGTTTTCCTGGTAATCCTTCTTCCAGATACACAAAAGGAACTTGCTTTCAGTAAGAAAAATGAAAATGTTTGTCAAGCTCAATCGTTCGTATTTTTTTTCGTTCTTGTTTCATCCGATGAGTTTAGAAAATGAGTCATTTTACTGAATTTGCTCATTTTCATTTGTTGACTGAATTCAAAATGGAATATCCCGCGCAAAAAAGACTTTGGTAAAATATCTATCTATCTATAGATATATATATATATATATATATAGTATATATGGTGGGCCATAAAACTATTACGCTGGTTTTGAACAATACAATATTACCTTTATCAAATGTTATTTGTACAATCAATATATGTGTCCTGTATAGAATTTCATGGTCTATCTCGTGCTGAAGTTGGAATTTTGCTAACTGTAACCATTATTTTGTAATTCGCTGTTATACAGACACGGGTAGAAAAACTTTGTTTCTACGGGGCTCCAATAAACCTTAGCCCCCTCGCCCATGGCCTAAACCATTAGAGATACAGTAAAACTAAACATACCTTGCAAAAGAGAATTTAATCCTGCATTTAATGAGAAACAATCAAAACTTGGTGTTCCCGCCATTGGTTTCCAAGACAGCCTGAATTCGCTTTGGGTAGCTTGCCAAAAGTGACGTGAATAGATCTTGATCATTACGCAAATTTGCTAAAACAGTTTCAATGTGTTGCGCTTCGAAAATCGATTTGCTGCGGGTTCTTGAAACAAGAGACATTCAATCTTGTCCTCTATAACTGATCCAATGTGTTCACAGACGTTCAGGTCAGGAGAATTCCCTGGCCATTCTTCATTTCCAAAGAAATCGATCTCATGGTTCCGCAACAACTGTTGAGTGGCTAATGCTTTAAAGCAGGGGGTCTTATCGTGCAGAAGTGGACCTGATCGACATCCATAACATTTTGGGTTTCTTAGAAAAGGAATGACATGCTGGGATAGAATAATATCACGAAAATACTGTCCATCCCAACTCTGACCATTTGGCTTCAGCACCCACATGAGCTTTTTTGCAGTGAACAAAACAACACACCAACACAGTCTGGACTTTTAATAATTCGCGATAATGTTCATTGTCATCGATTTCATCTGGTGTTGTGGGCCCACACTCGATCATTTGGTAGTTAGGCTGACGTGTTACGTAAACAAAAAATTCATCGGAGACAGCTAAATGCATGAAATCATCCACATCCCAATCTTCAAGATAATGGGCAAACCACATTCTGTCATCGATGTTAAGTTGAGGTTTTCTTGGCTTAGGAAGTTCATGCCAAGGCTTTAAACCTTGCCTATGACGGTACAGTCGAATGATCTCACCACGAACGATCTTTCCTCTCAACACTTCGATCTCTCTAGAAAGTTTAGCACAGCTGTTTTTCCGCTTACGCGTACAGCTTTCAATGATGTCCTTTGTTTCCTGAGAGAGTGGCAAATTTTGGCGCCCAGATTTGGTTGTATCCATTTCACATTCACCCAAAGTTTTATTCCAATTTCTTTTGACAAAGTCCTCACTTCTTCGCAACTTTTTGGCAACCCATGAACGTGTTATAAAGGTGGCTCCAGCATCACGAGCTTCCCGAAATGTTATTGCTCGTATGCGATCTATCACACGTTGCCTCTCCTAATCACCAATTAATTGAGGAGCCATTATATTATCACTTTATCAGCTACAGTAATTTTAATACCTGCAATAAATAAAGAATTTTATGTATTTTTATAATCACTAAAAGCTATTTCAATATAAGTAAACATGTAAGCTGCAAATGGGGGGGGCTAAGGTTTTTTTGGAACCCCTTGTACAGTTACCTAATTGAGTCCAAGATTATACGGAATGTGCCCCCCCCCCCTCCATTATCAATGCACGCTTGCAACCTTGACTTCTCTCTTATCGACGGCAGTACCGCATCAAGGATTTTTTCTTGGTAATAAGCAGCAGTGATTTTGGCATTGTGATCAACAAAATCAATCAATTTTTTACTTCCCTAACTTTGAAATAAAGATGGAAACCATGACTTTTTGAGAAAAATGTGGACGTTCCCTGCAAAATCGATCTAGACAGATAGATTTTTTGTCCTGTCTTCCATAAACTCGGTCATTTTGTGTGTTTATTGTTGAAGCAACCATAAAGGTCTCGTCGCTGAAACATATTTTCGACACTTCTCTGTCTGGGAATCGATCTAACAGAGCACGACATTTTTAAACTCTTGCTTGCATATTTGATGCAGAAAGCTTATGAACTTCGACTCTTTTAAAACATTTAAGACCCAGATCATATTTTACTATACGACGAACACTAGAGCGAGAAATACCAGTAGTTTTTGGAATTTCTCTAACGGACTTGTGGGTGTTAGGCCGTTCTTCTTGACTGCATATCATGGATGAAACCGTGTCAATATTTTCTTCAGTACGTGATGTTTTTGGCCTTCCACTGCCTTCTTTTCGTTTGGTCGACCCTTTGATATCGATTTTCTTTATGAGATACTGAAGTCCAGGTATCGTCCATCGTTTATTTGGAAACTCTTTCTTCATTCGTTTTGTACCCCAGTGTTTCTCCTTACGCAGGGTCAATATCAATGCTTCATCTTCCAAAGAGTATGTTATAACTTGTTCACCAACTATAGCAGAATGACGGTCTGAAATGAAAAAGGAAATAAATAAATTATTTTGTGTAAAAATTATGAAAATTAATTATTTATGGAGAAACTTACTGTCATCTGAAAGTATCAGTTGCTGACTTTGACCGCCTTTCAATTGAGCACCATATTCTGATACCTCCCTCCAGTTGTGAGTCTGTACCTCTACTCCTGGGGCGTTCAATCTAGATTCAAAGCCAGCGTTTGAAAGAGTAAAAATATGGGTACAACATACGGCCTCAGCAGTAAGATCAGTATACAGGGTGAGCCACAATATTTTTTCAAAAGTTGGGTAATAGTTTTTTTGGCCCACCCAGTATATATATATATATATATATATATATATATATACTGTATATCAGTCGACCATAACTGATAAATATAATTTCATTGAAGCATTTTTTTTAATTTAACAAAGAAATAAAAGTTAATTGAAATTATATATTCAGTAAAATGACTCATTTCATAATCTCATCATAAAAACAAATGAAAAGTCGCTGAAGAAACAACCGATGAACGAATTTAAGTTTTTCGACAACCAAAACCTTTAAAATTCGTGATGTAAATGGAATTAAAAGTGTAAAATTTGCCTGAACGTGCAACGTGTATTGATTGAAAATTATTGCGTAACACATAATGCAACTACTTTCTAATTAATAAATTAATACCAGTAATAGGTTTTCTTCCGATAAAATATGATAGTAATATAATATTATTATTTAATTCAAACCCCGATTTTCTTACAAAAATTGTCACGCAATTAGTTTATAAGAAAGAAGGGGCTGAAAATAATGGAACTCTATTTCATAACTTCATATATTAAATATTGCTAATTCACTATATATATATTATATATATTATATATATAATTATATATATATATATATATATACCTTTAACCTTTGGTTAGCTTCCGCCCGAATTGTTCATTCTGACGAAGGTCAAGCTTTTCACTCCACCTTAGACCTACAGTTTAACGTGGAATCCGAACCACGCCCCATCAGCAGCCCAGCGTCTTAACCACTAGGCCACCTAGGGTACCCATTTATCTACCAACCACTTTCTTTATTGTGTGGAAGGATGAACAGCTGGGTTTTGCTGCGCGCCGGCTGCCGTCGAGTCTCGAACCCGGGGCCGATGGATTCGTAGTCAGCGACGCTAACCACTACACCACCGAGGCGCACACACATATATATATATATATATATATATATATATATATATATATATCTTGCAACCTTGCGGATGGTCCATGCGTCGGTCTCTCTTCACACGGAGGTCAGGCTGGTGGCCCCTCCTCTAGACTGGCTTGATGCTGCTGGATAAAATTGTTGTCCTGAGCTCTCCACCTCATATAGCCAAGCACACCCGGCTCATCCGGAACCGTCCTGAGCCAGTTATCTAATCTTCTTTTAAAGACTTTAACTTTGACATTTGTGATGTCTGTGATGTCTCTGGATAGCTGGTCGAATAGCCTTGGCCTTCTGACAATGAAGCTATTTTCTTTCAGAGTTAAGAATGTCCCTTGTCTTTAGTTCGGGAACACTACACATTTTACATTTCCTACTTTCCAGCGTTGTTTGGGTGGTTATCGGGTTCTTTTTGAGATTAGATACCAGTTTTTCTATTATCTTCCATACGTACGAGTATATTATGGTGTACCTCTTTCTTCTTCTTTCCAGCAAATATAGATTTAATGTACGTAGTCTCTCCCAGAAGTTGGGTTCTTTGCAGCCATCAATCTTTGCTGTGAAGTTTCGTTTTATTTCTTCTAGTGTGTTGTTTTTTTCTTCTTTGTACGGAGACGTCAAGACTGAGAGGTATTTCAGTTGTGGTGTGACCAGTGTTTTCAGTAAGGCAATCATTACTTCTTTGTTCCCTTCTTCTAAAGGTTCTCAGTATCTGTCCCATAATTCTTTTTGCCTTGTTTATCGCTATCTGATTTTTTGTCTTAAATTTTGCATCGTCGGTCATTATAACTCCTTAATCTTCAGCTTTCGTGTTTCTTTGGATTTTCTGCCTATTTAAGGAAATAGAAACAAATCCTACGCTGCCCGACTAGAAACGTTAAATTTATTCTCACTCGTAAAATGCGAATTCGAGATTTAATCCAGGTTTTAAAAATGATTAAAGGTTTTGATAATGTCGACGCCAAAAAATATTTCACCTTCAGGAATGCACACGGAACTCGCGGTAATGGTTCCAAATTAGTGGGTAAACATTTTAATTCTAATGAAGCTAAACAATTTTTCTTCAGTCGTATAGTTAATTTGTGGAGTGGATTGTCAGCCAGTGTAGTTCAAAGTAATTCGATAGAATCCTTTAAAAAGAAACTAGATGCTTATCTTGCCTTAAACCACCAGTTGGAAGCATATTTTAGCACATAGGAATGTTGTAGCATTTTCACTTTGATTCCCTCCTCTGTACTTTAAAATTTTCACTTCATCTTTAAATTCTTTCCTACCTCTCAACCTCTTTTCTCTGTTTTGCTTTGAAACTTTCACTTGTCTTTAAATTTTCTTCCTTCTTTTAACCCTCCTTTTTAAACAGACAGCCTCGTAGGGACCAGTCAGGCTATTGCTGTTTGATGTCCTTTGTATTCCTTTGTATTCTGTTTGTTTTAGCCCCTCATTTTTTCCATATCTTAATTAAGAGCTGAAAATTTTCAGTATTAAATTTCAAAATTTTCTACTGATTTATACAGGGTGTCATCAAATTATGTTTCGTAAGTTAGTATATATATTCAGGACGTCAAAGTGAACAAAAAAGTTCCTTAAACATAAATCCGCAACCGCTTCGTTTCCGTGATACATTGCTTTTTTGTCGAGGACGATCCAATTAAAATGAAAGTCATTAAAGTTTATCAAAGTTTATTTAGAGCAAGTGGTGAAAATGGTTTCCCTGCACCAGAGTACATGCTTCAACGCGTCGTTGAAAATTCTGCTGCATACGTTCGAAAACACCTACATGGTTGCGTATTGTTTCTGAACAAATCTTGAACGCGTTGCCACAATTCGTTTATGTTATTAACTTCTCTTGCATACTGTAAACAAGATTTTTTAAATAACCCCACAAGAAAAAGTCAATCGTATTTAGGTCCGAAGACCTGGGTGGCTAAGCGACGGGACCATGCCGCCCAATCTACCGCTGAGGATATTCTTCATTCAGAAAATTTCTAACAGCAATAGTAGTGTGAGTAGGTGCACCGTCATGGAGTATCCACATTTGCCGTCGAACAGCAAGTGTCACGTTTTCCAATAATGGCGGTAGATCTTCCCTGGAAAATTTAAATACAAATCGCCTGTAAGACGTGCTGTTAATCTGTAAGGGCCAATTAAATTATCTCAGAGAATTCCGATCCAAACGTTTATTGAAAATTGGTGTTGGTATCTTCTGTCACGGATTTCGTGTGGATTTTCATCCGCCCACGAATGCATATTATGAAGATTCACTACGCTGCTTCTTGTGAAGCATGCCTCATCCATAAAAGGGCGCTTGAGAACATTGGGTCTTTGGCAAATTTTCTAAATATCTATCGACAAAATTGAAGTCGCACAGGGGCATCTGCTGGAAGTAAATTCTGTACCGGTTGGATGTGGTACGGGTGTAACTGTTGTTCCCTTAATGTACGCCATACGAAAAAATTTAACCTATTTACTCTTGCAGCTATTGGCCTTGTACTTGTATGCGGATCTTGTTGGACAGCTAGAAAAATCTGTTCTTCTACATCTACGTTTTGTCGAGTCCGTGAACGTCCAGCATTCAAATGTCTTGGTCGAAACATGCCTTGCTCACGTAGTCGACGGTCAATTGAAAGAAATGTAGACCTCGATGGTAATCGCCTATTAGGATACCTTTCAGCATACGGGCGTTGGGCAGCAGCTGCGTTGCTTAGCATCTCTCCTAACACGAGATGTATATCAGCAAGTTCTTCAAAAGAATACTATTCCATAACGCTCTGTAACATTACATGAGAGTGACACATGAAATGAAGGAAATAACTTTGGTTTCTAAAATGACAACTAACAAAATACTATCAAAACAAAAGAAAAATAGCTATCTAAACAACCAGACAATTTCGACTTTGATAAACTTTAATGACTTTCATTTTAATTGGATCGTCCTCTGCAAAAAAGCAATGTATCTCGGAAACGAAGCGATTGCGGATTTATGTTCATAGAAACTTTTTTGTTCACTTTGACGTCCTGAATATGTATTCTAATTTATGAAACATAATTTGATAACACCCTGTGTGTGTAGATATATATATATATATATATATATATATATATATATATATATATATATATATATTAACATGGGAGTGAATTGGCAATACTTAATTGTATATAAGTAATGCACGAGAGACTTGCAAAATGCCTTTAAATGGAACTACAGTATTCATACGATATTGATTCTGGTTCCAGCAGTTAATCTTCGGTTAAAGAAAGCTGCAAGAGGCGGCCGTCTAGTCTATATATATGACAACTGTTACATTACTGATGGTACCAAATACCATAACGTTATATATATATATATATATATATATATATATATATATATATATATATATATATATATATATTGAACTAAACCTACAGTAGACTTAAAATCAAAAGTACAATGTTTCAAAGTAAAGATTCTTTCGACATGAGTGAAATAAGTTTTAACATAAAATGAAACATATAAAACTAAAAAAAAAAAAAAACCATGAATTAAAATACGAGTTGAAACATTATACTTTTGATTTTAAGATTTAAGTTTTGCTTAAATTTGATTGCGAAACTTCTAAATTGTATTTCATCATGATTTTGTTTCTTTTTAATCGACTTTTGTTTATTTTGGAAGTTTTATGGACATTCATTACTGACCCTTTTATGTTAGTACTTGTTATTTTGTAACTTCGCAAACAAATCTATCTTTATAGACTCTGAGGATGGAAAAAGTAACTTTCCGAAACGTTACCAAATAAAGACACCCAACATTATCTGGATGTATGTTTTCTGTGGTGTCCTTTTATATATATATATATATATATATATATATATATGAGTGCAATAAAAAGTTTGGTTAATATTTACAGCGGGGTTGGTTGATTTAAATCACTGATTTAAATCAGTATATGAATAAAAATAAAAAAATGATAAAACGCGAAAATTACTAATTAATCACTACAGTATAGGTAATACATAAAGAATGGTAATGAACTTTGGTGCTTATTTTTCAATAAAACAAGGTTATAGAATTTACTTATAGCTCTGTTGATTATAGTGACAAATTTAAGATATCCGTATTAACCTTTTTTTTAAACATTAATTAAAATCATAATTAGGTTAGGTCGTGATATTTTCGTTAGTTAGCTTTATAAAGCTAACTAAAGAAGGCTGGGGGCCCTGATCTTCAAGTGATCCCATACTTATTATTCCTATGAAGCATCAATAATTAATTTAAATTTTTATTCTACTGATTTGCTATAAAACAAATACTTCATTTCTAGAAAACATTTAAGGTCATCTGGTCATGATAATTTAATTTGCTGTCGCACAGCAAAAATTATGGCGTTAAAACTTAAATAAAAAGTGTATATATATTTCTAAATTACAAATGAAAAGTACAGTATAGCTCTTCAGCCCTAATGTTGATTGAAAGTTTTGAAAAAGAATACTAATTTTGCGGCTTTTGCAGCTCAAATTAAATAAATTGATTTTATACAGTGTAGTGTAGCTTATTAAATGTAGAACAAAAACATATTTGTTTTTTGGAAGATATTGCCATTTTATCCTAATTACAAATTGGATCTACAGTATATTATAAAAATAAGAAAAGAAAATAGAGAGGTATAACATCTTTATTATTCCATATATATAAATTATTATCGTAATAATATAGTAAGAATCCTCTTTTAACTGTTTGTCTAACTCAAGTGTTGCCCTTGGTTTCCTTGCACTCACACGGTGTTCATTGCAACAGCTATTGCACTCTAGACCTAGAATAAATCTTAGATATATTCACAAACTGGCACCTTCCGCATATCGCAAAGGTGCAATTTCTTATTCAACCTCGAAGACGACTTAGCTGTTTAAACAGCTAATACAGTAGTTTGCTACAGGAACTTATAGGAATGAAAAGGACCTTTTTTGACTTGTTGTTTCAGTGTATCTTGAACATGGAGAAAAAATCAAATAAATCTGATTTAAATCAAATAAATCTGATTTTTTTTTAAATAAAAAAATCACCAGCCCTGATTTACAGTTTCATTATTTATATCAGATTAATAAAGTAGCTTACATAAATATACTCGTGTAATGGTATTCAGGTTACAGGTGACAGAACAATAAATTTGCAGGTAAAACTTACATCTAAGGTCACGCATCTGAAATATAGTCCAGTTAAGTTGGTTCTCCGCCCAGCTGAGTCACCTACGTTAATTTGTAACCCTCCTTTCTTTGTCCAATAACCAAGTGAAGTGAAAATATAAGGCAAATACGGAGATGCTTGATAAGCCTCCATCAGCTCAATCTTCGCTGAAATGGAATTGCTCGCACCTTCTTGTTTGTCATCAGCCCATTTAACGAACACCACCTTTTGAATAAAATACAAACTGATTTTCATTTTTCTTTCAGATCCATTTGAAATGTGTGATAGCAGCAACTATACGACTGGAGGAGCTGCAAGATTGAATCTCTCCTGGAGGTCTGCACGAATATTTTCAATGGTTTTGCCATGACGTAGTCGCTCATGAACCCAGGTACTAGCCAATATGCGTTGTTGAATCGTATAGTTGCTGTTATCACACATTTCAAATGGGTTTGAAAGAAAAAGAAATCAGTATTTTACTTGGGTGACGAGACATTGTGGACACCCTGTACATTATGTTGGAAAGCATTCTGTTTTCTTTTAGAATTAGGTAATTTCTAAAGAATCTTAATTTAATAGATTTCTAATAGACTCTACCTTGTTATCAACAGCAAGATACGGCGAGTAGACATCCTCCGGAGATAAAATTTTCGGATCACCAATAATGATCCAGTTATGAGTCCTGAAAAGGCCACCCTCACCAATCTTTGAAGTAAAAAATAACGAAAAAGTGTAATGTTAATATACTCGTAAAATATATTAAGTTTCATGCAAATAAAGGTTTCAATGATCTCTTCATATAATTCTTTTTATTCTGAAAGAGAATTTATGTGCCGTATACGCCTGCAGAAAAAGATCCCCCGGAGGAAAATACCCCCTTCCCCGAGGAAAAAATCCCCCTAGGAAAAAATCCCCCTGGAAAAATATCCCCCGAGGAATAAATCCCGCATTAGTCATGAGAAATAAGGATACAGATAATGAATGCTAAATAAAATTTATTCTTTATTAAGAAACACAATTAAAAACGAATAGATAATGTATGTGAAAAAATGCCGTGTTTAAAATTTTAGATTGAAGGCGATTCCTTTCAGATAATCTATAATGGATCGGTTATCAACATCATCTACGATACTTTTAATACGAGCTACTGCACTCTTGTATTTTTTTCTTTGCGTATGAGAAGGATGACCAGCCATAGCTTGAGTAGCATAAACTTGTTGTATAGCTGCTCCTTTTGAATGCACCTTATAAAAGCCCAAACCTAACCTAACCTAACCTAACTTACACCTAACCTAACCTATTAACCTGTCATTTCTAGATAATTTATTATATGTTTCATGACTAATGGGGGATTTATTCCTCGGGATAATTTCCAGGGGATTTTTTTCCTCGGGGGGGGGGGGGTATTTTCCTCTGGGGGATCTTTTCCTGCAACGGCCGTATACAAAGCAAAATTCGTGCAAATTTGGAAGAAAAATAAACATTTTTTTTTTATGTCTTCCTTTTGGAGATAGTAGAATGGGGGCAAAATGGGATAGTGCAAAGGGGGTGGGGGTATGCACTGAAGGGGGAGGGGGTATGCAATGAAGTGGGAGAGTGTATACAATGAAGGGGAAGGGGAATGTTGCAGGTGCAACAAAGGTCATGAAAATTGGAGGCGGCGTTATCCCCCAAGAGAAAGAGAGAAAGGAAGAGAGGTGTTCACCTGGCTCCTGCCAAGTGCATGATAGCACTTCAGCCGACCCGCCGTCCTCTTATAGGCCCCTAATCAGCCAGCTGGCTTAGAAGGAACCAAGGGGGAGAGGGGAGGATGAGAGGAGGGGTCTTCGGGGGGAGAAGGGAGGATGACCTCTCCAAAAGGAGTTGCCTTAACCTAAGAGAGGAAGAGAAAGGAGAGGAGGAGGAGGGCTTTGCGGGAGAAGCTGGGATGTCCTTACCCCCAAAGAGAAATTAACCTAAGTCTTAACCTTAGAAGGAAGGAAGTAGAGAGTTCTTTATTCAGTCGCAGTTCCCATCATTATGAGGCTCCCGAAGCCAGGCAGGTCTTATATAGAGGAAGGTTGAGTTGCCAGATATCACTTTTTATTTTAATTGTTCAGGTATACATTATTTACATGAGTTGCTAAACACCGCCATTTATTTTAATTCGTTACCAAAGCAAGTGAACTTTCTCCTTAAAGAGAATTAAAAACACTACTAAAAGAAATACATTTAAACTGAAATAAATAAAACACCATTACATCATTCTGTTTATTAAATAAATAAATTGAATTTAAACACACACTCCTTACATACGACGGAATGATTAAAAATAAAATAAAAATGTATAAACATCAATACAAGTGAAACACACGCACACGTACTCACGCACGCACGCACACACACACACACACACACACACACGATTATATTAAATAATAAAGAGCAAAAGAAATAAACACATCAACTGTGTCTATTTTCTTTTGTCATTCCTCCTCTCTCTCTCTCTCTCTCTCTCTCTCTCTCTCTCTCTCTCTCTCTCTCTCTCTCTATATATATATATATATATATATATATATATATATATATATATATATATATATATATATATATATAGAAAGAATCAATTTCGGGATTTTTAATTTTCACACCAAAGGGATAAATTGGGGAGATAACGTTTTATTCTCAAATGAAAGGAGTTAAGTTTCTTCAGAGGTGTATTGATCTGGTGAAGGAGAGAGTAGATCTTCTCTTACAAACTCTACTTTCATAATAATCAATTCTTGAGGGAATTCCTATCACTGCTAAATTTTACATATAAATTGTAGTGTTTCCAAACTAAAGGCTGGACAAGGAGCATCCTCCACTCTGAAAGTAAATAGCTTTGTTGACAGAGATCCAAGCTTATTTAACTAGCTCCCAAAAGCGTTAGGAACACCACCGATGTCAAAGTAGAAGTCTTCAAAAAGAATAGACGTATAGCTCAGGACCATTCCGGATGATCCGAGTGTGCCTGACACTGTGAGGTTGAGAGCACAAACTAGTAACTCCCTCCTAAATCAGACCAGGCCTAGAGGTGGGGCTACCAGCTTAACCTTCGTATGAAGAAACACCAACTCATGGAACATCTACAAAGTATATACACATATATATATATATATTATATATATATAGAGAGAGAGAGAGAGAGAGAGAGAGAGAGAAGAGAGAGAGAGAGATTCCAATGAAAGTAAAGATCCAGGTGGCACGAACATTGCATGTCATGTGACCGACTTACGAGATCGAAATGTAGATCGCACATTCTGAAAAGGAGACACAAACAAGATCGAGCCCCGGAATCAGGTGTAGCGCGGCTTCCGGAATGGGTATTATTATCATATAAAGCGGACAAAGGCTACTTTTTAAAATAAATACAAAATTATTGTACGATTATATCAGATTGTAATACAACTTGAGATATATATATATATATATATACCGTTAAAGAAATCGTTCTCAAAAACTCGGAATGATTCCTAGGGGAGAGGGGAGGGGTCCTTCGGAGGGCGGGGGGGGGGAGAAGGGAGGATGACCGCCCCCCACCCAAAGGGTTACCTTAACCTAAGAGAGGAAGAGAATTATTTATAACTCCGTTGAATTAAGGGAAATATTCTGTAAGCCTTATCGTTATCTTAACCATAACAGTATCTGACGACGAGGCTATGGTTCGCTCCAGCATGATGGCTCTCGGGTTGGGCGGGTTTTTTCCCCACATATATATCATTAAAATTAACTTTATGACATTTTTACATTTAAAAGAAAAACTCTTACAATGATAATGAATAATTATTTAAAAATAAAAAAGGAAAGAAAGTGTCACGGGTGTCGATCCTGGGGTTTAGTAAATAAATTGCATTCATTTACTTTTGCCTATCCTCTCTATATAAAATGTTTTCAAAATCAACTTCTCTTTTTATTCCAAGAAACAAAAATGTGTAACGATGTAAAATTCGAATCACTTTACACACACACACACACCGAATCAGACGAGTTTGTCTAAAACAATTCGTCTAAAATACAATTTGTCTAAATCAATTTGTCTAAAACAATTTGTCTAAAATAGTTTGTCTAAAATCAATTTGTCTAATAACAATTTGTCTAAAATACAATTTGTCTAAAAATAATTTGTCTAAAATACAATTTGTCTAAACAAACAATTTAATATAATATGGCATACAAATTGTTGCCTGATGTACAATGCTATTTATTACTTGCCACGCCCCATCTTAAAAGGTTACCTCTTGTGCGGAATAGTACATCGAAATCAGTTATCCCGGAACCCATAACCCGGTTAGGTTAGGTTAGGTTAGGTATATTATGAAATAAAATCAACCCATTTTCAATCTTTTCATCCTCACTCCAAATTTATCAAGCAGACAAATGCATTTCTAGTTATCTTCAGTTATTAGTCAAATTGTATTTTAGACAAATTATTTTTAGACAAATTATTTTTAGACAAACTATTTTAGACAAACTATTTCGATGTACTATTCCGCACAAGAGGTAACCTTTTAAGATGGGGCGTGGCAAGTAATAAATAGCATTGTACAGTGCTTACAATAAGTCTCGCGCCTCTGTCTCGTCCCAAGCTAGTCTGTTAGGTATAAAATGGGCGGTCTTTATGGCAGCGGAGGTGTGTTCGGATTGGTGCGCACAATTGCTCTAACCCCATCAATGACGTCCATTATTACGTCACTTCTGCTACATTTTAGTGTTTAAAATACAAATGATTAAGAAGCAGAATGACCAAGTTTCGGGATGTTGGGATGGTTATGGAGCAATCCTAGTCATCATAATATTAGCTGGGTATTACATTATACCGTCTCAATGTATACTGTAGACTATAGAGAACGACTAATTCAGCAAATATCCCAAATCATGGCATGATACCTAAGTTATTTTGACGCAGGTCTAAATTATTTGCTCAAATGCAATGATTGATATTAAGTAATTGTTGGGAATTGTTGTCAATATTGTTGTTTGTGATACATATCCTACGTGAAGAATCTAATGATCAAATTCTTCAGTGAACCTCTCACGCGCTCACATTTCGAGGAAATCACGGTCGTCTCACTAATAGATAGTTTATCCATTGTTTTAAGTGGTAACCTATTCCATCTTAGGAAAGTCATTAGTCTAAAGCAAGACTGGTGGGCCGTGAATCAGAGAAATTTGCATTTGATTTGTTCATCGTAATTATTACATAATATAGTATACTGTATATAGTAGTATATTTTTGGTGTTCGACGTAAGCTCTCCCAACTATTCCTCGTGTGAGCTAAAAGTGCTTCAAATGTTCTTTCAATGCGTTGCTCCCATTCGTTAATCATTATTGCCCAAAGGTTTTCAATCGGATTCATATCAGGAGAACGCGGTGGCAGAATTAGATTAATAATCTCTGGCTCCCTTTCCTCCTCCCTTCGTAATTCCCCACCCAACCTCGTTTCCTTCGACATAGCAACGCTTACCTCCATCCTCATTCCACTTCCTTCATTAAACCTATTATCGCTTTTACTGTCCCTTCCTTCCATCCTTCAATGCCAGCGTTCTTAAACTTAGCACATAAATTATATAATATGGAATCTAACACCTTAGATCTCTACGCATTCATGTTACTTGAAGACGCCTGTGTCTTAGGGGAATCTAAGTGTTGAGAGTGGGCTTGAGGGGTAGTCTATAGATTACTACAGATGACCTTGAACGCTCCAACTATTTAAAAATGATTATTTATTACGCACATCATATGGCATAATACACACATGAATTTAAGTATCTCTTACACTATAGGAATGGAATTGAATCCTACCAGAGTTAAAAAGTCGCAAAATATGATACATTAGTTTGTATTAAGAGGTTACTAAGAGAAAAGGATTTGGGATAGAGCGGAAGGCAGAGAGTATATTTTCTCGAGTTTCGGTTATTATTAACGTTATATGGATACATTGCCATGCGGTGTGATGAGAGAGAGAGAGAGAGAGAGAGTTACAAGGAGTTACAAGGAAATGAAGTACCTCAAAAGGCCTTGCGGCCCATACCGAGGAGGTACCAATGGCAACGGGTGCCAGGGAAAATTTTGTAAAAGTTTATTTTTCTTTCAACTATCCTAGCAGTAGTAGAAAACTGGATAGAAAAGGAGAGAGAGAGAGAGAGAGTTACAAGGAGTTACAAGGAAAAGAAGTACCTCAAAAGGCATTGCGGCCCATACCGAGGAGGTACCAATGGCAACGGGAGCCAGGGAAAATTTTGTAAAAGTTTATTTTTCTTTCAACTATCCTAGCAGTAGTAGAAAACTGGATAGTAAAGTAGAAGGCTCTCTCCCCACCCTCCGCTCCCTCCCTGCCAGAGGCAGGTACGGAAAAAGGTTGAAGAAAATACCTTGACCCTGGAAAAGTAGCCAAGGAAATTTTACAGGAAAGTGGAGAATATATAAATAGCTCTATATTTAGCTTGCTCACAGAGACACCGAGCAAGCGAACTCCTGCAGAGTTTTCTGAGGTTTTAATCTTAAACTATGAGTGTGTTCAGTACTTTGTCTAGCCTATTTTTAAACAGATTTACACTTTGACTGGAAACAACCTCTGAGGGAAGTTGGTTCCAGATATTAACTATTTTATAGGAAAAGAAATTTCCGCAGACTGAGGTCCTAAATGTCTTTACACACTCAAATAGTGTGCAAGATTTCGTCTAACCTTTTCTTGAACTGATCCACAGAGGAACTGTTCACAACTTCCGAAGGTAACCTGTTCCATGTGTCACAGATCTTATACGTAAAGTAATTCCCACACACACTAGTCCTAAACCGTTTCAAATCCAACTTCCAACCATTGTTGCGAGTTGGGTTATCATTTAAACTAAACATACTTCTAAAATCGACATCGTTGAACCCTCGTAAGAGCTTGAAAACCTCGATCAGTTGACCGCGCAGCCTCCGAGTTTCAAGCGAAAACAAGTTCAGGGCGCGTAACCGTCGATTGTAGCCCATATGCCTAACGGAAGGGATTAACTTTGTGGCCCTCGCCTGCACTCGCTCCAGCCTCTCAATATCTTTCCTGAGGGTGGGCGACCAGAACTGCACAGCATACTCCAGGTACGGCCGAACAAGGGAATTGTACAGTGAGAGCACAATCTCCTTGTTCCGAAACTGAAATTGCCTCCTGATATAACCCAATAGTTTCTGGGCTTTCTTTTCCACCTCTACACACTGTTTCGTAAACTTAAGGTCGCTGCTAATTAGCACACCCAAGTCCTTTTCTAAATCAGTCACCTCGATATTACTGCCCAACATCGAGTAGTCCGACTTGGGATTGGCGTAGCCAATGTGCATCACTTTGCATTTACCCAAGGAGTTACAAGGAAAAGAAGTACCTCAAAAGGCCTTGCGGCCCATACCGAGGAGGTACCAATGGCAACGGGTGCCAGGGAAAATTTTCTACACCCTCAAATAGTGAGCAAGATTTGGTCTAACCTTTTCTTGAACTGATCCACAGAGGAACTGTTCACAACTTCTGAAGGTAACCTGTTCCACGTGTCACAGATCTTATACGTAAAGTAATTCCCACACACACTAGTCCTAAACCGCTTCAAATCTAACTTCCAACCATTGTTGCGAGTTGGGTTATCATTTAAACTAAACATGCTTCTAAAATCGACATCGTTGAACCCGCGTAAGAACTTGAAAACCTCGATCAGTTGACCGCGCAGCCTCCGAGTTTTCAGCGAAAACAAGTTCAGGGTGCGTAACCGTCGATTGTAGCCCATATGACTAACGGAAGGGATTAACCTTGTGGCCCTCGCCTGGACTCGCTCCAGCCTCTCAATATCTTTCCTGAGGGTGGGCGACCAGGAGCATATTCCAGGTGCGGCCGAACCAGGGAATTGTACAGAGAGAGCACAATCTCCTTGTTCCGAAACTGAAATTGCCTCCTGATATAACCTAACAGCTTCTGGGCTTTCTTTTCAACCTCTACGCACTGTTTGGTAAATTTAAGGTCGCTGCTAATTAGCACACCCAAGTCCTTTTCCAAATCGGTCGCCTCGATATTACTCCCCAACATACTTTGCATTTACCCAAGCTAAACGGCATTTGCCATTTTTCGGACCACTCTCCTATCCTACCTAGGTCCGCACGCAGTTGCTCGATCGCTTCGGGCGTCCCAACATTGGCCCCAAGCTTGGTGTCATCAGCGAATTTGGCGATCCGACTGACGATGCCACCGTCGATATCATTTATGTAAATGATAAACAACAGTGGCCCCAAAACGGAACCCTGAGGAACCCCACTAGTGACTGAGGCCCAACCCGAACTAACCCCTTTAATTACAACCCTCTGCCGCCTATTCTTCAGCCAGTTTTCAATCCACCTACTACTTCCCCACCGATACCCAGCGCGCGCACTTTCGCCATTAGCCGGCGGTGAGATACCTTATCAAAGGCTTTCTGAGAGAGAGAGAGAGAGAGAGAAGAGAGAGAGAAGAGAGAGAGAAGAGAGAGAGTTACAAGGAAAAGAAGTACCTCAAAAGGCCTTGCGGCCCATACCGAGGAGGTACCATCAGAGAGGATGGAGAGAGAGAGGATGGAGAGAGAGAGAGCGTTATCTCCTGCATACTATATATATATATATATATATATATATATATATATATATATATATATACAGTATGTCTCTATGTATAAATAGATAGAGTGATCGACACAATGATAATGTGGACGTCATTGATGGGGTTAGAGCAATTATGTGCACCAATCCGAACACACCTCCGCTTCCATAAGGACCGCCCATTTTATACCTAACAGACTAGCTTGGGGCGAGACAGACGCGCGAGACTTATTGTAAGCACTGTACATCAGGCAACAATTTGTATGCCATATTATATTAAATTGTTTGTTTAGACAAATTGTATTTTAGACAAATTATTTTTAGACAAATTGTATTTTAGACAAATTGTTATTAGACAAATTGATTTTAGACAAACTATTTTAGACAAATTGTTTTAGACAAATTGATTTAGACAAATTGTATTTTAGACGAATTGTTTTAGATAAATTCTCCTAGACGCCACACACACACACACAATTATGTTAAATAAATAAATACACTCACTTTGTTTTCAAAACACTAAACTAACACTTAATCGAGTTTACAATCACATCTTTATTGCATTGCACTACGCGACTATTTTGAAAGTGTAATTTAAAAATATACAACGACGGGTAAAAATATATAATTAATTTTTATTGAATAGATAATGTAGAAATATCCAACTATAATATCGGATCCAAACTTTATTGAAATAACAAACAACGTAAAAATAACAAGAGAGGAATGCATCAGACAATCGGTCAGGCACAGTGCTCAACTCAAATAATGCATACATTTGTCTTAATCGGATCCAGACATTATTGAAATAATAAGCAATATAAAAATAACAAGATCGGAAAGAGCATCGGAAAGAAGGAAATTTGAAATTTTTTTTGCATCAAAGCCAAACTTTAAAATGGATATGGGTGCATTTGAATGCGTTTTCCATGTACGATCAACAAAAGATAAAAACGCAGCTTTGAGGTTTCCAGCAAGCCAAATGTAGAAAAAGGAAATATTTTTACTTTCCTTTCTGAACTAAACGCGAATTAACAATACACTTTGTCTATCGTCAGCTTAATTTTCCAAACCGCATTTGTTATTTTAATCAATACATCTTTTTTTTAGAAATGAAACACTAAAAACTCTCTCTCTCTCTCTCTCTCTCTCTCTGTGTGTGTGTATATATATATATATATATATATATACTCGTAACTTATGCTTGCGGAATTGCATCCCGAAAGCATCTATTTACTTTTGTCAATCGTCTGTGTCTTCACGAACTAAACACATTTTAATGTTTTTCGGTCATTTTAATATTCAATCTATTAACTAAAGTACGAGAAGCACTATTTTCGGATAGATTTAGGAACATAATTGAATTAAACATGTCCCCATAACGTACTACTTTCGTTTTACAATGACATGAATAATAGTGATGCCCTACTATTTATTTTATTTATAATAGCCCTTAAGCTTTAGGCTTTTACTGTTCTGAATAAACAATTCTTAGCTGAATTAACATCTTTGCCAGAAAAAGACACAGTTGTAGCATCTGCAGACATTATGAAGTTCAGTTCACAATATGAGCAGAAGGTGTAATTGGGATTATATATATATATATATATATATATATATATATATATATATATATATATATATATATAAGGGGTTCCAAAAAACCTTAGCCCCCCCTCATTTGTAGCTTACATGTTTACTTATATCGAAATAGTTTTTAGTGATTATAAAAATATATAAAATTCTTTATTTATTGCAGGTATTAAAATTACTCTAGCTGATAAAGTGATAATATAATGGCTTCCCAATTAATTGGTGATTCGGAGAGGCAACGTGTGATAGATCGCATACGAGCAGTAACATTTCATGGGTTGCCAAAAAGTTTCGAAGAAGGGAGGACTTCGTCAAAAGAAATTGGAATAAAACTTTGGTTGAATGTGAAATGGATACAACCAAATCTGGGCGGCCAAATTTGTCACTCTCTCAGGAAACAAAGAACATCATTGAAAGCGGTACGCGTAAGCAGAAAAACAGCTGTGCTAAACTTTCAAGAGAGATCGAAGTGTTGAGAGGAAAGATCGTTCGTGGTGAGATCATTCGACTGTACCGTCATAGGCAAGGTTTAAAGCAGTGGTACACAAACGTTTTTGATGTGAGGGCTAAACCAACCATCTGTTTTATATGTAGGGGCCAGATATATAGATATTCTATTTTTTATAAATATGCATTTTTATAACCAGGGGTAATATTTCAGATTTTTCTTTGGGTAGCTACCCTTTTCATGTGAAAAATGTGAATTGAAAAGACCCGTTGGGGCCACATTTGGCCCGCGGGCCAGGGTTTGTGCATCACTGGTTTAAAGCCTTGGCATGAACTTCCAAAGCCAAGAAAAACTCAACTTAACATCGATGACAGAATGTGGTTTGCCCATTATCTTGAAGATTGGGTTGTGGATGATTTCACGCATTTAGCTGTCGCCGATGAATTTTTTGTTTACGTAACACGTCGGCCTAACTACCAAAATGGTCGAGTGTGGGCCCACAACACCAGATGAAATCGATGACAATGAACATTATCGCGAATTATTAAAAAGTCCAGACTGTGTTGGTGTGTTTGTTTTGTTCACTGCAAAGAAGCTCATGTGGGTGCTGAAGCCAAATGGTCAGAGTTGGGATGGACAGTATTTTCGTGATATTCTATCCCAGCATGTCATTCCTTTTCTAAGAAACCCAAACAATGTTATGGATGTCGATCAGGTCACACTTCTGCACGATAAGGCCCCTGCTTTAAGGCATTAGCCACTCAACAGTTGTTGCGGAACCATGAGATCGATTTTTTTGGAAATGAAGAATGGCCAGGAAATTCTCCTGACCTGAACGTCTGTGAACACATTGGATCAGTTATAAAGGACAAGGTTGAATGTCTCTTGTTTCAAGAACCTGCAGCAAATCGATTTTCGAAGGATACAATGACGCAACACATTGAAACTGTTTTAGCAAATTTGCGTAACGATCAAGATCTATTCACGTCACTTTTGGCAAGCTACCCAAAGCGAATTCAGGCTGTCTTGGAAGCCAATGGCGGGAACACCAAGTTTTAATTGTTTCTCATTAAATGCAGGATTAGATTCTCTTTTGTAAGGTATGTTTAGTTTTACTGTACCGCTAATGGTTTAGGCCATGGGCGGGGGAGTTAAGGTTTATTGGAGCCCCGTATATATATATATATATATATATATGTATTAATGATACTCGTCCCACAAAGAAAAAACATTTCCAATTTCAATTTTAGAAAGGTTTTTATATAGCTATCTAAGCGAACGCTTTATACTGCCCCAAATTTCAATTTGTAAATAAAACCTATATCCTATTTATCTTACTTTGTATTACAAAAATATACAACTACCAAATTAAAAGTAATTTGTGGAGTTGGAGCATACCTATTTAAATATAATTTTACTGAGTTAATTTTACCGTCGTACCTATCTGTACACTGACTGACCCTAACTAACTAAACTACATCTTGCATTGTTAACAAAATCAAAGGGTTAAGTGTATGCATTAAATTGATAAGTACCATTTGTAACCTAATCTGGCGGTACCGAAACGTGCACTACACACACACACACACACACACACACACACACTGTGAGGAATGGGGACCTCTCTCTCGCCCACTAAATTTAGGTCATTAGTTCGCGTATTTTAGGCTTAGCGTCTTTCATGTAGCATACAAGCTCTACTCCATCCGCCTTATATTTATATTTGTAATTAAAAATTATTATTAGTATTGTTATTTAAAACATCATAGAAAATAAAATTCTTATATAATAATAATGGGGAAACTGTTAGCCGCATGAATGAAATAGACTAACAATATAATTCGAAGTGTTCGTACAAAAGTCATTTTATATAAAACAAATTGTAACACACAAGAAGAACACTTTTATTCGGACAAGATCCTTTACGTAAACATCGTTGTTATTATTTTAAAAAGGAAAATTTTACAAAGATAAGATTGCTGAAAATGCTATTACCTCCAATTGCCTCCAATTGCCCTGGAACTTATGACGTTATATATATATATATATATATATATATATATATATATAGTTTGTCTGTCTTATTTTATTATTATTTGTTCTTTTAGATGAATCCTGTACAGTAAATAAATTATATTTTTCTGTATAAACGTTTGCTTGCGTGAATTAATTAACTAAATTTAGCTTAAAGAGAATAGGTAAAGATGTAGCAACTCCGTCATATGACTTTAGATGTCGTTAAATATATGATACAAACCCGTGAGGAAAAATAAAAATAAATACAAGACCTCTCGTTTATTCAGCAGTACATCTCGTCAGGGAATGGAAGAAAATGCAAGAGCTAAAAATCCTATCACTGCTAAACTTTAAATATAAATTGTATGTCAGTTAGGCATTTGAACGAAACGCTTTTGTAACACTGATTTCAATGTGTAACATTAGCGTAACTTCTTCAGATTGACATATATATTACTTAAATTGTTTAAAATAAGGGTGCTAGTATCTGCGAAAAGAATAATTATAGGCCAATAGCACTTGTCATTATACTTTCTAAGGTGTTAAAATATGTCATATATAATAGGATAAGCACATGCTTGAAGACTTATGACATTCAGTTTGGCTTTAGATTGAAACATGGTACTGACATTTGTATTTATATGCTAAAGGAAGCCATCCTAAAGTACAAGATGTCAACTAGCAATGTATATTCCTGTTTTTGGATACATCAAAAGCAGTTGATAGAGTCAACCATCACAAACTTTTCAAATCACTCTTGTGTTGAGGGGTTCCTAATTATATACTTATAGCCCTCAACTTCCATGTATTACAGTGCCGAAGGATATAAAATATTTCTTGGTACCTGAAATGGGTCCTTTGAATAAGGAATTTAAGCTTAAATTTACAAAATTGTTAAGGAAATTTTTTTATCATACTGATTTCCGCATCATATTTATTAATAAAACGTCTTTAGGTAGCTTTTTCTCAGCGAAGGATCGAACCCCTGACTCGTTGCGTAGCGGTGTTGTATATTTATTTACCTGCCCTAGGTGTCTCCTTGGGAATTACATTGGCAGCACTGTTCGCTCTCTCAGGGCTAGATTTTATTCGCATATGGGAATAAGTGGCCGAACAGGTAAAATTTTAAAAACTAAAGAAGTTTCGAGTATTCGCGAACACAGCATAAAATGTAAAACTGATGTCACTTTAGACAATTTTAAAATTCTTGGTTGTAATACTTGTCCCAACTCACTAAGAATTTTGGAATCGCTTTTCATTAAAACATTGTCCCCTAGTCTAAATGTTGACTCATCTGCCGTTCCCCTCAATTTGCTATGATCCCTCCTCCTTCCCCAATTCCTTATAATCCCCCCTTCCCCAATCGCCCTCGCCATCTCTTGTTTTTCCCGTCTTGCCTCTGCTCAAATCAGTTAGCCTCGGAAACTGCAGTGTAAGGTTAGTTAGTTTCATTATTCCAGTGTACTATTGTTAATTTTTCCAGTGTATTAATTTCACATTTACTATATGTATTTAAAAATAGCTTCTTAATTTTTATATGTAAATCTGTATAACTTAGAATTTAACCCTCTTTTCTCAGTCTTTTAAAATTTGTCTTTATGAATAGGTTATAGAAATTTTCTGTTTTGTTTTTCATTCAATATTGATTTTAATTTCACATTGTTATTAAACAGCCTGAAGATGAGCGTATTGCTCGAAACGTTGCGCATTAAAGAAGACTTTTCATGGCATTTACATTTCTCCTTGTCATTGGATTTCTCCTAAATATTAAATTGAAGCTCTGTAGAAGCAACCCGCATGATTATATATATATATATATATATGTATATTAGGGTTATAACTTTTAGACTTTTTTTCAAATAAAAGATCTCCTGTATCATAAATCGATGAACATTTGCTTAAAAACAATGAAAAAGACCCTAATTCCTCTCAGTTTTTAAAAAAGGTCACCCCCAAATCAAAAGTTTGAATCACCATAACCATATATTTACGTTACTACTCATAAGTATATAAATATATATTATTAGAGGGCGGACTTTTAGGTTTTAACCTAAAAAATATTTTCGAATTTTTCAGTACGCTAATATATCGTGAGATCGCCCGAAAAATCACTTCCGGTGCTCAAATTCGATGACTAATATCAATCCACCCATACAAGAAAATTCTAGAACACACGACATTGTTCTTCATGCACTCGCAAATTGTATAAAAGCACGAAATGAAATCAACCGAATCACTTGTGTCCAGTATTGCGCAATAGTTACTCAACTGTTCAGTTCAACTCAACTTCAGGTAAGCTTTTATTATTTGTAATATGTTCGCTTAATTAAAAAACGTAGCGAAATGTGGAATTCGCTTCTGCACTCTTGAACATTCCAGAACATTTTTTAAATTTATTAACCATAATAATTTGTTGAATTTTTCTTCCATTTTAACACGTAAACAAAAGCGTATCCAGAATGTTTTGTAGAGGGGAGTCAAACTCAAAAAATATATAGAGCCCAAAATATTTGGTGATAAATATTTTCGTGAGACGTTCTATGGATGTTCTAAAAATATTTTCCAAAATTTTATCACCTAAAAAATAAATATTTGGTCATATTTTTTCACCTAAAAATCCGCCCTCTAATTATTATATTATTTGTATACAGGGTGTCCGAGAATTATCTGTACAATTTTTGGCTGTTATTAAAAGTCAACCATGAAGTGTAGAAATTCCAGTTTGTCCCATTTTACAGAGAATCTCATTAAGTTTTTTCTGATACCAAGTTTTGACAAGTTTTTTAGAAATTCCAGTGTGTCCGAACATTATCTGTACAATTTCATCTTTTAATAAAATTCTTGATAACACACGTAAAATTCTTAAACAAGATTATTTAGAATCTGTATTTTCAAAAGTTTATTTTATTAAAGTAACGTTGTTACAAACATTCGATATGTGCACCATTAGTGATTCGCAAAACATCCAATCGATACTCCAAATGTTGCCATGTACGCTGCAGCATATCCACATCAATTCGCTCAATAGCAGCTGTGATTCTTGCTTTTAAATCATCAATGTCTGTCACCCGCGTAGATTTCTAAAAAACTTGTCAAAACGTAGTATCAGAAAAAACTTAATGAGATTCTCTGTAAAATGGGACAAACTGGAATTTCTACACTTCATGGTTGACTTTTAATAACAGCCAAAAATTGTACAGATAATTCTCGGACACCCGGTATATTATATTAATATTATATATAGGGTGAACCAAAAGTAGGTGGACAGTAAATGATAACGTTTATTTTGAGAATACATATTTAATTTTTTTGTATACTATAATACAAAATAAAATTTAAATAAATTTAGTTATAATATTTAATATAATATAACACAAACACCATAGTTATAATGAACACCATAGTTATAATATAATATAACACAAACCGTATTCAACCTACTGTCCACCTACTTTTGGTTCACCATGTATATATAATATATATATAAACAAAAACAAATCAACTTAATACCTTTTTATATCTGTTTCAGAAGCAATATAATGTCACACAAGAAAAGTGATACTACCATACAGAAGAACAAGGATATCTGGACCAATAATCTGGTGAGATTCCAGCAGTCACATAGAAGAAGAGGAAGTGTGCCTTTAGAAGAATCTTCACTAGAAGAAAAATGCAGAATGCCACTCCAAATCCAAATCATTGGACGGTACCAGTTTCTTGGAACAGAAATCAAAGGAAGAAAGGAGCGAATAGTGGAAATTTCCAAAGAAGTTACAAAATTATGGAAGAATAAATTGAATTTTCCGCATGTGTCAGATCAAGTAATACGAGCAAAGCTTGACAAGGTGATGAAGACTTATGATAAATGTGTCAGGAGGGGAAAATATGATGCCCTGAATGAACTTTTTGATATCACTAAAGTAAATGGCCAATGGTTATCCTCGGAAGACAAACGACTGTACCACCTTCAAGTGGAAAGCAAAGGAGAAGTGGGGTACTCTACAGGTCAAGTTGCAAGTGAAGAAACGATTCACCCTTCAAAGAGACGAAAATTGCCTGCTGAATCAGCATCAACATCTTACAATCATGTATCTGGTGGTAGTGGTACTGAATCTGAAGAGAGCGAGCATGAAGATGAAGATGAGAGTATTACTCCACCAACCAGAAGACATAACAAAAGTAAAGTTGCAACCAACTTGGTGACATCCACAGGAGTATCAACAAGTAAAGCCGCTAAAAATGCAAACAGTTGTCACTTGATGGTATTGACATTCCAACACCAAGTCAAGTAGCAATTTACAAGTCAGCATACAAAGAGGCTGCTAAATTGAAGGAGGAAATGATTGAAAATTTACAGATGGAAGAGTGGTCTTTACATTTTGATGGAAAGCGCATTGAGGAAAATGAGTATCAAGTAGTGGTACTTAAAAATGAAAGAACCGAAGTAAAATTGGATGCATTGCGTCTGAAAGATGGCAAGGCTGAAACTATTGCTGAAGGAATTGCAAAAGTTATTGATGAATACACCTTATGGAATGCAATAAAGATGATCGTTGCTGATACAACAAGTGTTAACACTGGGAAAAAGAGTGGAGTTGTTGTCAAATTGCAACGAATGTTCTCAGAGAAGGGTATCTGCAAACCACAATTTATCAGTTGTCAGCATCACATTCTGGACAGGATTCTCCGTTTGGTAATGGACGAAGATCTTGGTGCTAACACCAGTTCTCCAAACATCGAATATCCATTTGTATCCCAACTGGTGAAGAATTATGAGGAACTAAAGGCACAGTTTGTTAATGGAACAGAAGAGGTCCTCGAGAAATCAGGATGGAGAGATGATATTAAGTTTTTGTACCATCTAACACGGGTGTTTAGATTCTTTGAAGAAAAAGGGAATTTTCCTTTGATTAACTTTCAGAAAATTCCAAACATCAGCAATGCGAGGTGGCATTCAAGAGCCATTCTAGCTATCCTTGCATTTATTCTTATACCTACAACAAGGAAGACTTTGGAGAAGGTATGCAGATTCATTTCATACAACTGGGCAGAATATTGGTTTACTAATCAGATGTACAATGAAAATGACTTCAAGAATTTGTCAGAAATATTGAAACCTTACAAAAAAGCATTGAACTCATTGGAAAATCACTGGAAGCAGGAGCCATCCCCACTCAAGATACCAAGAAGTAATCAGTGTGCAGAACGTGCAATCAAAGTTATGCAGGAACTGTATGCTGCCTGCAGAAACAAAAACAAACTGCAACTTCGGTTTATTCTAAGCAATAAGCAGTAATATATGTACAAGTATTATAACGATTATGTTGTGAGTTCTTTTATTATATTACATGGAATATGCAATAAAGTTACGTATGCAATAATCGATTTTTTGATTTCGGGGTGACCTTTTCTAAAAAGATATTAAAATGAAAGTTCATTTCTTTGTTTTTAGGCAAAAGTTCATCGAATTAAAGTACAGGAATATTAAGTTGTAAAAAAGTTATAACCCTAATGTATATATATATATATATATATAATCCAATTACACCTTCTGCTCATATTGTGAACTGAACTTCATAATGTCTGCAGATGCTACAACTGTCTTTTTCTGGTAAAGATGTTAATTCAGCTAAGATTGTATTTAATTCAGAACAGTAAAGCCTAAAGCTTAAGGGCTATATTAAATAAAATAAATAGTCGAGCATCACTATTATGCATATCATTGTAAAACAAAAGTAGTACGTTACTGGGACATGTTTAATTCAATTATGTTCCTAAATCTATCCGAAAATAGTGCTTCTCGTACTTTAGTTAATAGATTGAATATTAAAATGACCGAAAAACATTAAAATGTGTTTAGTTCGTGAAGACACAGAGGATTGACAAAAGTAAATAGATGCTTTCGGGATGCAATTCCGCAAGCATAAGTTCATCGATATATATATATAATATATATATATATATATATATATATATATATATATATATATATATATATATATGTGTGTGTGTGTGTATGTGTATATATATATATATATATATATATATGTGTGTGTGTGTGTGTGTATGTGTATATATATATATATATATATATATATATATATATATATATAGAGAGAGAGAGAGAGAGAGAGAGAGAGAGAGAGAGAGAGAGAGAGAGAGAGAGAGATTTTAGTGTTTTATTTCTATAGAAAAGATGTATTAAATAAAATAACAAATGCG
The DNA here is from genome assembly GCA_023014485.1 of Bathynomus jamesi. Lineage (NCBI taxonomy): Eukaryota > Metazoa > Arthropoda > Malacostraca > Isopoda > Cirolanidae > Bathynomus > Bathynomus jamesi. The sequence goes on from JAJOZX010001153.1 coordinate 535,120, forward strand.
GTTTGAAAAATTAAGCTAACGATAAATAAAGTGTATTGTTAAGCCGCGTTTAGTCCAGAAAGGAAAGTAAAAATATTTCTTTTCTCTACATTTGGCTTGCTGGAAACCTCAAAGCTGCGTTTTTATCTTTTGTTGATCGTACATGGAAAACGCATTCAAATGCACCCATATCCATTTTAAAGTTTGGCTTTGATGCAAAAAAAATTCGAATTTGCTTCTTTCCGATGCTCTTTCCGATCTTGTTATTTTTATATTGCTTATTATTTCAATAATGTTTGGATCCGATTAAGACAAATGTATGCATTATTTGAGTTGAGCACTGTGCCTGACCGATTGTCTGATGCATTCCTTTCTTGTTATTTTTATATTGTTTGTTATTTCAATAATGTTTGGATCCGATATTATAGTTGGATATTTCTACATTATCTATTCAATAAAAATTAATTATATATTTTTACCCGTCGTTGTATATTTTTAAATTACACTTTCAAAATAGCCACGTAGTGCAATGCAATAAAGATGTGATTGTAAACTCGATTAAGTGTTAGTTTAGTGTTTTGAAAACAAAGTGAGTGTATTTATTTATTTAACATAATTGTGTGTGTGTGTGTGTGTGTAAAGTGATTCGAATTTTACATCGCTACACATTTTTGTTTCTTGGAATAAAAAGAGAAGTTAATTTTGAAAACATTTTATATAGAGAGGATAGGCAAAAGTAAATGAATGCAATTTATTTACTAAACCCCAGGATCGACACCCGTCACACTTTCTTTCCTTTTTTTTAATTTTTAAATAATTATTCATTATGATTGTGAGAGTTTTTCTTTTAAACGTACAATTCTCATAAAGTTAATTTTAATGATATATATATGTGGGGAAAAAACCCGCCCAACCAGAGCCATCATGCTGGAGCGAACCATAGCCTCGTCGTCAGATACTGTTATGGTTAAGATAATGGTAAGGCTTACAGAATATTTCCCTTAATTCAACGGAGTTACAAATAATTCTCTTCCTCTCTTAGGTTAAGGTAACCCTTTGGGGTGGGGGGCGGTCATCCTCCCTTCTCCCCCCGCTCCCCTCTCCCCTGGGAATAATTCCAAGTTTTTTGAGAACGATTTCTTTAACGGTGTGTATATATATATATATATCAAGTTGTATTACAATTTGATGTAATCGCACAATAATTTTTGTATTTATTTTAAAAAGTAGCCTTTGTCCGCTTTACATGATAATAATACCCATTCCGGAAGCCGCGCTACACCTGATTCCGGGACTCGATCTTGTTTGTGTCTCCTTTTCAGAATGTGCGATCTACATTTGGATCTCGTAAGTCGGTCACATGACATGCAATGTTCGTGCCACCTGGATCTTTACTTTCATTGGAATCTCTCTCTCTCTCTCTCTCTCTCTCTCTCTCTCTATATATATATATATATATATATATATATATATATATATACTTTGTAGATGTTCCTTGAGTTGGTGTTTCTTCACACGAAGGTTAAGCTGGTAGCCCCCTCTAGGCCTGTTCTGATTTAGGAGGGAGTTACTAGTTTGTGCTCTCTACCTCACAATGTCAGGCACACTCGGATCATCCGGACTGGTCCTGAGCTATACGTCTATTCCTTTTGAAGTTTGACATCGGTGGTGTTCCTAACGCTTTTGGGAGCTGGTTAAATAATCTTGGATCTCTGTCAACAAAGCTATTTACTTTCAGAGTGGAGGATGCTCCTTGTCCAGCCTTTAGTTTGGAAACACTACAATTTATATGTAAAATTTAGCAGTGATAGGAATTCACTCAAGAATTGATTATTATAAAAGTAGAGTTTGTAAGAGAAGATCTACTCTCTCCTTCACCAGATCAATACACCTCTAAAGAAACCTAACTCCTTTCATTTGAGAATAAAAAGTTATCTCCCCAATTTATCCCTTTGGTGTGAAAATTAAAAATCCCGAAATTGATTCTTTCTATTTATATATATATATATATATATATATATATATAGAGAGAGAGAGAGAGAGGAGAGAGAGAGAGAGGAATAGCAAAAGAAAATACACACAGTTAATGTGCTTATTTCTTTTAATGAATCACTATAAGGAGAAAGTAAAAGGTGTGCAATGATATTTTTTCTGTTTTTGAAACACAAGAAAGGTTTGCCAAAAGAAAATAGACACAGTTAATGTGTTTATTTCTTTTGCTGTTTATTATTTATAATTGTGTGTGTGTGTGTGTGTGTGTGTGTGTGTACGTGCGTGCGTGCGTGTGTGTGTTTCACCTGTATTGACGTTTATACATTTTTTTTTTTTTTAATCATTCCGTCGTATGTATAGGAGTGTGTATTTAAATTCTACTTATTTATTTAATAAACAGAATGATGTAATGGTGTTTTATTTATTTCAGTTTAAATGTATTTCTTTTAATAGTGTTTTTAATTCTCTTTAAAGAGAAAGTTCACTTGCTTTGGTAACGAATTAAAATAAATGGCAGTGTTTAGCAACTCATGTAAATAATGTATACCTGAACAATTAAAATAAAAAGTGATATCTGGCAACTCTCCTCAAATAAATAAATAAAAATTTAAATAAATGGTTGTGTTTAGCAACTCACCCTAATAAGGTATACCTGAACAATTAAAATAAAGTGATATCTGGCAACTCAACCTTCCTCTATATAAGACCTGCCTGTCTTCGGGAGCCTCATAAAAATGGTGTCAATAATCCAGCAGGGTTGAAAGCACCTTAAACAGAAAAAACAAACAAACATAATGATTGGAATGGTGTCAATAATCCAGTAGGGTTGAAGCACCTTAAACAGAAAAAAACAAAACATAATGATTGGAACTGCCGACTGAGTAAAGAACTCTACTTCCTTCTAAGGTTAAGACTTAGGTTAGTTTCTCTTTGGAGGGTAAGGACATTCCAACTTCTCCCCCAAAGCCCTCCTCCTCCTCCTCCTCCTCCTTTCTCTTCCTCTCTTAGGTTAAGGCAACCCCTTTGGAGGGGAGGTCATCCTCCCTTCTCACCCCGAAGACCCCTCCCCTCACCCTCCCCTCTCCCCCTTGGCTCTTTCTAAGCCAACTGGCTGATTAGGGGCCTATAAGAGGACGGCGGGTCGGCTGAAGTGCTATTATATGAACCAGGTGAACACCTCTTCCTTTCTCTCCTTCTCCTGTCTTTCTCTTGGGGGATAACGCCGCCTCCATGTTTCATGACCCTTGTTGCACCTGCAACATTCCCCTTCCCCTTCATTGCATACCCCCTCCCCCTTGGAACATAGTCCCACCCCCGTACAATATACCCCCACCCCCTTTGCAACAGTGATCATTATCTCTGCATCATTCTTGCACTCTCCCATTTTGCGCCCATGCTACTGAGGCTGACCCTTCATACTTATTTTATCGAAGAAGTACTTCATTGACACATTGATAATTTAACCCAACCTAACCTAGTGTAGTATGGCCACTGAGACCTCTAAAAAGTTGATTACGAGGAAAAAAAAAACCAAATATTACATTAACTAATAACAGCTTAAAGAAGCGAGTCCTCACATTGCTTTGGAAGCTCATTTATTAAAGTTTAGTTCTCACAAGAGAACATTATTTTCGCGCATACTGTATTTATACGACATGCATTAAATCCTAAGTTCACTGACGCCTAAAAGCGCACCTTTTGGAGCAACTGGAGGTCACTTCGTGTTTTCATGCACGCAATGGCAAGAACTGATTGTGGTATATCAGTATTGACTTCTTTCTCGGAATTGAGTTCGTTCAGAACGAAAGGCATCGAAAGTGATGATACGAGTCGCTGACGCTCTCCCACGCTAATATCTGTGACAAATATAAAGGTTGAAATGTAAGTCGGTATAAACGGTATCGCGTCAGCACCCGCAGCTCAGTGAATAATGCCGTTTTCCTATAAGCGAGCGAAATGAGGTTGGGCGTTCGATTCCATGGTACTGGTAATGATAATCCAGGAGTTACCGCAATGGGCCGTGTTCGTCTGTCCTGGGCACTTACCAGTTTCTGGTCTTCCCCACTTATTATTATTATTATTATTATTTTCAAATAATAATAATAATAATAATAAAACAAACAAAACCCTTTATAATGAAAACATTAATAACACAGTCCTGCGAATGAAAACTTTGTAAGAGTTAATGCAAAAAACTTCACTTTTTTACGTGAAGGTCAAAATATGAGAATAAAAACCCACTCTAATAGACAGAGTTTATTTCCACGAGAGAATGGAATCCAACCTAGGTGCGAATTTCTTAACGGTCGATCCCTGAACTGTTTTTCCCTCTTGTTTTGTTTCATTTGTGTTTCTGTATCCACCCGAGGAGGATGCCAGTGGGCGTCGAAACTGTCGTGGAAATAAACTCTGTCTATTAGAGTGGGTTTTTTCTCATATTTGTAAGAGTTGTTTTCTTACTAATAACTGGTTTTATATAATTCAACCACGCTGATTTCGAATAAGGTGTCCATTTTTTCCTATCACGTAAGGATTTTCTGCAGACTGGAAGGGAAAAAACAACAACATAAATAAATATTATTTATTTCAATTTACATTTGGTACCTATTTCGCTTTGTTATACTAATTACAAATGCAAACAACTTTCAAAAGAAAGAAGACTATTAACGTCATTTACATATTCATCTTTATTTGTCCTGAGTTTTCTCGTGAGATCTACTATGCCTTTCAGTCTCGAATGTACGTACGTTTCCTTCAAGTGAACCGAATGAGCCACAGGAACGGATGCATACAAGTTACCGTTGTGAAGGAGACGCCTTTTAGACTTCTTTTGGAGGAATCAATGAAAAGTCTCCACTCATTTGGGTCATACACTGCAGCGCCTAACTTAATAAGTATTAGTTCCGAAACATTGTTGCAATATACCAGTGAATTTTCTTGAGAAAAATATTGGATGAATTCTTTTTCTCGATTTTTGTACCAGTAAAATGACGTCCCGGGAGAAAGCAAGTTCTTTGCACGAAGTCTGGATCCCAAAATCTCTGAAGAATCCTTCGGGAGACACAAATCTCTTACCAAATCATTAAGTTCACTTTGTGTAAACGATTTGGGTTCACCAGAATTTTCGGTTTGAAAACAATCAATATCATCATTTCCATCGTCATCAGACATCGAGTCAGATGAAGTTTTATGCAAAGTATTTGGTTTAGTAGGTACAAGTATATCAGGTCCATGAGCAACAGGTTTTATAGCAGACTGAAAGTTTGGATAAGAAATTTCCTTTTTATTTTTAGTATTGTAGCCTTGCATGTTACATGAACAAAAATAGCAGTCATTGCTGTGATTTCTAGGCTCACGCCAGACCATTGGAATCCCAAAAGGTAAAGAATCCTTTTTACCTTTACTCCACAGTCTAAGTTGTTCAACACAAACACTGCCAACTTTATGTGGAACCCATGATTTGTCTTGATCCCCAGGTTTCATTCTAAGTACGCATAGTATGCTTTCTTGACGAAGTCTGTAATATCTCGCCTTTATTTTTTCAAGGTAAATTTTCCACAAATATAACAGAAAATGTTTGGCCTATTTACACATCCTCTGGTTGCCATAGCGACAAATAAACAAATTTCAAAAGAGAAATATAGTCACCGCGCACCTTTGAATAATAAAGAACTATAACCTACCACGCACTAGACAAACTGACTCATCTCGTGCGTTTCTCGAATGTTCTAAAAGACGCTATGACGTCACCTCTGATCTGGAAGCATTTATAGGCAGTAGTTTTTAATAAAAATTTAATTGAGTCAGTTTTAATGAAAATTACTTACATATGTAATATGAAATATGACATTTTGTGAGAAATCTGTACGTGATGGTGAAAAATGAATATTATTTTCGAAATCAGCATGCAAAAATTACTATGTAAGTAATAAAATATTTCAGACAACAAAACCATCGCAGGCCTGTGATAACAAATCTATTACACACACAACAAATAATATAAACACTTTCAACGAATTTCACTGAAGTGGGAGCTAAAGTCGTGTCAAATCACAGTCCTTCGATACGTACCTAACACACACACACTTTCTTCTTGTCACCTAATACGACATGGCATTTAATAACGGCCATAAGACAAATTAAAAAAATGTACCCAAGACACAATCTAAACAAAATTTATAAAGAATGCGCAAATTTAATTGCGTCCCAGCATGCAAAGTTCATTAACCTCTCCATTTGAAGTGGTATCTTCCCAGACTACCTTAAAAGGGTTATAGAGTATGCCCTATTTTTAAATCAAATGACAAATCTTCCCACTCAGACTACAGACCCATCTCTGTGCTTCCAGCCATCAGTAAACCAAATGGGAAAGTAATGCATAATTGATAAAACAAATTAAATTAGGACACTAACAACAATTTGGCCATCTGTAGAAATACAAAATTTTATTTGACCCACGCTGTAAACTAGAAATTATTAATAAAACGACCCGTAGCTGTCGTGGCGACAAAACATCGACATGTATTTATTATTTAATCCAAACCCTACAAACGTTTTCAGGAAAATTTTCGAGAAAATAGGCAAAATATTGGGAAATTTTTAGCATATGTCAAAGTTTCCTGATTATGACATTTTCTATCTGAAAGACTGAGTGATGAACATCTTCGTTCGGTGCTCCGCCTTACAACAACAGAACTGAAGCCAGATATCGACACATTGCTCAAGGCTTACAGCCGCTTTCACTCGTTCCCCTACGATAACTTAAATCTTATGTCATCGTTATGCAACTAATCTTGACAGGTTAGTACCCTACAATTTTAAATTTAATTATATCAACAGATTGTTTAAACTTCAATAAATAATTAAAATTAAAATACTGAAAATTATTTCTATATTTTTTTCACAGAGGGGGCACTAAACTTTTAACCATAAATTGGAAATGTTTTAAATCCCGTTAGGTGCTGGTTAAGTGTACGGTCTACCTACGATTCGGCGGTCTACCTTTTAATTATAGCTTCTTATCTTGTTTACTAATTGTTTGTTTACATCCCATTGTCAATCGCCCTTGACGATTGGTTAGGTTTAGTCATGATATTTTCGTTAGTTTCAACGAAAATATCATGATTAAACCTAACCAATCGTAGGTAGACCGCACACTTAACCAGCACCTCCCGTTATATATATATATGAAAATCATTTCACGAAAGTAACACGTGAATAATATTTATAATGAAAATAACCATGAAGGAAAAAGGAAACAGAATGGTGCTCAAGCGCTCAGTGTTCCTGATAATGTCATTAGACGAAAGCGCTTGAGCACCATTCTGTTTCCTTTTTCCTTCGTGGTTTTTTTCATCATATATATATATATATATATATATATATAGAGAGAGAGAGAGAGAGAGAGAGAGGGGCGACAAGCTTGACCTTCGTGAAATGAGGAATCATCGCACGGAACATTTGAAAGGTTGAAAGGTATATGTAAGGGGTTCCAAAAAACCTTAGCCCCCCCATTTGCAGCTTACATGTTTACTTATATCGAAATAGTTTTTAGTGATTATAAAAATATATAAAATTCTTTATTTATTGCAGGTATTAAAATTACCCTAGCTGATAAAGTGATAATATAGGTACCGGGTGCGGCAAAAGTAACGCCCTTTTAATAATTGTATCTTTATAGTTTTATACAGTATAATTTTTTAGTTTTATATTGTATCATTTTGTTTCTTTTATTTTTACAGAAATTCTGAATAAATATGGCCTTGCGATTGACGAGAGAACAAAGAGTGAAAGCAGTTAAACATTATTACCAAAACAATAACAATGGAGCTAAAGCCGCTCGTTTGTTATCAGAAGAATTTAACATTCGACAAGTGCAGAGCCGCAATATCACAAGTCTAATTAGGAAATTTGAAAGAACCGGAAGCGTAAGTGATGCCACAAGATCAGGGAGGCCAGTTTCAGCAACAACCTTAGAAAAGTCCGATGAATTAAGAGAATCATTGTTGCACACTCCTCAAAAATCCAGTAGACGTCTTTCTACAGAGTTGGGTATCAGTGACAGAAGTGTCCGTAGACTCTTAAAGAAGAACAAGATGAAGCCTTACATCCCTCGCGTGTTACAGAGCTTGCATGATGGAGATGCAGATAGACGATTAGAGTTTTGCGAAAATTTCCTGAATAAAGTCAATGAAGATGAGACCTTTCTTGATAAGATATGGTGGTCAGATGAGGCAACATTCAAATTGAACGGGCATATCAATCGCCATAATTGTGTGTACTGGAGCGATGTTAACCCACATGTTATCTTGGAAAAAGACGTTAACCTACCAGGAGTGACAGTTTGGGCAGCCATCTCTTCCATGGGAATAATAGGCCCGATATTCTTTGATAGTACTGTTAATCAAGATAATTATTTACAAATGCTGCAAACTGAATTCTGGCCGAGAGTTAGAAATCAGAATGGAATTTACTTTCAACAGGATGGTGCGCCACCCCACTATGGGTTACTCGTTAGGGAATGGTTAAATTTAAATTTCGAAGGGAGGTGGATAGGACGACGTGGAGCAATTGAGTGGCCAGCACGATCGCCAGACCTAACACCACCTGACTTTTTCTTGTGGGGTGTACTGAAAGATCTTGTTTACAAGGTCAAACCGAAAACACTTCCTGAATTAAGACAAACAATTCGTGAAAAATTTACTACAATTAACGTAGAAATGTGTCAAAAGGTTTGTGGAAGTGTTGCTGGTAGAGTTCAGTGTTGTATTGAACACCAAGGGGAGCATTTTGAACATGATCATTAGGTTAGTAAATACTATATATGTAGAGTACATTTTTTTAAGGTGTATTGAGCTCACCACAAAATTAATTAAATTCCAGTTATTTTTTAGTTTTTACTGAGAAAGTACTTATTATTTTTCTTAAAATGCTGTATTTTTCTTAAAAACCTTATTATTTCTCTTAAAATGCTGTAATTGATTTATTTCCTTCAATAAAAGAGAATAAACTAAAAAGGGCGTTATGTTTGCCGCACCCGTACCTATAATGGCTTCTCAATTAATTGGTGATTCGGAGAGGCAACGTGTGATAGATCGCATACGGGCAATAACATTTCGGGAAGCTCGTGATGCTGGAGCCACCTTTACAACACGTTCATGGGTTGCCAAAAAGTTGCGAAGAAGTGAGGACTTCGTCAAAAGAAATTGGAATAAAACTTTGGATGAATGTGAAATGGATACAACCAAATTTGGGCGCCCAAATTTGTCACTCTCTCAGGAAACAAAGGACATCATTGAAAGCGGTACGCGTAAGCGGAAAAACAGCTGTGCTAAAATTTCTAGAGAGATCGAAGTGTTGAGAAGAAAGATCGTTAGTGGTGAGCTCATTCGACTGTACCGTCATAGACAAGGTTTAAAGCCTTGGCATGAACTTCCAAAGCCAAGAAAAACTCAACTTAACATCGATGACAGAATGTGGTTTGCCCATTATCTTGAAGATTGGGATGTGGATGATTTCATGCATTTAGATGTCTCCGATGAATTTTTTGTTTACGTAACACGTCGGCCTAACTACCAAAATGATCGAGTGTGGGCCACAACACCAGATGAAATCGATGACAATGAACATTATCGCGAATTATTAAAAAGTCCAGACTGTGTTGGTGTGTTTGTTTTGTTCACTGCAAAGAAGCTCATGTAGGTGCTGAAGCCAAATGGTCAGAGTTGGGATGGACAGTATTTTCGTGATATTATTCTATCCCAGCATGTCATTCCTTTTCTAAGAAACCCAAACAATGTTATGGATGTCGATCAGGTCACACTTCTGCATGATAAGGCCCCCTCCTTTAAGGCATTAGCAACTCAACAGTTGTTGCGGAACCATGAGATCGATTTCTTTGGAAATGAAGAATGGCCAGGAAATTCTCCTGACCTGAACGTCTGTGAACACATTGGATCAGTTATAAAGGACAAGGTTGAATGTCTCTTGTTTCAAGAACCTGCAGCAAATCGATTTTCGAAGGATACAATGACGCAACATATTGAAACTATTTTAGCAAATTTGTGTAACGATCAAGATCGATTCACGTCACTTTTGGCAAGCTACCCAAAGCAAATTCAGGCTGTCTTGGAAGCCAATGGCGGGAACACCAAGTTCTGATTGTTTCTCATTAAATGCAGGATTAAATTCTCTTTTGTAAGGTATGTTTAGTTTTACTGTACCTCTAATGGTTTAGGCCATGGGCGGGGGGGGCTAAGGTTTATTGGAGCCCCGTATATATAATATATATACTAGGCGAGTTCTAACTGGCTCGCAATTGTAGCCCAACCTTTTCTTAGTTGTCCCTCTGATCGAAATAATTGTCCACCCTTGGCATAGAGTTAACTAAAACTAAAATTAATATTAAAATGTTCAGCGTGATCAGTGAATTCAGTATAGAAAACACCAGTACACATTTGAAAACTTGTCGATCAATTTTTACGAAGTAGTTGGTGATTCTATATAATTTGAGTGCGCTGATCTCAAAAATATAGTTAGTTTTTCCCTATCACGTGTGGTTTTCTTACTACAGGGTGTGTCATAAATCCCCCATTTATCCCCAAATGTGAACCATCTTATCGAGACCAACATTGGATTGCACATGCTAAACCATAAATTTTGTTGTTATAGACTACAGTAACGCTTACATAATAATGTAGGGTAAATATATATAACAACCAGTCCCGTTCCCAGCAAAATACTCTCTCCCCTCCCATCAATGGGTGATTAACATTTGGGGACAGATGAGGTATTACAACACCCCTTGTAGCACGAAATCTTTAGGTGATAGAGTAAAACCTAATTAAAGCAGAATTAAATAGCTCCTAGCTCTTGGACAAGCATATTGCTCGTTTATGAAAAAATAAAAAAATAACGGAAAGAAACAAAATATATTTACCTTCTTTACTTGCAAACATTTCAGGACTTATTCCAAAGACTTAAGACTACGAAGGTAGATCTGACTAATGACGACTAAACCGGTGCTTCTTTGATGTTTTCTTATGCTGTGCGTTAGGCTGATCTCTTTGCAGACACTAGCAGTAATCCGCCATCATATTTGTATGCCATCTTCCTTGATATCTTCTTTCTATGGTTTTGATGTCCTGGTGAAATCGTTCCCCTTGCTCCTCACTGACATCTCCGAGATTTTCGGGAAAACGGTCAAGATGCGAAAATAAGAAGTGAACTTTCAGGCTCATGTTGCAGCCTTAAGGCGCAAAACTTTTTAAGCATATTTTCCACCAGTCTTTCATAATTTTGGCTTTTGTAGTTTCCCAAGAAGTTTTCAACAACATCTTTGAAACCAAGCCATGCTTCTTTTTCTTTATTGGTCATTGTGTTCAGGAAATGATCGTCTGTCAATAACTTTCTAATCTGAGGACCTATAAAAACACCTTTATTTTCTCGTAGCTAATCTTTGGATATTTTGAACAAATGTACTTGAAACACTCACCTTCTCTATTCAATGCTTTGACATACTGCTTCATCAAGCCTAAGTTAATGTGCAAGGGTGGTAGGAGGATTTTATTTGGTTCAACTAGATGTTCATGTAAAATGTTCTTTGATCCTGGGGTAAGATTCTCTCTAGGAGGCCAAGTTTTCCTCTTCCAGTGCTGGTCACGTGCTCGACTATCCCATTCGCAGATGAAACATGGCATCTTAGTGTATCCTGATTGCTGCCCAAGTAACATGCAAAGGACTTTGAGATCCCCACACAATATCCATCTGTGATTTTGATACTGAATTTTTTCCAGAATCAGTTTCATGTTATCATAGGTCTCTTTTAAATGAGTAGAAGGGGCCACTGGGATTGATGCATATTTGTTACCGTTGTGCAGTAACACTCCTTTTAGACTGGTTTTAGAGGAATCTATAAACAACCTCCAGTCACTGGTTTGGTATTCGATGCCTAGCTTGCACACTAATCCTGTGATGTCCTTGCAAAATACCAAGGGACCATCTTCTTTGAAAAAAGGCACGAAGTCTTTCTCACGATTTCTGTACCAAGCGAAGTATGTGTCGGATGCCAATAAATTGTTCTCCTGCAATCTAGACCCCAAAAGTTCTGCAGAGTCCTTAGGCAGATTCAAATCCCTGACTAAGTCATTTAGTTCGGCTTGGGTTAATGGTTTAGGAGGATCTCGGTAAGCTATTGGCTGTTCATAAACATCATCATTGTCTGGATTTGGAGCTGAATCAGAATCTGAATTGTATTAATCCAGACTCTCGGGTGGGCGGGGAATAGGAACTTCTGGACCATGGGGTACCGGCCTTATTGCAGATGGAAGACTTGGGTATTGAAGGCTCTCTTTATTCTTTGCATTATAACCTTTAACATTGCAAGAACAGAAGTAGCAGTCGTCGGTATGGTTTCTAGGCTCGCGCCATACAATAGGGATCCCAAATGGCAAACTTTTCTTTTTACCTTTGCTCCAATTCCTTAGTGCCGCAACACACGTAAGACAAACCTTGTGTGGAGCCCAACTTTTGTCTTGATCTCCTAATTTAATTCCAAAATAAGCATGATAAGCTCTCTTAATGAAGGTCGTTACATTTGTCCTTTGTTTTACAACAACATACCGACCACAAATATAACAAAATATGTCTGGACTATGGGTACATCCTCTAGAAGCCATTATTAAAATTTTAAAGACGTAATGTTAGAATTATCTATCTGAAAAAATATGAAAAAACGAAATTAATTAAAGATAAAAAGGTAAAAAATTACAAAACGACCCAAAATTGTTTTGCTAATAACTTTAAAACTGTGGGTGATAGAAAAAACTGGTAGCATTTTTTAATTCAGCGCAGCGAACTGCTTCAGAATCACAACTCAAAATAAAGAAATCGATTTTCATGCAGACCGGTAAATATGTCGGATATTTAACACGGTCTTTCCAATAACTTAATTTTTAATTTTGATGTCTAACTCCATACACGCAAAAGGTTTTGCGATAATTTTTCTTATATATTAATAATAAATAATAAGAGTTGAATTGTATATAAACTAAATATTGTGAAAGATTTTTATCAGTTCTACGTTAATTCTATTAAAATCAAGAAGACCAATGGAAGTAATCTTACGTGAAAATGAGTGATATTCATTATGCATCGAATTATTTCTTTTCATTAAAACACGAACGTAAAACGTATTGAAATACACAGACCTTCAGATAAATTATGGTCTTGTCCTCATTTGATGTGACATTGCTCAATAATGACCACATCACAAAGGTGCCATCAAAAAATCATGACAAAATATTCATACTCGTAATGCAAACAATATTGATCTACCGAAAAACTGAATGCAAACAAAATTGTGAAAAGAGAGTTTATTAATATTAATTCCCCACCCCACCCCAAAAATATATATATATATATATACACGTGTACATATATATATATATATACTCGTAATGCAAACAATATTGATCTACCGAAAAACTGAATGCAAACAAAATTGTGAAAAGAGAGTTTATTAATATTAATTCCCCACCCCAACCCCCCAAAAAAAAAATATATATATACGTGTACAGGGTGTCCCGTAAGTCTGGAACCATAGGGCAAAATGATAAGAACGGCAATAAAAACGCCGAAGAGACTTTTGGGGACTGTTTGTGAAATGAGCGAGGATGGTAGCGGCTGTGTCATCGTCGGTGGATGTCCTCGGAGGTCCACTGCGTGGTTTATCTCCTATGGATCCCGTTTCCCTGAACTTTGCTACAAGCTTGCCGACACAGCTGTGTGTTATCGGCGCGCGGTCCGGATGCAATCTGTTAAATTTCAGCGACCTCCCTCTGACTCCGATTTTCTACGAGCAGAATTACCTGGATGCGTTCTTCCTTACTCAAAGACATCATGGACACTTGCATAAACGGAAAAACATGAATTACTTATTTTACCCTATGGTTTCAGACTTACGGGACACCCTATATATATATATATATATATATATATATTAAAACTAAAAATAATAGTTTTTAGTCAGAGAGTATTTTCCCCAAAAGTTCAGGTTTGTAATTGTTCAGAAAGATATACCTTTGGTTACCTTTGGCTAACTCCGGCCCGAATTGTTCATTCTGACGAAGGTCAAGCTTTTCACTCCACCTTAGACCAACAGTTTAACGTGGAATCCGAACCACGCCCCATCAGCAGCCCAGCGTCTTAACCACTAGGCCACCCAGGGTACCCATTTATCTACCAACCACTTTCTTTATTGTGGAAGGATGAACAGCTGGGTTTGCTGCGCGCCGGCTGCCGTCGGGTCTCGAACCCGGGGCCGATGGTTTCGTAGTCAGCGACGCTAACCACTACGCCACCATATATATATATATATATATATATATATATGGTGGCGCAAAAGTCAGGAGTCAAAGGGTCATCACTGCATAATTTATAAAAATTTTCACTAAAAAATTATAAATTATAAATTTTGCAACTAAAAAAGTAATTTTTATTTAAAAAAAATTGTGGCGACCATACAACGAAAAATATCTATTCTCTCTGTCTCCTTTGACTCTTTTGACTTTTGCGCCACCGTGTATAATTCTTGTTGACACAGGTCAGAAATTTATATCGCCATCAATATGTATATGGACAAGCACTTTAGTTCCAAGGGCGTCCATTATTCAGAAAGAACGTTACTCAACACTCATAAAAAATGAAATCCGCCACATTCCATACCTTTTGTTCAAACTCGCTATTCAGTAATAAAATACTGTATAAAAAAAAGAAAGGAATTAATGAACTAATGTACTCTGTATATGTGTATATATATATATATTTTTTTTTTTCTAGGCAGGAAGGAGGGGCCGAGGGCGAAATATAAACCTAGAAATTCTTAAAATGTAAATGGAATTTTAATAATTCATTTTGTTCTATTCAGTTTTGTTGAGAGAAAAAGGAATGCGAATTTAGTGATTGATTCGGTGATTTTCTGAAATTAATTTCGCGTAAAAATATCAATATAGAATCGTTAATTTTCTATAAATTAGTATTTATTATTCATTAGTAAGTAATCCATTGTCGAATGGAATCTTTTTATGAGGGGCTTATTTTTGAAATGTCTCGTAACAAACTTGATCAATTTAAATACTTCCAATGTGTGTGTGTGTGTGTATATATATATATATATATATATATATATATATACACACAGGTTGTTCGATAAGTGAGTGGCGATTCTATGTCAGTTAGCATAGTGTACTAATATCTTTAATATCTAATAGATGTCTATGCTTTTTTCAATTAAGCTAGCTTCACATGAAATCCAAATTTTTAATTTTGCAGTAATTCATGTTTATTTCTGTTTGTTCTGGTTTTTCATTGTTTTATTTTTATTATTTCTAATTATTGGTGTTGCAATGGCTGAGGTAGACGCACGTGTTGATAAAATTTGTGATCAAAGTCCCTACACATATGAAGCACGGATATTAGCAGCAACATGGTGGCATGAATCTAGAAAAACCAAGCATTGCATGAAGGTAGTACGCGAAAGGTTTGAACAAAGATTTAATGATGTGCCGCCAAAGGGCGAAATTATTAGAAAATGGGAACACAAATTTTTCACAACTGGGATGATAATTGATAAAAAACGCCGTGGTCGCCCCAAAGCAAGAGCAAGATTGGAAGATGATGTTCAAGTGTCACAGAATCTAAACGGAGTTTTTGTACAACACAAAATAAGTAATTGTTTCATGTCTTCTTTTTTTAATGTTGGTGCAATTAAATTTTGATTATTGTAAACATTGTCCAAAATTATTTCTATGGTTTCCATGACTGGTACATTTGTAAAAAGTGATTCCACGTCAAGAGAAACAAATTGTTCAACGTTGGCTATTTTTAAGTTAGCTAATTTAGCTAGTGTTTCGGTCGTAGAATTTACAATAAAATTTTTGTTAAGATACGGTCTTATTATATTATTTAAAAACTGAGCGATATCATGTGTGACAAAGGATTAAATTTTGGGCTTAGGAAACCATCTAAAAAGATAGAAAAACAAATTGAAACCGAAAGATTTTATGAAAAAATTAAATACAATGAACATAATGGTAAAATAAATGTGATTAATGATGATGAACTTAAAACGAAATTAAAAACCTTCTCAATCTCATTTATTGAAAATAATAATCCTGGAAAATTAACAAAAAATGAATATGACGCGATATCATCTCTTAGAAACAATGATGAAATCATAATAAAAAAATCCGATAAAGGTAATAGTACTGTTATATTGAACAAGAATGAATATAATAATAAATTAAGAGATATTGTCAGCAATAATAGTAAATTTTCGAAATGTAATATTAACACAACACTTAAAACAAAAAATGAAATAAATAAAATTGCTAATTCAATAAATGACGTAAACATCTCCAAATTACTAAAACGATCAGGAAGTTATAATGATGGTCATCTTTATGGACTACCTAAGATTCATAAAAACTCTACTAATCCACCATTACTCCCCGTCATCTCAATGAGCGGAACTGTCACACATGATATCGCTCAGTTTTTAAATAAGATAATAAGACCGTATCTTAACAAAAATTTTATTGTAAATTCTACGACCGAAACACTAGCTAAATTAGCCAACTTAAAAATAGCCAACGCTGAACAACTTGTTTCTCTTGACGTGGAATCACTTTTTACAAATGTACCAGTCATGGAAACCATAGAAATAATTTTGGACAATGTTTACTTAATCAAAATTTAATTGCACCAACATTAAAAAAAGAAGACATGAAACAATTACTTATTTTGTGTTGTACAAAAACTCCGTTTAGATTCTGTGATGAAACCTACATACAGATAGATGGTGTTGCTATGGGCACACCATTAGGACCTACTTTCGCAGACTTTTATATGTCAAACTTAGAAAATAAAATAATGAAAGAAAACAACTTCTACAACCCAAAACTGTATATGAGATATGTCGACGATACCTTGATACTATTTAAAAACAATAACCACATTCCTTTATTTATTCGAAGACTTCATGAACTAAGTAAATTAAAATTCACATTTGAACCTTCCTTGAATAATACACTCTCTTTTCTCGACATTAATATATTCATTGGTCAAAATGGATGTTTAACGACTGGTGTACGTGTTAAACCAACAGACAAAGGAACGTATTTAAATTATAATTCATACTCACCGGAAAAATATAAACTATCAATAATAATTAAAACACTCGTGCACAGAGCTTTCAATATATGCTCAAGTTGGCAACTTTTTAATCAAGAAATTGAGAGAATAAAGCAAAATCTAATAAGCAGTGATTTTCCGCTATTTTTAATCGATAATATCATAAACCGAACTCTAACAAATTTATATAACAAAAATAAGGAGGAGGATGAAAATAAAAATAAAAATACAGATATAAAATTTTACTTCGAAACAAGAAACCCAACAAGACTAAAAAATGAAGAAAAATGTCTAAACAATATATTAAAGAGGCACATAAAACCAATGGATAAAGAAAAAACCTATCAATGTTAACATATACTATAAAAACAAAAAGTTATCAAGCCATTTTTCGACACGTAGCAAAAACCCTGATAAGCAACATCATGTGGTGTACCAATTTACGTGTCCTGTAGTTGACTGTACGTCGACTTACATTGGTTACACCACAAACCACATTAAAGAGAGAGCATACCAACATAAATATCGTCCAAGTAAAATTAACGAACATTACAGAGTAGATCATAAAATATTAAAGTTAGAAAATTATCTCACAAAACTTTCAAATCTTATACTCATCACATAACGTACAAAAACTAAAAATTGCCGAAGCCTTTTACATTAAAATGAAAAAACCGAAAATTAATATAAAATTTAATGAACTTTCGAATATTCTTAAATTAATTTGAAATTGTATCAAATTTACAATCAAAATATATATATTATATAACCCATTTTACTTTAAAATTATGTATAAAGCTCTGAAGATGTTCAAAGTATATGAACGAAACGCGTCAGCAGAAGCAAAATTGAAGACAGTATTCTTAGCATACTGCAAATTCTTATCTAGAATTATTATTAAGGAAACTCAGTACTGAAAATAAAAAACTATTCAGAATAGTGGAAATTAAATGTAAATCCTTCATAATAATAATAATAATAATAATATGTGAGTTAACGCAACGGGCCGTATTCGTTTGACCTAAGCGCTGTGCCGTTCCTGACTGACTACTACTATTACACTCTCCTTCAGCGATGATTACACTACCTTGTTGAATAAGTTAACCAGATCAAATAAATACATAATTAAAAATACATCACTTAAAAATAGTGAAATACTTATATATAAATAAATAATAAAAAAAAAATATATATATATATATATATATATATATATATATATATATATATATATATATATATATATATAAGCAAACAACCACAGGGAAAAGGAAACACAAAGTCCGAGCGCTTTCGTGATATATTCACATTTCTGTTCCTCCTTGATAATGTGAATATATCACGAAAGCGCTCGGACTTTGCGGACTTTGTGTTTCCTTTTCCCTGTGGTTGTTTGCTTATTAATAAGATCACGTGTTATTTTGTGATTTTAGTGCATATATATATATATATATATATATATATATATATATATATGGGGTTTTAGCTACTTCTCACCTGCATCCTTAGTAAGATAGATATTAAGGGATTCAAAATCGTACTTTTGAATATAAGTTCGAAGTAAATGAATGGCCTCTGGTGTATTTAGAAAGGAAAACGTATTTGGGAGAGAAACGATAAAGTATAAAAACGTTGTCAGACGATACATTTTAAAATCTAAAGCTTTAAAAAGGTTTTAAGTACATGTAACGTAAATGAATTTATCTCATTTGATTTTATTTATATTAGTTTGACATTAATGATGATGATAATTCATCGTGTTAATTTCTAAAAAATATTTTCTATCGTTTTGATGAACCTATTCTAACAACGTTTTTCTTGGAGACTCAGCGTCTTTCCTCGACGGAGGAATGAATTACACTGACCGTTACTGACTGAACAATTTCTTTAGCATTCAAAAGATCAGATATATATACACAGAGAGTGTATATATATATATATATATATACACACACACACCACACACATTGGTTAACCTTTGATTAGCTTCCGCCCGAATTGTTCATTCTGACGAAGGTCAAGCTTTTTTTCACTCCACCTCAGACCTACAGTTTAACATGGAATCCGAATCACGCCCCACCAGCAGCCCAGCGTCTTAACCATTAGGCCCCCAAGGGTACCCATTTATCTACTAATCACTTTCTTTATTGTGTGGAAGGATGAACAGCTGGGTTTTGCTGCGCGCTGGCTGCCGTCACGGAGTCTCGATCCCAGGGCCGATGGATTCGTAGTCAGCGACGCTAACCACTACACCACCGAGGCGCATATATATATATATATATATACGTATATATATATGGGAATGAACTCAGAATGGTTCCCTGAGGTTTTTTATGATACACACAGACCGTGCATGGAACAAGGAACTCTTCTAGGAAAATTAAATCCACTATAGTCCGAATAAGTAATGCTAACTGACAAATACTATAGTTTTTTCTTTTTCATGATGCTAGCTAGACGTGGGCAACGGGTCACTCGCAAAGAGGTCCCAAAAATATAGCTTCCCTCACCAGCTATCTGCAAAGCAGATAGGATCCAGCTTTGGGACAGGATCTAGGGTTTAAAGCAGCCTAGCCCCGCTACATTTAGAATCTCAATATAAGCAAAAGACTCGCTGCTTTCGCGTCAGATTGAATAAATCAAAGAAAAAGGGGTAATTATTATATTTTTAGCCAAAAAACAAAACTTAAACTTCAACTGGCAGAATTGAGCGTCCACTTTTCAAGGCACATAACATGTCCGTTTTATGATGGGAATGAACTCAGATTGGTTCCCTGAGGTTTTTGCGAGTGACTCGTTGCCCACGTCGGGCTAACATCATGAAAAAGAAAAAACTATAGTATTTGTCAGTTAGCATTACTTATTCGGACTATAGTGGATTTAATTTTCCTAGAAGAGTTCCTTGTTCCATGCACGGTCTGTGTGTATCATATATATATATATATATATATATATATATATATATATATATATATTGAAGCCTTTGTTCTCTGCCTATGACTTAATTTAATAATATCTCTGTAAAAAGAATCGTTGAATGTATATGCAGTAAAGGTTTGCTATATTGACTTAATTAGATGGTCGGGGTGGTTGGTCGGTAGATCGGAAAAGACGGTTTAACGGGCCCTCAGGTCATACGGCTAATATACGATAAGAATAACATCGCAAAACTATTAGAAACATAAATTTATGCAATAATCTTTTTATAAATTTTATAAAACAAAACACTAATGTTAGTTTAACATCACTGGTAGGAAAGATACTAGAAAGAATTATAAAGAATATTATTCAATATTATTTGGAAGTTTTTAATCTTATTTCAAGTTCCCAATTATAGATTTAGATCAGGAAGGTCTTGTTTGTCTAATCTCTTAGACTTTTTAGAGTTTGTAACTGAGAAGGTAGATCAGGGGTTCTTAACCTTTATAGGCTGCGATCCAAATTCTGGTCTCGGGGCTAGCTCGGCGACCAATGCCTTCAAACAGTTCACTCGTAATAGATAATAAAATAAATAATAATGGTAATAATAATGGTAATAATTGTAACTGGGATTGTAGTTATCCCAGTTACAAATATAGAAAATTCTTATAAACTACAAAAAGATCTTGATAGATTAGTTGCCTGGGATAGTAAATGGCAGAGGGAATTTAATGTTCAACAACGTAAAGTCATCCATTTTGGTAAAAATAATGAAAACTTTAGTTATGAGATGCGAGGAAACTGGTTAGAGGATGTTAGACAAGAAAAAGATCTTGGCATTATAGTTAGCAGTGATCTAAAATTTTCAAAGCAGTGCTTAGAGGTTAGAAAGAAAGCAAATAAAATGCTAAGTATTATTAAGAGGAATGTTAGCTACAAGAATAAGGAAGTCATTTGTAAATTATATAATTCTTATGTTAGGTCTCACTTAGAATACTGCATTCAAGCTTGGTCCCATCACCTTAGACATGATATTGATATGCTTGAAGGTGGGCAGCGTAGGGCAACCAGGATTATCCCTAACCTAAGAAGATTGGAATACAGAGAAAGATTACAAAAACTAGATGTGTTTAGTTTTGAGAGAGGTTGTTTGAGGGGAAATATGATACAGATGTTCAAAATGTGTTCAGGTTTGAAAAATTTAGATGTAATTTTTCTCATTAGAGGCTGATGAAATAACTCGAGGGCATAATAAGAAAATTAGAAACCAGCCTTGTAGACTTGATCTACGAAAATACTTTTTCAGTCACAGAGGGATCACCTGAAGATCAGGGCCCCCAGTTAGACTTATAAAGCTAACTAACGAAAATATCACGACCTAACCTAACCAATCGTTAGGTCAACTGTACGCCTTTGACGATTGGTTAGGTTACGTCGTTATATTTTCGTTAGTTAGCCTTATAAAGCTAACTAAAGAAGGCTGGGATCCTTGATCTTCAGGTGATCCTCGCAAAGTAGTAGATTTTTTGAATGACTTGCCATATGATTTGGTAAATAGTACCTTGTTAGTTAATTTGGAGCAAGTGTAGTTTACGTCCCCCTGTGGTGCCTAGTGTAGTTTATGTTCCCCTATATTATCCTAGTGTAGTTTACGTTCCCCTACATTATCCTAGTGTAGTTTGCGTTCCCCAACTTTGTCCTCTATACCTAATCAAATAAGACGTTAAAACTAACGAAAATATTACGACTTAACCTAACCAATCATCAATATATATATATATATATATATATTTAGGGTGGTTCAAAAAATAAAAATTTTTAATTTTTTACCTCCACATGGCTGCTTCTGTTCCTAAATCTATCAAACATCTCCATGCCAAATTTCAGCCTAATTGGATGATATTTACTGGTCGCTATGAACTTCATTTTACTACTCATTTTCTATAGATTGATCTTCGTTCAGAACGGATTTAGACAAGAAGGGCAAAGTGCTAAAATTGGTAGTTTTTCCTTACAAATTTGTATGCTCCTCCCACAATTTTTATTTCTATATTTATTATATATATATATATATTTTTTTTTTTGTGACCTATATAATTATAGTCTCGAACTCTTTATTTACTTCAGTGTTCCTGAGGATGTCATTAGACGAAAGCGCTTGAGCACCATTCTGTTTCCTTTCCTTCGTGGTTTTTTTCATCTAAATATTTTTCACGTGTTACTTTCGTGAAATATTTTTCATATATACAGGGTCTGTCAAAAAAAAACTAAGCCAAATTCAAACCTTTATTAAAACAAAACCATTTATCTAATTAAGTTGAATTTTGTACACAATAAAGTATAGATAATCACCTATTATCCTTTAAATTTTTATGACGATATCTTCAGAATTGTTAATTTTATTAATAATTAACTAAAAAGTGAGATTCTCCTACTTAACATGAAAAAAATTTTTTTTACGATATACTGTAGATAATTTTTAGTTTAATAAAATTAAAAGAACTGTTCAATATGATTCCCTTGCATTTCTATCACTTTTTTTAATCTTGGTCTGAATTCGTCTATTGCTCGATTTATTTGCTCTTGGGGGAGCTCTGCCCATTTTGCGATAATCAACTCACGCAAATGATTGACATCCCTTATTCTGTTCCTATACACTCTCTCTGCCAAGTTTTCCCATATTCCGTAGTCTACAGGGTTTAGGTCAGGGCTGTTAGGTGGCCAATTATTCGGTTCCAGAAATTCAGGCACATTCTTTTTCAAATATTCGATGGTTGTTTTGGCAGTATGTGATGTTGCACCATCTTGTTGAAAAATAAAGTAACCTTGACTAGCCAAGTTTCTCATTTCTGGAAGCATTTTCTCAAGCAGGGTATTTGAATAATATTGAGCATTAATTTTCACTCCTGGCTCAATAAAAAATATTGAAGTTTTTCCCAACTTGGACACTCCAACAGAAACCATGACGCTAGAAGAAAAGTGACTCCTTGTTGCGTAGTCTTTCATCTTGGATTTCATTTTTCTTCGCAACATCAGAATAAACCCGGTCATTCTGTGAGTTTCTTGGTGGCTCTACCGTAAAACGTTTTTCATCCGTAAAAAATGTCTTGGAAAGTTTATCTTCAGTTATTATACGTAAAATACGTTTGGATTTCTCAACTCTTTTCTGACAGTTTACGTCTGACAATCTTTGTCCATGCACTCTTTTAAATGGTTTAAATTGCAGATCAGATTTAATAATCCTTCTTACGCTTGATTCTGATATTTCTAGTTCTTTTGATATTTGAGCAGGTGTCATGTGGCTACCAGGTCGATCCTCTTGACTAAGGATACGTTCCTCCACTTTCTGAATATTTTCATCTACTCTAACTGATTTTGGTCGCCCACTACCAACCTTCCTTTCAATGCTTCCTGTTTCATCGATAGTTCTTAATAAGTAATCTAAACCTGATCTAGTCCATCCTTTATAATCGAATTCAGAAAGTAATTTCCTTGCACTATAACCTTTTTCAACTCTATAATGCTCTATAATTATTTTATCTTCATGTGAGAATGGTATATTTAGAGGTATTCACGAAAAATTTTAAATCTAAACAAATTCTGAAAAAGAGAAAAAAGAAGATATTATTACATAATGAGAAAAACTGAAATTTTCGCAATCTGTAGAAATAACCGCATAACTCCTAAAATATTTAAAATAAAGTTATAAAATTATCATAGATTATTTATGAGCCTTTTATTTATTTAGTGTAAAAAAATATTTGAAATCTCTATCAAATTGTGCATTTTATAGAGATTTCAAATTGGCTTAGGTTTTTTGACAGACCCTGTATATATATATATTGATGATGATTGTTAGGTTAAGTAGTAATATTTTCGTTTGTTTTAACGTTTTATTTGATGGATTCATTTAAAAAATGTCTCCTAAAGATCCTAGTGTAGTTTACGTTCCCCAACTTTGACCTAGTGTAGTTTGTGTCCCCTTTTGCGTCAGGGGGACGTAAACTACACTTGCTCCGTTAATTTTAAGAAGAATTTGAACACTTTCATAAATGAAAGAGATAGTTTGTAGATTGTAAATAGTGTATATTCTTAGCTTAAGTTATGTAGGCTACTTTGGTAGCTCTGTAGATAGTTGTGTGTTAATTAGCTGGCTTGAGATTGACGTCTTACACAATTTTATGATGAAATATAGATCGTGACTTGGATAACCTGGAAAGGTCCCAGTGGCTTCATGTTTTCCAAATGAAATGAAATGTAATGTAATATAATGTAATGGACGCCAAACATGGCAGATCGCCACGTGTAGTTGTTCCGACCGACCGACCAATGAGCGCCCAATGTCTTCAACGCCATAGGAATCCTTTCTTCTTATTGGTTTTAAAACTCAAACGTCACATATACCTTTCGGCATCCAGATTTATGGCGGTCGAACAGATTTAAATATTTGAGATAGAAAAGTCGTTGAAACGAAAAGTCGGTGTATCCGCCTAATCGGGAAGTCGATGAAGGTGACTTTACTATATATATTTTTATTAATCGATGCAATTAAGCGATTCTTAAGTGGAAGAATGAATAGGTTAACATCTTTTCACACACACAACACACACACACACACACACATATATATATATATATATATATATATATATATATATATATTGGACTTTTTCCGTTACTTACATATTATCGGGACTACCAAACTGTTTATTATGTATTTTTGCTCTCGTCAGTTTCATTTAAACTAACGAAAATATCACAACTTAACCTAACCAATCATCAAGGGCGTACAGTTGACCTAACTGGGCATTTTCCGTTTTATTTTGTTTTCGTAGCTAACCTAACCTAACCTAAATTTAATCTTTCCTCTTTTTCAGATCATTAGAAATTTTCAACTATGAAAATATGGGATTTGCCAAGCACGGAAAAAGAAATAACCAATATTAACCTGTTGGTTAATTGAATGCCCGGTTAGGTCAAGTGTACGCCCTTGATGATTGGTTAGGTTAAGTTGTGATATTTTCGTTAGTTTAAACGAAAATGACGAGAGCAAAAATACATAATAAACAGTTTGGTAGTCCTGATAATACGTAAGTACCCTTTTTCCTTGTGGGTTTGCATTATCATATATATATACAGTATATATATATATATATATTATATATATATATATATATATATATATGTGTGTGTGTGTGTGTGTGTGGTGTGTGTGTGTGTACATGGAAAAACAAAAGGACAGATAAAGCGATAAATAGCTGGTTAAGTGGTATTAAATTTTTAATTTTTGCATGTGAATTCACTCTCAACATTCAGGTTACAAAGACAGCAGTACTGATAATTAATAACTAATTAAACATAGTTGTACAAAGTGACACACACACACACACACACACACACACACATAACGTAGTGCTTCCTATTCATTTGAAGCACTTTTGAAATGGGTCAATTTTTTCATGCGTGACTTGTTTATTTGTTTGGGATGAATTTTTAAAATCGCTTTCATGATATGCTAAGCAGTGGTATTTGCATGTAAAGTCAATTCTTTAATTTTATTTTAGTGAGTTTAGATTAAAAGCTTCGATATTGGTATGACATTTGTCATTCTTGATGAATATTTATCCAATGCGCATATAAAGTGGATAGTTTGTGGAAATTTTATGAAAAGAGAATCTTATTCTGAACATCTAAATTTGAGTTCTTCTTTTGTTTCACGAGAAACGATTTAACCCGTTAACGCCGAACGTTTTTGTAGGGTTAAGTCTAAATGCGTGTATTTAAAACGGTACGTATTCGACCCAGTCGGCGTTAGAGGGTTAAGGTTATTTTAAAGGCACCAAATCATTATTATTGAGAGGAATTGAGCCAGAAATGGTCTCTGGCTTCGTAGCGCTTTGTGTGTGTCTATCTTCTTCACTGTCTGTTTTGTAGATTTATACTACGCACTGTAAGGAGTAAAGTTCCGTATGACACGAACATTTTAAACCGTTTGGTTTCTTATTACGTACATGTCAAAATAGGTTAAGAAATGGTTACTCTTAGAAATAGATTCCAAACTGGGGAACTGCATAGACACTAACAGGGAATTTACTGGCTCTCTTCTTGACCCTCTAAACCAAAAAATGGAACTTATGCAGTTAATGTTGAGGAACCCTTTATTATCTGGAACATTAAAGTTACTAAAAAAAATCATTGCGTTTAGAGTAACGACCTAAATTTGTCGAGACGTTCAAAAAATTTTATCGAATGCATAATTCTTCAAAGGTAATGTTTGGGTTTGGACCTCTCTAAACAAAGACGGCAAATCAAACGACCTAACCTAACCGAGCATACTGTAACCTAACTTAATCTAACCTAAGTATAACCTTTCTCTACTAACTTTTTATTTACGAAGTCAACTGTTACAAGTTTCAGAGAGAGTAAAAACGGAATAAAATATTTATCGATACCATTTTAAAAGCCTTTCTCTTATCAAGTTTGTGGTCCAATAATAATAATAATAATAATAATAATAATAGTTTCAGAAGGTCAGAAAATGGCACAGCGCTCAGGCAAGACTGACAAGATCCCCACTGCGCTAACTCATGGCCTGTTAAATTGTTATTAGCAAACACCACCGGAAACTGCATCGTCCTCAGTGTCTTTACTTTGCTTATAGGGAAAATGTGTTACCTACTGAGCCACGGGGCCCAGGCATAAAATAGGTATGAGTTATTCCATTCATATTTATCCTTTAAGATATTCAAAGGTAGTGATGTCAAAAGATGTCATTATGTAATATACGAGTATATAGTGTTGTCAACGTGTCTTGTCAAACTGTTAAGGGTACGGCGCGTCAGTCTCTCAACCCGAGATGGTCAGGCTGGTGGCCCCTCCTCTAAACCTGGCTTAGTGTGCAAGGGAATTGTTTTCCTGGGCTCTCCATCTCACACAGCCTGCTACACCCAGTTCATCAGGGGCTGTCCTGAGTCCTGAGCCCGGTGTCTCCCGGTGAGACATCCACATGGATGCCAGATGTGTTCCTGATGGAGTTTGGTAACTAGTTAAATGGTCTTGGCCCTCTGACAACAAAACAATTTTACTTCAGAGTTGTGGCTGTTCCTTGTCTGGTCTTTAGTTTGGGAGCACTACACAGTACACATTCTACCTTTCCTATTTTTCACTGTTGTTTGGTTATTGAATTCAGTTTGAGGTTAGGTACCAGTTTCTCTATTATTTTCCATGCGTATATTATGGTGTATCCCTCTCTTTTTCTTTCCATCGAGTATAGATTTAATGTAAGCAGTCTTTTCTAGTAATTTAGTTCTTTACAATCAGTGATCTTGGCTATGAAATTTCTTTCAATTTCTTCTAGCTTGTTAATTTTTTTTTATATATATAGGGACATCCAAACTGAACAGAGAGCAGTATTTCAGTTTTAGTATAATCAGTATTTTTAACAAGGGATTCATTATTTTCTTCTTCCTTCTTTTAAATGGTCTCAGTATTTGTCCCGTAATTCTTTTTGCCTTGTTTATAACTATTTGATTTTGTGTCTCAAATTTTGCATTGTTCGTCATTATAATTCCTAAATCTCTTGCTTTTACGTTTCTTCGAATTTTCTGTCTATTTGGGACAATATTCTGTCTGTTTTAGTTCCTAAATTTTTTCTTGTGGTACTGAACTACGGACTTTCAATTCTGATAATTGGATTGTAACAACTTGCTGACGTTCTCTGGGAAAGTTAAAGATCCATTTTCTCACTTTGCTCGATGTTTTATGTACTGCTATATCATGATCACACCTATCGAACGCTTTAGCGAAATCGGTTTATATTACATCGTGCTGGCTGTCGCTGAATTATTCCTGTGTCTCCAAAAAGCCATAAATTTTCTCTCTAACTATTCTTTCAAATATTTTGGTGAGATGGAATGTCAGTGACTCAAATGACACTATGCCACTGCGTAATTATTCATAATCCTGTGTTTAATAATTCGTAGAAGCTCCTCGTTCTTTGACCCTAACCACAAATGACCACCCGATTAATTTAGCGGGGCAACATTGAACCAAGCGGTTTAACCCTATCACTTACTAAAGAAGCGCGTTGGAAGGAGTCACAGCTCCAAGGCAGACTCCACTTACGGCTGAAAAGAAAATGGGAGTATATGGGTCTCCATTCTCGGTGAACATATGAGAAACTGGGGCAACCAGTGGCGTATCAAGGGAGGGGCGAGAGGGGCGACCGCCCCGAGCGGCACTTCCCGAGGGGCGGCAAATTACTGTCAGGCGGGCGCAGTATGCAAAATTTTGGGTTTTTATGTTTTAAAATGCAACCCTCCAAAAAATTATATCTCATCATTGTCGCGCGTTATTTGTGTACAAAATATCCATGGTTTTGATGAAAAATCATCATTAAATGCTATATATGCCACCTCAATGCCACTACTATTTCCACAAATAGTTGCGTTAAATTTTCACATCCGAAAGGTTGCCAACCCTATTTTTCAGACTTTCCCTATATTATTTATGTTAGGCTTTGCATTCTTTGAGCTTTGATGATGTTAATAATTAATGGTTGTTTTATTTTGCAGATACCCTACTGAATTAGCAAACATGAGCAAACGACAGAGACTGAGTGGTGCTGCATACAAGAATCTTCGCGAAAAAAAAGAGGAGGAAGGCAAGCGTGCTGCTAAGCGATTTCATCAGTTAATGGGATTCTCAGACACACCTTCAGTGCCTTCTGGGAAGCAAGGAGATCAACCGCAATGTGATATATCTTTAGAGATAGATGTTCAAGCGGCAACTTCAAGTGAACCCCCAAATAATCAGGATCAACCCTCATCTACATCACAAAGTCACCCACCCACCCATCACCCACAGAGTCTGTTTAACGATTCTGGCAACTGGCCCGTTCCAATGACGGACAATTTGAGAATCGAACTCATTAAACGTGGACCATCACATTTGAAAAACATGACTGGACCCTTTCCAGCTGATTCAAACAATAGGTCAATGTCAAAAGTTTGGTATTTCAAAACTTTGGAAAATGGCGAAAAAATTGAAAGGTCATGGCTAATCTTCTCACCTTCAAAATGTAGCTTGCATTGCTTTTGCTGTCGTCTCTTCAACAACATCTCCAGTGCATTTGGAAAAAGAAGGATTTTTTTGCCTGGAGGAAACTGAATCCAAGAGTACCTGAACATGAAAACAGTCCATATCATACCCGATGCTTTGAACAATGGAAAGAGTTGTCTATGCGCCTTCAGTTGAATGCTACAATAAATAATGCACATCAGTTGCAAATAAAACATGCTACTGCTAAGTGGAAAGAAATACTGAGACGAATTTATGACTGCATCATGTTCTTGGCAAAACAAGATCTTGCATTCCGAGGGCACCGAGAGAACTCAAATGAAGAAGCTGGGCTAGCTGGCAATTCTGGAAACTTTTTGGAGTTAATAAAACTAATGGGCAAATATGACCCAGTAATTAGGGAACATCTTACAAAAATACGAATGACTGACAAGATATCCACTACGTATTTGTCACCTAACATTCAAAATGAGTTCATCACACTAATCGGCTGTAATGTTCGAAAATGTATAATTGATAATGTGTCTAGTGCAAAGTACTTTGCAATAATTTTCGATAGTACACCTATATATCGCATATTGATCAGATGTCTCAGGTAATTCGCTATGTGTCGATTAAAGATGGTAATGTAGAGGTGAAGGAATCCTTCGTTGATTTTATTAAATTAGAGGGGAAGACTGCTGAGGCAGTTACTGATCTCATTGTCACTAAGCTCTGTGAGGATGGGCTGGATATCCAGAATTGTTATGGTCAAGGGTATGACAATGCTGCTACGATGGCAGGTATTCATCTTGGAGTTCAACGCAGAATTCTTGATGTTAGCAAACACGCTGTTTTCATTCCTTGCAATAACCACTCGCTGAACTTGGCTGGAGTTCATGCCGCGGGACTGAGTCCTAATGCTGTAACTTTCTTTGGAACAATTGAACGAATTTTCGTCTACTTTTCTTCCTCTACTCATCGTTGGGATGTCTTAACAAAACATTCCAAAATCACTGTCAAGCGAGTCTCTGATACGCGGTGGAGTGCTAAGTATGATGCTGTTTCTAGTCTTAAGAAGAACTTGACTCACGTTGTTAGTGCCTTGGAAGAACTGAGTGAAAGGGTCTCCGAAAATCTGGACACAAAGGGCGATGCTGAAGCTCTGTTGACCTCCATCATGTCATACATATTCATTGTGTACTTATTTTTCTGAGATCCAGTGCTGAAAGAAATCAATGATGCTCAGCTATATTTTCAAAGAAAGGGACTTGCTTTGGACCAGTGTGCATTAAAAATGAACTCTTTGTCCGTGTTTTTAACTAATGAACGAGAGGCAGTACTATCAAACGCTGCAGATGCCGCCGAAGAGTTCTGTAATGAAATGGATATCAGTATAGACCGCAGAGTCAGGAGACGGAGAAGAATGCCTGGAGAGCAAGCTCGTGATGCTGGATTGACCGTGCAAGAGGATGTACGCAGATAATTTTTTGAAATCATGGATCGTTTATTAGCAGAAATTGAAAAACGCACAGTTTGTCTTAAAAACATGAATGATCGCTTTGAATTTCTGTCTCCTTCGTACCTTTTGAATCAGTCCAAAGATGAAGAAATTAATACCAAGGTCAATAATTTTTCTTCCATCTACAATGACATTAATCCAGGAAGTTTACTGGAAGAAATAAAGCGTTTGCGCAGACATTTGCTCAGTTTCAAAAGCATAAGCGTCGACGATGATCCAAAGAACTGGGATATGTTAAAACTACTTCAGTGGATCGTTAAATGGGATCTAGTGGAATCTTTGCCTCATATAACAATTGCCCTCCGGATCTGTCCAACTACATGCATGTCCGTGGCAAGTTGCGAACGAAGTTTCTCGAAACTGAAACTTATAAAAACTTACCTCAGGTCAACTATAAGTCAATCTAGACTGAGCAATTTGGCGATTATTTCAATTGAACGCGAAGTTGCAGAGACAATGGACATAGAAAAAATCATTCATGAATTTTCTGTTATGAAAGTCCGAAAATTTAACTAGGCATTATACATTATATTGTTATTGTTAAAATTATGTAGTGTACTAGTGTATTATGTACGGTACATTATGTAGTATTGTTAAAATTGAAGTTGCTTTATTTAAGTTTTTCTTCCAATAAAAGTTTTGTTTAGAAGTGTATTTTTGTAAAGTAATTGTTTTTAAAATTGAAAATTGTTGCAGGGGGGGGTCGGCGTTGGCATTTTCGCCCCGAGCGGCAAAAAGTATTGGTACGCCTCTGGGGGCAACGTCCCCCGGTTCCAAGCCCAAACCCTAAGGGTCAAAGGCAGCACTTAGTCTGGTCATGTACCACCTGATATGGGTGTGACGTACCACACATGACACCATCGGGGCAGTTAATCTTCCTCACCACGTGAACGTGATGCCCATAGAGGAGTAATTCTTTAAATAAAATGACAAACTAAGAAAATCTTTAAGAGTAGAAAAAAGCATAAATAAAGGCTTACCTATGTTTATTGCTTCAAAACATGAATAAAAGGTTGCTTTCTGTTTTACAAGATCATAATCATCTTGTGATGAAGATTCCTATGATGCAAATTAGTTTTCTTTGAAATCATGAGTGCTTTTAAGGTGGATTAATGAGGGCGTAACTTCAGTCATGTGATTCGTTCACAAAATAGAAAAACACACACACTACACACACACACACACACACACATATATATATATATAGAGAGAGAGAGAGAGAGAATGTGTGTGTGAAGAGAGAGAGAGAGAGAGAGAGAGAGAGAGAGAGAGAGAATTTAAAGACAGATGTTTGTGCCTCTTACACGTGAGAACTTTCATTAAAGCGAAATATATAAGAAACTGTTGGCTGATATAAGAAACATTATTGTTTAGGCTTGTTTAAAGGCCATGTGACGAAGGGACCTACAGCTTTACGTGGGATCCAAACTACAGGTCGCTATGGGTCATTCATTCAATTACTCATTAGACCAGTGGTTCTTAACCCCTGGGTCGTCAAGCCATTTCGATTGGGTCATTAAATTGTCATTTATCATTTATTTATGTTATCCCTAATCATTTTACCATTAATTATTTATTTTATTATCTATTACCAGCGAAATGTTTGAAGGCATGGGTCGCAGAACTAGAGCCTGAAAAGGTTAAAACCCACTGCCAGAGGCGTTTTTAACATAGGGGCAAGCGAGCCACGGCCCCGACGGGATCCCCTTACCCCCGGCCCTTTTGTTTACTTTTGTAGACACTTTTGTAACTTGTAAGACTAGGCGCAGAAACACGTTTTAGATCACTGATCATTACTCCATGGTTCTTTGATCTTGAATGTAGTTTGAACAGACGTGTTAATCATTATGTGAGCACATTTTATTTCATAAAATTTACCGTTAGGCAATGTTTAGTCATTTACCTTCCTGTGAGGATGTAAGTCATTGGTTCTAACTGTTGTAGCACATGTCATCTGAATCTAGATATTCACTGTTGTACTTATTTTCCAAGCATTAAAAGTTTAAGATGAAAAAATTAGATATAATTTAATTTACAGGACTGTGTTGGTTCCTATAACATAAGTTGGTTGCTATAATTCTTCTGCTCTATATATTTGCGTCCTGAATGCACCCTGAATAAAGTTTAAAAAAATCAGTGCTGTTTGTATTTTATTTTTACTTTGGTGGAAATAACTTTACTTAAATATGTAGTGCTTAGTAAAAACATTATGGAGTTTTTCGAGAACTTCCACAAGTAGATTGTATGGTCCCCCTTTTGATATAACTCAGTTACGAAAAAATTTATTGTTTTTGAGTATTAAAATATATTTGTATATAGTCCGCTATAGGAATCATCAATGATTCATGTATGTTAAATGGAGCGGAACTTATTATATTTTTACTTATATTAATATTTAATCTTAAGATCATTAATCTTAAAGTTAAACTTTTAAAGTTAAAATACTATTTATATGGTTTATAGTAACAAATAATACACTGAAGAGAATAGTCCCCCAAAATATTTAAGCCGTTTTCTGTCGAGTAAAATACACAAAGAAAACGTTCATATTTTTACAATTTTAATAATTACTGTATATATAAAATAAAATAGGGGACACTGATATAAAGTCCTTATTTAAATGTTTGAAGCAAATTCCGTAGATTAGATTTTTATGAATTACAACATATATGTATAAACATTTACTAGTTCATTTAGTTCAAAGCACTGAGATTTTGTTTCTTAAAAGTTTGCATTGATTTCTAAGATATAATATTATTAGGTAAACTATTGTAAACTGAAATTATTTTCTGTTATTCAGGGTGAAAAATTGAAAAGAAAGAGCAAAGAACGTCTTTTCTCCTTTTTTTAATCAGAATATATACTCGTGTTACAGGGCCGTAGCCAGAATTTCTTTCCGGGAGGGGCTAATATATATATATATATATATATATATATATATATATATATATGATACAAACCCACAAGGAAAAAGAAAAATGATTCAAGTTCTTTCGTGTATTCAGAAGTACACCTCGTCAGGGAATGTACTTCTGAATGCACGAAAGGCCTTGGAATAATTTTTCTTTTCTTGTGGGTTTGTATCATTTATTCATTTCACG
The DNA here is from genome assembly GCA_023014485.1 of Bathynomus jamesi. NCBI lineage: Eukaryota > Metazoa > Arthropoda > Malacostraca > Isopoda > Cirolanidae > Bathynomus > Bathynomus jamesi. The sequence goes on from JAJOZX010001153.1 coordinate 568,879, forward strand.
TGTTTATTTATGAAATTCGTCCCATATATATATATATATATATATATATATATATATATATTATATATATATATATATATATATAAGTGTGTAAATGAGTAAAAACACATTCCTAAATGTATTACAATAATTAAATATGTGCCGAAGGTATTTGGCATGGCGTACTTACTCATAAGTAATGCATAGAAATATCAAATCTATGATTTTATTTCGGGGGCGGCTGAAGCCCCCATAGCTCCCCTCCTGTCTACGTCCATGCTCATATATATATATATATATATATATATATATGATAATACTGATAATGATTTGGTTACGCCATGGCCAGTTTGCAACACCACTTCCTTTAACATCAACGAAATTAAGAGTCGTTATTTCTTTTAATGCTTTACAATCGATTAACATTTGTCGTTGATATGTATATATATATTATATATAATATATATATATATATACATATACAGGGTGGGCGGAAAGTAGCTCCCTATTTTGGATTGCTAAAAAAATACGTATATTATCCATTTATTTCAGAAGAAATAATATGAAAAGGTAGGCATACATGGTAGGTTTTCTCTGAAATTCAATGTGGGCTCCAACTCTTTCCACCAGCTTCTGGAGCCGCCCAGGAATGGCGTCCACTGACTTTAGCAGGAACTCCGGCGGGATGGAGGACATGACTTCCCGAATTCGGTCCTCCAGTTCTTCCAATGTCCTCGGTTTGGTGCGGTAGACTTCTTCCTTTACCCACCCCAAAGAAAGAAGTCGCACGGTGTCAAGTCGGGGCTCCTGGCTGGCCATTGTTGTCCGTGAGTGGCTGGATGCCCACTTCCCTGGGCGTTGGATGGGTCGTCGTGGTCCACATCAATGGCCAGCCAGGAGCCCCGACTTGACACCGTGCGACTTCTTTCTTTGGGGGTGGGTAAAGGAAGAAGTCTACCGCACCAAACCGAGGACATTGGAAGAACTGGAGGACCGAATTCGGGAAGTCATGTCCTCCATCCCGCCGGAGTTCCTGCTAAAGTCAGTGGACGCCATTCCTGGGCGGCTCCAGAAGCTGGTGGAAAGAGTTGGAGCCCACATTGAATTTTAGAGAAAACCTACCATGTATGCCTACCTTTTCTATTATTTCTTCTGAAATAAATGGATAATATACGTATTTTTTTACCAATCCAAAATAGGGAGCTACTTTCCGCCCACCCTGTATATACACAACAGTGTCTGAAAAAGGATAAGAGCTCTTCGTTTCGCAACCTGCGAAAGAATAAATATGAGTAAAAACGTCAAACCAATTAAAATTGGGACTCTTTAAACTTGGTGTGGTTGTTATAGTAACCTATACAGCTCTTACGTCACTCCCTTCATTCAGTAACCATTTCTGTATCATTCTTTAATTAAGACAAATACTTCTCGTTTGAATTAGAAGCGAAAGTCTTTTCTTAAATACAATGTATAGATATTGTATATTATTTATAGATGAAATATTATTTATAAGTTTTCATTCATTTATTAAATAAAAGGAGATCATTGTTTCTTCAATGCCCATCAACAGTTATAATTTTAGGATTTGAACTGTAGATCATCCAGTACGTTTCAGTCGATATTGAATGATGGAATACATAATTTTTTATTTATGATAAAAAATATTACAATCTTACAATTTTTGTTGTTACTATAATTTTAACATAATTTTAACATAAAATAAGTAATTCTGAATTGGAGTATTTAATTCATTTACTTTGGCCCTTAAGCTTTCTAGGCTTTACTGGGCTTTCAGATTAACTAAAGATGAAACATCGCTTCATCATAAGTTAGGATTAATAATATATAAATCATGAATAAGGGATATTAGTTGATTTAAAATACATGAACGAACAAATAGATAAAAATTAGACAATGAATTTAAATCATTGTGAAGTCATTAAAGTCATTGTGGAAATTTTAATTTTTATTTATCTATATTTATAAATTTATTTATAAATTATTTATAAATATTACAATTCGTTATGTTATAATAATACAATACTGTCAATTTAACTATTTATTCTATATAATTACTGGGCTCTCCGATTAATTAGGGATAAAATACATGATATACAAGCCACGTTTAAATTATGATTAATACACAAACAAACTAATAGTGAAAATACAGTGTATATATATATATATATATATATATATATATATATTAATGCACCTCGGTGGTGTAGTGGTTAGCGTCGCTGACTATGAATCCATCGGCCCCGGGTTCGAGACCCGATGACGGCAGCCGGCGCGCAGCAAAACCCAGCTGTTCATCCTTCCACACAAAGAAAGTGGTTGGTAGATAAATGGGTACCCTGGGTGGCCTAGTGGTTAATACGCTGGGCTGCTGGTGGGGCGTGGTTCGGATTCCACGTTAAACTGTAGGTCTAAGGTGGAGTGAAAAGCTTGACCTTCGTCAGAATGAACAATTCGGGCGGAAGCTAACCAAAGGTTATATATACTGTATATGAAAATGAAATGAAAATGAAAAGTTTATTGGCAGACTATAGTCCATATGACAAATATTATTAATACAATGACAGTTCATATACTAAGGATAGAAATATATACAATTGATTAGAAATAATACTGCACTGTCGAAGTTAAGTGGAGCTACAGACAGACGTTTTCGTACCAAGAAGTCCATAGCTTAGAGGATAAATGACAGGACTCATGGATAGCTTGGATGATCGGGTTGGTTGATTTTTTAATTCTTTGCATTAGACTGTGTTGAGCACGTCTTGTTACCTCCGGGAAGCTCGGGACATTGCGGGTAGCAAACATTTGCGAAGCTGAGCATCTCGAGGGTAATTTATGTAAGAGTCTAACAGACCTGTTGTACAGCAAATTTAGGATTCTGCCAGAACCTTTTTTATAATTCACCCAGAGTTGCTGACCGTATATATTACTGCAGAAAGTACGAAAGAGAGTGTCTTTAGCTTCACTTGTACAGAAACGAAAGTTCCTTATGGTCATATTCGCTTTAGCACACAGGCTTCGAGATTGTTTTCTTATATCCGAGTCATCACTCAAGGAGCTGGTAATAGTTTGACCCAAATACTTAAACTCTTGTAATTCCTCAATTACTTCACCATTCATTTTAAACCTTATATCAGCTGGCTGATTACAGCTTTTAGGATGAAATTGCATAACCTTAGTTTTTGTAACATTAAAAAGAATATCATGTTTCTGCGAATACACTTCGCAGACGTTTAGTAGCCGATCCAGACCTTTAACAGAGGGACTTATTAACACCATATCATCGGCCTAAACTAAGTTATTTATTCTTGTGTGATCTATACAACATCCCACTGTTGCCTCATTAAGTGAAGCAATTAATCCGTCAATATACACATTAAACAGCATAGGGGAGAGCAAGGAGCTTTGTCTCACCCCGCAAGAGGAGCCAAAACGCTCGGATAGTACATTGCCCCACCTAACAGTGAAAGATTGGTGGGAATACTAAAATTTCAATAAATTTAGTATGTACATGGGAACCTTCCTGTCTTCTAGTTTTGCAAATAAAATATTGTGGTTCACCCTATCATATGCCTTACTTATATCAAGGAAACAGCTATAAATGGTTGAATTACTGTCAATGTATTTAGATATTGTTTCTTTAAGTACATAGATACACAGGTCAGTTGAGTGGGACCTTTTAAAGCCAAACTGATTAGGAGATGTCCATAGGAAATAATTTAATCGGAGTAACTATATATATATATATATATATATATATATATATATATATATATATATATACATATATACTGTATTTTCACTGTTAGTTGTTGTGTTTGTGTATTAATCATAATTTAAACGTGGCTATTATATATATTATATATATAATATATATATATATATATATATATATATGATACACACAGACCGTGCATGGAACAAGGAACTCTTCTGGGATAATTAAATCCACTATAGTCCGAATAAGTAATGGTAAATGACAAATACCATAGTTTTTCTTTTTCATGATGCTAGCCCGACGTGGGCAATGGGTCATTCGCAAAGAGGTCCCATAAATATAGCTTCCCTCACCAGCTATCTGCATAGCAGACAGGATCCAGCTTTGGGACATGGATCTAGGATTTAAAGCAGCCTAGCCCTGCTACATTCAGAACCTCAATAAGCAAAAGACTCGCTGCCTTCACGTCAGATTGAATACATCAAAGAAAAAGGGGTAACTATTATATTTTTAGCCAAAAAACAAAACTTAAACCTCAACTGGCAGAATTGAGCGTCCACTTTTCAAGGCACATAACATGTCCGTTTCAAGATGGGAATGAACTCAGAATGGTCCCCTGAGTTTTTTATGATACACACAGACCGTGCATGGAACAAGGAACTCTTCTGGGATAATTAAATCCACTATAGTCCGAATAAGTAATGGTAAATGACAAATCGTTTTGCTTATACAGTATTGAGGTTCTAAATGTAGCAGGGCTAAGCTGCTTTAAACCTTAGATCCATTTCCCAAAGCTGGATCCTGTCTGCTTTGCAGATAGCTGGTGAGGGAAGCTATATTTATGGGACCTCTTTGCGAATGACCCGTTGCCCACGTCGGGCTAGCATCATGAAGAAGAAAAACTATGGTATTTGTCATTTACCATTACTTATTCGGACTATAGTGGATTTAATTATCCCAGAAGAGTTCCTTGTTCCATGCACGGTCTGTGTGTATCATAAAAAACTCAGGGGACCATTCTGAGTTCATTCCCATATATATATATATATATATATATATATATATATATATATATATATATATATATATATATATATATATATATATATATATATAGGTCATCCCATAAGTAATGCGGCATTTTTAATTTTTTTTTTTTCCATTTTTATCATTATTTTACGGATAGAAATCAAACAACTCTTTGAAGTTATTTATATTTAAATAAATATTTATTTAAATATAAATAACTTCAAAGAGTTGTTTGATTTCTATCCGTAAAATAATGATAAAAATGGAAAAAAAAAAATTTAAAAATGCCACATTACTTATGGGATGACCTAATATATATATTAATCTTAAGTTGTAATTATAGATATGAAACAAGTACTGGCTTTGGGAAATGTTCATCTCTTCTGTTTGTGTCCTTTCAGGATAACGGACTTTTTTTTTTACTGCAACACACCCTTTTAACCCTTCCTGACGCAGCTTATGTCTGACTGTGGATAGTTCAACTTTGCCAGTAACAGTTCCTCCATTTCTGCAGCAAGGCAATTGTTGGATTTACGTCTGACTTTTAGTGGTCAGATATTTGGTATCAGATTCTGAAAGTTTTCGTGGTCTTCCAGATCTGCTCTTATCATCAGTGGACCCAATGTTATCGCATTTTTTCTACTAGTTTTCAACACCTTTTCAAAAACACCTTCGTTTCTTCTCTAATTTCCTTTAAACTGGAGCCTTCTTTGAGTAACTTTACCGGAGTATGCTTCAAATTCATTAGGGAATATGATAATAAAAACCCACTCTAATAGACAGAGTTTATTTCCACAACAGTTTCGATGCCCACTGGCATCCTCTTTGGGTGGATACAGAAAAACGAATGATTCGTTTTTCTGTATCCACCCGAAGAGGATGCCAGTGGGCATCGAAACTGTTGTGGAAATAAACTCTGTCTTTTAGAGTGAGTTTTTATTATCATACTGTAACTTTCACGTAGAAAAAGTGAAGGTTTTTTGCATTCATTAGGGAATAGTACGCTTTGGAACTCTTTCATAAAATGAAGTAGAAAAAAGCATTATTAAAATTAATAATGAAGATAATAAAACACAGTATTTCACGAAGTAAAAAAAAAAACCATTGACTTTAATCAATTAGCACTTCAAGATTGTTTTCATTGTTACATGAAAGAATATTGATGAATTCATGACAAAAGCAGCAAAACGTTTGATTGCGAACTTTATAAGCCACATAAAAAGTTTAGTAAGGTAAGACATAATTACATCTTATTTTGTTCTTTCAAAACGTGCTTAATTTGAGTCATATTTCAACAAAGAAATTTATAAGCGGGAAAATTAATTAAATTAATCCATATCGCTATGTTATCGTGCCAACTTGCGCACACACACACACACACACACACACACACACACTATATAATATATATATATATATATATATATTAGGGATGTACCGAATACCGAATATTCGGTGCAAAACTATTCGGCCGAATAATACAGAATACTGAGTACCAGTTACTGAGTACCGAATACCGAATATTAGTTTTATTTGGGTTATCAGGCGTCAGTGTAAAATATTGAATATAATTAATGTCTAGGCCCTGTAAAAATACAAATAAAAAAGAGGTAAAATTTTATATTTCCCCATTTTCTCCCACACAGGTGCGATGGGGAGGATTAACGGCCGATTTTCATGAAAAAAAAGGCCTGGATTAGTCTAAAACACAGAAAATTGTAAAACATATTGAAGCTTCACTTTCCATAGCAACACAAGGAAAGTTCTGGAACGCATGGTTGTCATGACATTAAACTTTTTAAAGCCCAACCCAGTGACTCAGCTGAATGATTACCACGTGTTCATTCCGGGCCATTTGTGGTGCAATGATGAATCATCGGATCTCAACAACTGTATAGACCAGGGGTCGGCAACCTTTTGAACGCAGTGTGCCAGGTTACAATTAATACCAATATTTTTCCGGCCCTGCGTGCTAACTATAATTTTCATACGCATATTTCGTAGAATGGTTCGCTGTATTTCAATCCCAACAAACAAATCAAAACGTTTTTAATTTGTATTTTAACCAAAAATACACAGACACTTTTACTTTGCCATCTCACTGCTCAAATATATCAAATAAAATGATATGGTTATCAGTAAAGACCGGAAGTTCAGGCACTAAAAAACAGTGAAATAGGCAGGCAAAAAGGCAGAATAAAACATGAAAATAGGCAAAAAAGGCATTTATTTTTAAATCAAAATTCATTGAATAACATAAGCTGAAACTATAGGTAAGACATCTCCATACATTAATAAAATAATGCTAAATAAATCTATGAAGTATAGCTTTATTTATTTGATTGGTTACACAATTTAGGGTGGAGCGAAAAATACTTTTTTTCTAGTATGAAGTTCTAATAGTGATTAAAAGTTGCATTTAGTAGACGATATATACCTGCCAAAATATGAGTTCATTTGTTTAATATTTTCAGCTGCCACCAGGGGGCTAAAGTTAACACAATTTTGGGTAAAAAGGAAAAAACTGCTTCTACTTTAGGTTTATCAAACTGTTATAAAATTTTATCTTAGAATTATCTAATAGTTTGTTTAAGATTCTTAAATGATAAGAATTCGTTTTGTAAAAATGCCTTTTCATATGCTTAATATTTTCAGCTGCCACAAGAGGGCTGAAGTTAACTTAAAAATGACAATTAAGTATGATTCTGTATTTACTTGAAAAAGGGAACAGTAATAAATTAGGATGTCTCTCCTCCTTTATACTGGCTTGAGACAGTTAAGAAACGTTATTTCGTGCCTTAGCGGAGTTACCACCCTTTCCCCAACCAACCTCCCTCTAGAAAGGGTTCTTGCTGAAGACTATTTAGTAATTTGCTTTTGTGTCAAATTTTGGCTGTTTTTTCCTTGATTCTAATGTAGCACGAATCCAACCGTCTCTGTCTGTAGGTCCGCAGACTGATCCAGCAGCGTCTGTAACGAGCTTGACGCATCTCTCTACGGCTTGTGTATGACATAGAAACTGAAATAATTCTGAATGAAGAGTAGTACCATGTTTGATGCATGATTCAATATCATCAAGAGAAACTCCTTTGGTTATCGGTGGTTCTGCTATCTGAAAATCTTGCCACATAATGAGATCTGTATAGTCTTTGGCATAAAAATTTATTTCTGGCACCTTAAAATACCTGATAACATCTGTTTCTTGAATGCATGCCCTTGCTTTTATGATACGCCTAAATCCCAACTGACGCACATGCTCCCTTTCATCAGCTATCATTGCAATGAGAATGTTTTCTTGATTTGCGTAATATGCATTTCGCTGAATGACTGAGTCATGTACTCTCCTAAGCTCTTCACGGAGATACCGGCTTCTTGCAATCATATGCCACATATGTTTAGCACCATATTGGCATAATGGTTTACGCTTTATCTGAAACCACATTGGTGCGTATACCCTAACAATGAAAGTAGCTAATTCTTGTAAATTGCCTGAAGGATTCTCTGTGCTTGCATATAACCGCAGAGTCCTGTTTGCTGTGGTGAGCCACCTTGAATGTGATATATTGCCTGGACTCTTATGACTAAGACTCTTTGAGAATGTTCCACTTGATATAGCCTTGTGAATTTCAAGAAGGTATTTCTGGTCAGTACTTATGTCATCTACATCAACTTCACACATGTCCTCTTGAATTTCAATGGGTTTGAAGTTAACTATGGGGAGCTTTTCACAGTCTGAAAGTGCTCGGCCAATTTCTCCTGAAAATGCTCTTGGTCCAGTAGTGGTACCATCCAAGTGATGAAACAGATGGCGCAATGGAAGTTCATTAAGGTGTAAAAGGCATATCAGCCACTGCAATGGCTTATTAAAGGCTTCTTATTGTGCCTCCAATACTACCAGTGTTAACCACTGTCGAATCACAGCCAACTGCAACGATGTTCCCTATATCAACATTCCTTTCTTTCAAGCAATTCACTAGCGCTGTGCAAATGTATTTAGCTTTGCCACTGGAAGGTGTCACATGTGCAAAGTACAGAGAGTGTGGTTCAGATATTATGCTGATATGCTCTTCGCGTTTGGTTCTTTGGTGGTTAGAGCCATCACTCTCCTGGACTTGAATCATTGTTTTATCCTTTCTGCCATCAAAGTATAATCCCCGCATGGTTTTTGGCTCTCCTATCTGTTGTAGTTCCTTTCTCTGTTTTTGTCTTTCACGTCTTAGCTTACTTCTGTCTATAATATTCCCTTTGTCTTCGGGAGTAACAATTTTAAGATCTGCCAATACTGCAGAAGCAATAGCAGCCCCAGCTCTGTCCGACATTTTAAATCTATCACAAGTAATTGCTAATGAAGGCAGTGGCTCACGCATCTGTTGTTCTGATATTACATATTGAGTCGAGGTTGTATCTTCCTCATTATCTTCAGATATCTCTTCTAGTTGTTGAAGTTCACTTGTCTCTGTTTCGATTTGTAAGTTGGACGTATTGGTTATAGCAGCACTAGTTGTTTGTGAGGATTCCAGACGTGCTTTTTCCATTTCCTTTCGATGTTCTCTTGCTTGTAATCGTCTTGTGTGTGCTATGTCAATGCTTCCTATCACCATTATTCTGCGTGTTCGTTGGTCATTTAAAAAATCCTGCTCTTTCGGAGGGACTTTCTTACTCTTTTCACATGAGCATCTCCTAAACTCCTTACATTTGCAGGTGCAGATGTCAAACAAAGTGCATTTTGAAGAGTTTTCAAATTCTTCAAGCTGATTTTTGTACTTAGGCTGATCCTTGCGTGACTTGTATGGCTTTAATAAGGACCTGTATTTATCATGGTACACTCGCATCATCTGTAAAACGCGTGTATGTGAAACTATTGGCAAAGAGGCCTTCTTCCAAATATTTTCTACCTTTTTAGAAACTGCCTCTGCTATTTCAGAAAATGAAGGCTCCTTGTTATTCATCTGCTCCTTCACTAAATGTTTTGTGAACAGGTAATCTTTCATAATGCAGTTATAAGTTGGTAGTTGCATATCACTCATCTCACAAGGTACTTCAAATATGGCACACTTCATATGTTCTCTAGTGAAATGTTTATATTTAGTATTTGATGCCATAATATTTTTAAGAAAAATTCACAATCACAAAATATCCTGTAACATCAAAACATTATATAATTAATATATATAATATATTTTATAAGTATATATAATATATTATATAAATATATAATATATTATATAAATAAACTAAAATTATATAATACATTATAACAAGCATTTTATAATAAAATCAATATTATCTCTATATAAATCACTTTAAAATAAAGTTTTATAATATTCCGATCATATTAAAAAACTGTTCTAATGACTCACAGAAAGAAATTTCTTCACACCAAAACCCTCCCCCACAACCCTCCCCAAACCCTCCCCCACAACATTCAGTGTAGTCTCAACATGACTCAGTTACTCTAAATTGTGTTAACTTCAGCTCTCTTGTGGCAGCTGAAGATATTAAGCATATGAAAAGGCATTTTTACAAAACGAATTCCTATCATTTAAGAATCTTAATCAAACTATTAGATAATTCTAAGATAAAAGTTTATAATAGTTTGACAAACCTAAAATAGAAGCATTTTTTTTCCTTTTTACACAAAATTGTGTTAAATTTAGCCCCCTGGTGGCAGCTGAAAATTTTAAACAAATGAACTCATATTTTGGCAGGCATATTTCGGCCACTAAATGCAACTTTTAATCACTATTAGAACTTCATACTAGAAAAAAAGTATTTTTCGCTCCACCCTAATATATATATATATATATATATATATATATATATATATATATATATATATACAAGACTAATTTGAAACCTCTGAAGAAGTCTTTATAATACAGTGTTGAAGACGTAGGGGGACTATTTGGTTAGTTCTGTACGATGTTAAATTGCATTTCCCCATAAAATACCGTTGGCTCCACCGTATTTTATTCAAATATTTTCCATGTACTTTACACACATTTATAGAGTACTCTCAGTAATAACATTTAATTTTTATTTAAAATCTATTTTTTCTTATCATTATCTTTATACAATTACTAAAGAATAAGATTTAAAAAGTAAGATCTAAATGCCATACAATACGTATTAATGTATGGCAACTTTTTTATGCCAACCAAAAGGATCCTAAAGCTAAATGCAAAAAATGTGAGATGCTTATTTCTGGACGTGGAAAGGATCTTCGTAATAAACATTCTGTCGCTTGTGAGGCGCCTTTGGCAGAGAAATAAATTACTATTACTGATGCATCGCACCCTCCACCACCAATTCCAGGAATGAGCAAGAAAGTTGAACAAGGCCAACAAACATTAAGGCAGTGTTTCGAAAGCAAAAAGGTGTGCAATATTAATTTAAATAAATTAAAAGATATATATATATATATATATATATATATATATATATATATATATATATATATATATATATATGATATATATATATATATATATATATATATTATATATATATATATATATATATATATATATATATATATATATATATATATATTCAATCAACCATTTTCGATTGTTGATGATCCTGATTTTAAGAGACTGATTTATCTATTCCCACCTGTAAACATTTAAGCCAAAATATTGTACCACAAATCTATGATTCTATGCATCAGAGTAGTTTAGGTTCATTGAATGAACTTGCTGTTATGAGTTTTACGACAGATCTATGGACATCTGATACTGACAATGAAGCCGTTAGAAAAAAAATACATTTTAAGTTCCATTTCCTAAATCATGTTATTTCCCCTAATTATCAAATATTGGATATTCGGTTAAAAATATATAAAAACTATTCGGCCGAATACCGAATATCCTGTTTTTTACTGGCGGGTCATTTTTGTTACTTTTGATGTTTAAAAAAATGAAATTGGGTCACAATAATTTATTTTACTTACTATTTTTAGTGAGAAACTTGTTGGATTTTAGCTGCTAATGTTTTGATCCGAGGTTTATGGAGGAAAACAACTATTCGCATGAATAAGATGAACTAAACATTGTTAGCAGAACTAATGCTAGCTTTTTCATTGATGCAAAAGAATTTGGTAACGAGTTCCATTCTGCAAAAATAAGATTCTCTACACTTTCTATTGATTGTTGTTCTCTGGTTACACCCAAAATTGACGACTCCAATTCCTTTTCTTGTAACTTCAGATTAAGATCAATAAATTTAGTCTTCCATACTGCACTTTCTTGGAAGTCAGTAGTATGGGCGCAAAATGGGAGCGAGTGCAGGAATGTTGCAATACAATTGCAAATGTTGATCAATATTGCAAGATGTTGCAAATGGTTATGCAAAAAGGGGGTTCTGGTATGCACTACAGGGGGGTTTGGGGTATGCAATGCAGAGGGGTTGGGGGTTATGCAATGAAGGGGGAGGCGTTATGCAACATCAATGCTGCAAAGGGGGTAGAGTAATGCAACAACTCAATGCTGCCAAGGGGGAGAGGGGAGGGAGCTTCGGAGAGAGAAGGGAGGATGACCTCCCCCAAAGGGGTAGCCTTAACCTAAGAGAGGAAGAGAAAGGAGACGGAGGAGGTCTTTGGGGGAGAAGTTGGGATGTCCTCACCCCCCAAAGGGAAACCTAACCTAAGCCTTAACCTAAGAAGGAAGGAGGTGTTCGCCTGGCTGGAGGTAGACGCATTATGAGCGTCCAGGGGACAAGCAGCTGTTATATAGAGGATCGTGAGTTGCCAGATATCACTTATTTATATATGGAGGGGTTACCAGATACCACATTTATTTTAAGTTTTATTTAGATGAGTTGCCAAATAATGTTTTTATTTATATATGAAGGGATTACCAGATACCACCATTTATTTTTTATTTTGGGGTGGTGCTTGGGGATCATGCATATGAAAGGAAATATTTTCAGCTGGGAGTCACAGTAGTTATTTACACCAGTGAATAAACATTCCCTCCGCCATGAATCAAGAAATTTACAGTTTACCGGATTTATATCAAGATAGTGACATTGTAGCGTTGTCCACAATTAATCTTTTTAACGCGGCTGACCGAGATGGATTATTTCCAACGCAAACCGTTTATGATATTTGCAATGACGCTCCTTGCGATCTGATGCAAGGGACTACCGTAGAAATGTAAGTGCCTGTAATTTTATTTTTTGTAACCAATTATTCGTAAACTTATTTAATGTGCCTGTCAGAAAGAGCACTGTTCTGGGTTATTTCATCATATATATGGAGGGTTGTAGTAATTCATCTCATCACATTAAAAATGCTTCATTTAGGTATCCGCAATTATAGATTAGTTTGCAATTATGCTAAAATCCTGTTTTGATTCATTGATTTTTTTATAGAAATCTTTTGCATGTTTTAAATAATTTTATAAATTCAAATGTTATTCGGATTTATCTCTTAAAGGAACTTCTCTGAGCGGTTCAAAGATATCTTCACATTGTAATACTCTTACTATATGTATACTCTGCATATGTTTTGGGTTTTTATTAAAAAAGATTCAGTATGAAGTAGTGAATTATTCTTTCTCTTTTAACGTCCGAGGAGGATTTAACACGTGTTATACAATCTTTTCGTTTTGAAGAAACCCATGCATGGACCTGAATACGGAGGTAGAAGATTTACCGAGCAGTCAGCCCAACGATTGTCATATCATTAACGAAATAATGTAAGTATTTTTTTGTTTCAATCTTTTTTGGGGGAAGAAGACAATGTATTTTCAGTAATTTATTAAATGAAAGAAATCATGTTTTTAGTACAATTATCATCTTAAACTACAGAATATACAAACTAACATTATTGATTACATATATATATATATATATATATATATATATATATATATACACACAAACAAAACATCATACTATACAACGAGTACGCACAATCGGAAAACGGCTTTTTATCTGTCTGCATTCCACTTAGTCGTTTCGTTGAGTGTGACACGGGTCGAATAATTTTAAAAAATTTATAAAGTCTTTACCACGTGATATATGCATGAGAAATGAAAGGCAGTACATCCCACACGTATTACTAAAATATCCTTGTAAGGAAGAGGTTCCATACAACTTCGGGGATATGCAACTGATCGAGAAATTTTACAATAACAGGGTTACTCCAGGGTTGAGTCCCGAGTGAATCAAAATAGCACATGCGGTCCCTATTTTTAAAATAGATTGCAAACCAACGAATCCCTTCATTACCAATGACATCTGTGTTCACAATAAGACTACCGCAAACTCGCGTAGTTGGCAAATTCAATGTTTCATTCTTCGCAAACACACCGATAAATTTGGAACGTGTAATTCGTTCACTATTCATTACTCTCTGAAGTGTATTCGCATCCATTTTAAAAGTCAGCGATAACGCCCCTAAATCTGTCTACTTCTATTAGGGCTTGTGACTCGAGGTATACTAGTACACTAATAGGTGCGTCTAACGGCTTGGCGAATTCCAATCTGACTTAGATGTTTCCACTCTGTTGTGGACTTAAGTGTGTATTTACGTTAGCAGATAAGTCAGGTGTGATGTCAAACGGATAAAGATTAAATTGATCAATGAATTCTTTCTGCGTTACCCCAATCCCTAGCTCATCACAATCACCTGCAAAATAGGCCAGATTACTATATACTCTCGCGCGAAACGGTAACAGAGCGTCTGAAGAATAGTCCGTATCCAATGTTCCTCCCAACGCAACGCCATTAACGTATAGAGTTATATTTTTAAGGTCGAATTTCTCAAATTTAAAGGCATTCTTTTTATATTTACCATTCATCGAATTGTGTTCCTGCATTCCAATTAATATCCTTTTAGGTAGATTTCCCAGGGCTATGTTTTCTATCTTTTCAATGCCAACCCTGCTGGCACCGTGTATGTATAGTTTAATTTGTACTCTGTTAATTGGGTATTTTATTGTGGCGTGTAGTAAATTTTACAATAACAGGGTCACTCCAGGGTTGAGTCCCGAGTGAATCAAAATAGCACATGCGGTCCCTATTTTTAAAATAGATTGCAAACCAACGAATCCCTTCATTACCAATGACATCTGTGTTCACAATAAGACTACCGCAAACTCGCGTAGTTGGCAAATTCAATGTTTCATTCTTCGCAAACACACCGATAAATTTGGAACGTGTAATTCGTTCACTATTCATTACTCTCTGAAGTGTATTCGCATCCATTTTAAAAGTCAGTGATAACGCCCCTAAATCTGTCTACTTCTATTAGGGCTTGTGACTCGAGGTATACTAGTACACTAATAGGTGCGTCTAACGGCTTGGCGAATTCCAATCTGACTTAGATGTTTCCACTCTGTTGTGGACTTAAGTGTGTATTTACGTTAGCAGATAAGTCAGGTGTGATGTCAAACGGATAAAGATTAAATTGATCAATGAATTCTTTCTGCGTTACCCCAATCCCTAGCTCATCACAATCACCTGCAAAATAGGCCAGATTACTATATACTCTCGCGCGAAACGGTAACAGAGCGTCTGAAGAATAGTCCGTATCCAATGTTCCTCCCAACGCAACGCCATTAACGTATAGTTATATTTTTAAGGTCGAATATCTCGAATTTAAAGGCATTCTTTTTATATTTACCATTCATCGAATTGTGTTCTTGCATTCCAATTAATATCCTTTTAGGTAGATTTCCCAAGGCTATGTTTTCTATCTGTTTCAATGCCAACCCTGCTGGCACCGTGTATGTATAGTTTAATTTGTACTCTGTTAATTGGGTATTTTATTGTGGCGTGTAGTAAATTTTTCTCAATTTCTATTTGTTTTGGTGAACTTAATTTCACTCGCCGTACGCGGAGTTATGTCTCCACAATGTGAACCACAACGGGTTTTGCTCCCTCTTCTTGATCAGCATCCAGATTCAAACAGATCTCAGGATTCGTGTGGGTGAGCTTTATTTTCATATCCACCCCATTCACAAGCAACTTATCCTGGAATGTGAAATCTGTATGGAGGCGTCCAAAACACTCGTTATCTTCATTTTAGAATTTTTAAATTTGTCCTTTATACTACTTTCGTCTTTAGTTTGATAATAACCCTCGGCACTTAAAAAGGTATCCTTCGCTTCTTTGGAAAAGTTGAGGACATTTTCCAGATAGGCTCGTAGGTGATAGTACCCCGTGCCTGCCGATATGTTGACCTGATTTAAATATACGTCACACTGGTTGAATATGGAGTGCAGGAAGTTTGTTTCAGGGTATACAGCATATTTGTCATCGCAGTCCGTTCCATCAGAATGGGCTATACGTAGTTTAGCGTAAATGTGCACACAGCTTGGATAAAAAAAGTAAGGGCCTGAGCCGGGTATCACGAATTCTATAGGAGCACTCGGGGAACTAATTGTGTTTAAAGGGCTAATTGTAATAAAGTCACTGTGTTCAATAGAAACTTGAGTTGGGGGCATGTCAAAGAAGGACAGCTTCGATTTACAGCATTGTGAACTACATGGATGGATGAAGCGTGCTATGACGAGTTAGAAATAGTGCCTCCTCTCTTGACAAGTAGTAAACAAACTATGATTCATGAGATCAATGGTCAACCATAGGTTTCATTCGCTTATAACACTTCTTTTTTGATATCTTTTTACGTTTAATGCCACGTGATGGTAATCTCTTCTTCCGGACAGTCCTCTTCTTCTTCCCACCACCACGCATTTTTCTCTTTGAATATTTGACGATTTCGTCCCGTGTACGCTTTGTGTTTTTTTAGAGCTTCTTTAGGTTTAGCCCCAGCCAATATGTCTTCTGCAGTGTTAAGACCTCGATACAGATACAGATAGTGTGATATTCACAGAGAGAGAGGGTGAATACATGCCTCCTATTGGGAGTTGACTGATGAGATCAAGGATGAGTATGGAGACATCGCATACGCCGACTCTTTTGTCTCAACAGGGCCAAAAACTTATGGGGTACGGGTGAGGGTGGTGGAGGATGTGAAATATATCGTGAAGGCTAAGGGTATCACGCTCAACCAGGCGAATCGATGGGTCGTTAACTTTGATTCGTTGAAGGATCTAGTGTGCTTGGACGATGATGAGTGCGACCGGCCGCCCCAACTAACTGTAGGTATCCACAATTTTCGGGCGCAGAAGCTGGGGGGCATGAAGGAACTTAGGGGTACAAAGGTATGCTGTAACACCTATAAGAAACGATACCAGGTGCCTGGTACCTATGATACCGTGCCCTTTGAATACCATAATCTTTGATATGTTTATTGTTAACTTATTTATTACACGTATTTGTAAATATATATACCTTGAATATTTCGCTTATTAAATAAATCGTGTTTCAATTAGCGTTTCACTTTCTCCTTTGCGTGCATGCGTGTGTGTGTACAGTAAAAAGCTAAGCTCCGCCCACTGTAAGATCGGCAACGTGAGTCCTTCCATTACCTGGGCATATCTTTTCCCTGCGTGCTCAGTTGATCGCAGTAAGCCCTGGATCTCAGACGTGTATTCTCCCGCGTAGAAGTAAAATAGTAATGGCTACCTTTAATATTGCGTGTTCAACATTTATGAAGTGGTATTCGGCAAAGTGCCAAGATGTGGTGGATACTGAAAAACTCCCTATTTCCCCCTTCTCTGATACTTTTAAGGGCTACATTGAGCCGTGCGAAGGACCGAGATGTTCAAATACTGTACGGGTATTCTGGCGAGGGCATTGTAGGATTTCGTAGTACAAACGATGTATTGAAGTATGTTATAGACCTAACCTTTATAAAGGCTCACATATACCGCGAAGTAGAAGAAGCAACACGATCATAAGATAAGCAACGGTTATGGATAGTGAGTCTTGTTGATGAGTGGTGTGACAAGCGATATTATGTCATGTTGCATCATACCGAGTACTCGTACCCTGCGACTGAGAATGTAAATCTTGTCATCATGGAGAATCTTAAGTATTTTTACCACTATATTAATATATATCATGACGAGGTTTGTAGCGAGGTTGTGGGTAATGGCCTGTGTGAGTTTTTAACAGACTTTAGAGACGAGTATCGATTGCTAAACAAAAAGGAAAAATATGGGCATATGTTTCTCTCAAATAGTGCGCCGGATTGTGAAGATGTTTAGTTTGTGGAAATGAACGTGTGGTGAGCGATAAACCATTAAAACCGATATTGCTCCACGTATCGGAAAATTTCTCAAACCACCTACCCAATATAATGGGATACAAGTATTCATGTGCGCCGGAGTGTGAATAAAATGTGGTTAGTTCGTGAAAATCCCCCTATGCAAAAATGTCTGGTGTGTATTCTGGGGAGTGGGAGTGATAAAACATTAAAACCGATATTGCTTCATGTATCGGAAAATTTCTCAAAACACCTACCCAATATAATGGGATACAAGTATTCATGTTGGAACGGCGCCGTACACGTTACATTAGCTTATGGTGTGACTCACTCCTCCCGTCGAGCCGATCCGTTGCATGTGGCTCATAGTCATCTCAGAGCTTGAACCGACTGGACGTGCGCTCCTCGAATAAGATGGACCTTCCTTTGAGCAGCATTCTCAACGCCGTGTACGATGTGTCTGTGACGAAGTCGTTGCGCGTGTTCAGGCGTAAAACGGGTGCCATTAACTATGTATTGGAAGCGACTTGTAGACAAACAAACAAACGGAATGTTGTTTACTTAAGTGTTGAGGAGATGAATAGAATCTTCGTGATAGTTGAGAAGTGGAGTGAGGATCGTTATAAAATTCCTGTAGGTGTAGGTACAAGAAGCGAGCAGATTAATGACACCCCCTCATATGCCGTTCTTTGTACGTTGTGTATAAATAACGATCGGCCATGCATTGATATACAGCTGATGTGGAAGAATGTTTCTGATAATAACGCTCTTGTCCCTACGCGAAACCGTTTCATCCTCGACAGAATGTTTGAAATCGTCGGATTCCGCAAGCTGAAGCCTATATTAGATGCGCGTGTTACGGATATGCTTTATTTTGATACGGTTCTTGAATACGCATACACCGCTCTGCTCAATGGGTTTACCGAGTGTAGGACTGAACAAGGCGAGAATGGTCTAGAGCTGGATGCTTATTTAAAAGGTTTAGACTCTTTGAAATATCATGAACTTTGGTACAAAGCACTTGAGCGGTACAGGGCTGAGCTCACCTACACCGTTCACCCTGAAGAACTATTTCTTTATATAATGAGTAGCTGTCGTAACGACCTAGAAGATTATTTCAACTGCCGATATGCAGTGTGAAGAAGAGTTCACGATTGAAAAGCTCGGGTTGGTAAAAATAAACCCCCGATTGGAAAGGAGTGTTTATAAACTTGTACTTAATAATGACTTTGTGGCTAACGATGACCTCTTTGTGCGTGCTTTTGATTGTATTCCAGACGTATTTAGAGATAACTTCCCAACCGGATGTAAAGTGGGCACGAAAGTATTACTGAACGATATGAAGACCATTTATATAGAGTATAGGTTTCCCTATAACTTGAGCGGCGAAATAATATTAAGCCGCGTTTGCTGCGTAGTGCAAAGCAATAATGATGTGATTTTAGACTCGATTACGTGTGAGTTTAGTGTTTTGCGTAGTAGAACAAAATGAATGTATTTTGATGAATTTTCAATATATTTAATTATTTAACATAATTGTGTGTATATATTTCTCCTGAACTATTATTTTGATGATTATACTCCATCGTTTTGTATTTTTCATTTTTTATTTTTTATTTTGTGCGGCAGAAGATAAAGTGTATGTATTTATTTTCAATATATTTAATTATTTAACATAATTGTGTATATATATTTCTCCTGTACTGTTATATTGATGGTTATATTTTTATTTTTTATATTTTTTGTTATATACATATTCCTCCTTCATATTTCTTATACTATTATTATTTTTATTTTATTTTTTTTATCATTCCATCTTTTGATTGTATATTTTCTATATATTTCTGATTCCAATAATTCGTCTAAATGTAATGGTGTTTTATTTAATTCTTTTGGTTGTAAACGATATTGTTATTTAATTATACCAAATGGCTGGTTACGCCATCTAAACCGACTGAGGGATTTCTAAGCCAACCGTCAAGAATATACGGGGCTCCAATAAACCTTAGCCCCACCGCCCATGACCTAAACCAGTGATGCACAAACCCTGGCCCGCGGGCCAAATGTGTCCCCCACGGGTCTTTTAAGTGGCCCCACGGGTCTTTTCAATTCAATGAAAAAGTTAGAATATAAAAGTGACCCAATTTATGACTTAGATGGAAAGTAAGTAGGCTAATACATTTAGTTATTTTCTTCGCTTCGCCCTCACATCAAAAAAGTTTGTGCACCACTGGCCTAAACCATTAGAGGTACAGTAAAACTAAACATACCTTACAAAAGAGAATTTAATCCTGCATTTAATGAGAAACAATTAAAACTTGGTGTTCCCGCCATTGGCTTCCAAGACAGCCTGAATTCGCTTTGGGTAGCTTGCCAAAAGTGACGTGAATAGATCTTGATCGTTACGCAAATTTGCTAAAACAGTTTCAATGTGTTGCGTCATTGTAGCCTTCGAAAATCGATTTGCTGCAGGTTCTTCAAACAAGAGACATTCAACCTTGTCCTTTATAACTGATCCAATGTGTTCACAGACGTTCAGGTCAGGCGAATTTCCTGGCCATTCTTCATTTCCAAAGAAATCGATCTCATGGTTCCGCAACAACTGGTGAGTGGCTAATGCCTTAAAGCAGGGGGCCTTATCATGCAGAAGTGTGACCTGATCGACATCCATAACATTGTTTGGGTTTCTTAGAAAAGGAATGACCATTTGGCTTCAGCACCCACATGAGCTTCTTTGCAGTGAACAAAACAAACACACCAACACAGTCTGGACTTTTTAATAATTCGCGATAATGTTCATTGTCATCAATTTCATCTGGTGTTGTGGCCCCACACTCGATCATTTTGGTAGTTAGGCCGACGACCGACGTGTTACGTAAACAAATAATTCATCGGAGACAGCTAAATGCATGAAATCATCCACATCCCAATCTTCAAGATAATGGGCAAACCACATTCTGTCATCGATGTTAAGTTGTTTTTCTTGGCTTTGGAAGTTCATGCCAAGGCTTTAAACCTTGCCTATGACGGTACAGTCGAATGATCTCACCACTAACGATCTTTCCTCTCAACACTTCGATCTCTCTAGAAAGTTTAGCACAGCTGTTTTTCCGCTTACGCGTACCGCTTTCAATGATGTCCTTTGTTTCCTGAGAGAGTGGCAAATTTGGGCGCCCAGATTTGGTTGTATCCATTTCACATTCATCCAAAGTTTTATTCCAATTTCTTTTGACGAAGTCCTCACTTCTTCGCAACTTTTTGGCAACCCATGAACGTGTTATAAAGGTGACTCCAGCATCATGAGCTTCCCGAAATATTATTGCTCGTATGCGATCTATCACACGTTGCCTCTCCGAATCACCAAATTAATTGAGAAGCCATTATATTATCACTTTATCAGCTAGAGTAATTGTAATACCTACAATAAATACAGAATTTTATATATTTTTATAATCACTAAAAACCATTTCGATTTAAGTAAACATGTAAGCTGCAAATGGGGGGGCTAAGGTTTTTTGGAACCCCTTATGCTTTAGTTAAATAAATAGCGCTATCTGGCAACTCAACCTTTACATCTGAACAAGCCATTTACGCCTTATAAGCCAACGGACAGATTCTAAGCCAACTGTGAATAATATATGCATTAGTTAAATAAATAGCGCAATCTGGCAACTCAACCTGTACAAGCCATTTATATCTTCTAAGCCAACTGGCGGATTTACATCTAATAAGACAGCGGGCGCTCAGATGAAGTCTTAATATGCGCTTCGCTCCAGCCAAGCGAACACCTCTCTTCCTCTCTCTTTCTCTTGTGGGATAACTCCGCCTCAAAGTTGCATAACCCCGTGTTGCTCTTGCAACATTCCCCCCCGTTGCATAACCCCTACCCCCCTGCATTGCATACCCCATACCCCCTGCATTGCATACCCCATACCCTACATTACACACTCCTAACCCATGTTGCACAACACATTTGCAACATTCTGCGATATTGATTAACATTTGCAATTGCATTGCAACATTCCTGCACTCTCCCATTTTGTGCCCATACTACTGAAGTCAACTAATTCCATTTCTAAATTATTAATGTCAAGCCAATGAAAAGCTGATAAGTGAAGATCTTCAACTTGAATAGTATGGTGGAATTGGATGAATTGTAAGTTGTCATATATACACACGTTTTCAAACGTATAATATACGTTTAAAAACGTTTCAATGTGTATCAGCTATTTATCGGTGGGAGAATAAAATAATTTTAAAACTGTAAGGCAGAAAATATTAAAAATTAAAGTCATATTTGATATAATTAAGAGCTCGTGGGTCACTAAAATTTGCCTCGTGGGTCAGTACTTGACCAGCGGGTCAGTGGCAATGTTCCCTCTAAGGCGTGCGCGTGTGCGCGCGCACACGCGTTGTGAAACCCGCGCACACAGCAAAATAAAATGCGCACAGGCTCAAGCGTATCATGAGTCACGACAGTAAATGAAGTAATTTCAAAAATATACGTTACACAAGGTCTGACAATTTGCAGCAACATACTCTATAGTCGCTCTTTTAAGTATTAACCCCTTCCGCCCGACTTCGCCGACGTCCGCGCAATTACGCAATACGGATTTTTATGTATTTGCATTTTTTCTTTTATACATTAACGCATTGAATATAAACCTTCTTTCTTATTTTTGCATAAAAACGAATAGTAATTATCTCATAATTCATAAAAAATAAAATTATTTTTTATTTTATTCCTATTTTGCGAATGGATAAAATCATGTATTAATCTTGATAGTCTATTTTAAATTGCTAAATGCTAAAAATTGTTTTGAGAAATGATAACTAAAATAGTCATTTTCAATTAATGTTATTTTTATTTTATTTCTTTATTTTGTCGAATTTTATTTTACTATTTTTTATTTTAGTCATATTTTTAGAATGGATAAAATGTTTTCTTTTCTAAGAATATATAATACTGTAAACAGTTTTTTAATATCCATTTAATAGTACCATAATGTTCAAGCTATCACCTTATGGAAATAATATTAAGTATTTAATATTTATATATATTTAATTTTGAAGATAATAGCGCTCAGAAAAGTTTGCACAATTTTTCACCATGAATCTAAATGTATGCACAACGAAAATTTCTTCCGCACACGGACTAAAAAAAATTAGAGGGAACATTGGTCAGTGGTTCGCCATCACTGATATATATATATATATATATATATATATATATATATATATATATATATATTAGTGGTGGACCGGATATCCACATCCGCATTTGCAGATATCCGCATCATTTTTAACATCCGCACTGCGGATATTACCTCTAATAAATTATGCGATTTAGAATTAAATTAGCTTATAAAGTAGCTTATAAGGCCTAGTCATGCACATTTCATGGAAAGTATTAATTATTAATGAACAAACAAATATATAAACCTCAAAATATAAATACCTGGTAACACAGAAAATTGAATGAAACTTGTTTCATTGAATTTTCTGTGGCTGAAACTCTTGAGAAAGTTATTATTTTTATCATAATGAAAACATTAATATTAATTTTAATTCTTATGCATTGCCTGCCATAATAGTAATATTACGAAATTTGAAAAATTATGTCATATATTCATAATTCTATATTATATTGATAGATTAACTAAATATCCGCATCCGCGGATATTGAAATTAAAGACCCGCATCCACATCCGCATCCACAGATGAAAAACTGACATCCGGTCCACCACTAATATATATCTGAATCGTTGAAAGCCAGAGTGATCTATTTACAAAAATATAAAAATACTTGTCCTTTTTCCCACGAGTGATCTATGTACAATTGTACATTGGTCACTTGGTAACGCATTGAGTGAGTGAGTATTTAAGCCTGAAGCTTTACTGATGGTAACTACTCTCTCACTCAACGTGTTACAAAGTGATCTCTCTCTCTCTCTCTCTCTCTCTCTCTCTATATATATATATATATATATATATATATATATGTGTGTGTGTGTGTGTGTGTGTGTGTGTGTGTGCGTGTGTGTGTATGTGTGTGTGTGTGTATCTAATCACCTGCAGGAAGAGAAGAAAAGAACAAGAATTTTAACATTTTTGCAAATAGATCACTCTGGCTTCAACCGTCTCTCTCTACACCAGCGGTTCCCAAACTTTACTAACTGTCGGAACCCTTACAGACTTGTTTTTATTTCGCGGAACCCCAACTCCATATATATATACTGTATATATATATATATATATATATATATATATATATATATATATATATAATATATATATATATATATATATATATATATATATAATATATATATATATATATATATATATATATATTATATAATATATATATATATAATATATATATACAGTATATATTAGAATTAGAGCTGTAAAATATGTGATTTATGGGCTTGTTTAGTGCAGCAGAGTTGTTGGAAATTTGGTTTGATGTTGGTCAGTTGTAGGCGCATATCCGCTGCTGCATCCAACTTATTACGGTACTTATTTTTGGTCGCTATGTATCGAGAAAATCCAGCCTCACACATATAAGTTGATACAAAGGGGAGGAGATTCTTCAATGCTCGTTTTGTAAGATCGGGATATTGATTTAAAAGCTTTATCCAGAAAGACAACAAAGAATCCTTATCAAAAGTTGTTTTGAGTGTCAGATCAGTTGAAATATCAATTAGCTGCTCTTTTTCATTTATTGGAAGATTTTGTTGTTTCAAAATATTCGAATCAATAAATGGGTTGCGCAGCCACGTGAGTGGATCTTACAACTTTGGAAAATACTTTCTTAATGAATTTCGCTTAGTGATTCCAAATCCACGATGGAGCCATTTCAAGTCAGAATAAGAATATAAAATATTATTTGACAAAAAGCCAGAAGGTAAAATTATGTGTAAATATTAGGACCTTAATTAGACCTTAATATTAAGACCTGATTAGACTGATTAAAAAATTTAAAAATGTGTCACGGAACCCTTGTTAAGCCTCTGTGGAACCCCAGGGTTCCGCGGAACACAGTTTGGGAACCACTGCTCTACACCATTGAGGCGCATAATATATATATATATATATATATATATATATATATTAGTGATGTAGCGGATGTCATTTTTTTCACATCCGCGGATGCGGATGCGGATGAGGATGTTTGATTTCAACATCCGCGGATGCGGATGCGGATGTCTACATTTTCGTTATTTTTTAGGATATATTCGAGATTTGTTGTGTTTAACGTATATAATAAGTTATTATATAGAGAGAGCTGTAGCTATAATGTAGTATAATTGATTAATTGTACAATAATTGCTGTACTTTTCTCTGAACATATAAAATAATATCAAGCATCTAACTAATATAGAAATCAATTAGTGAATTCGTCTGCAAATAAATTCGTTATATTTTGTTGAGTTTCAGCCACAATTAGAAACCATAATTGTGTTACCCGACCTCTTTCCCCAACCTCCACCCTTATAGAAAGAGATCTTTAATTAGCTTGATAACTATTTATATTAAGTTTAAAGTTTTATTAGGCATATTCATAAATGAGTAATTAAAATAAAGTAAACTAAGATGTTCATCGTTTAATGTTCAAACTTAATTATAGGAAGGTTATGCTTAAGGAACATTAATTTTTCTGCCTTTTCTGCTGCCAGTCTGTTTCTCTTTTCATCATATATTAATCCAGCACTGCTAAATAATCTCTCGCTTGGTACGCTTGTTGGAGGACGTGCTAAATGTTTCCTTGCAAGTTTACTCAAGTATGGATAGATATTCTGCGTATTTTTCCACCAACTAATAGGATTGTCACATGCAGCCAGGCGTTTTTCTTGGTGATAGATCTCGATCATTTTTACTACATCTTTTGACATCGCGTAGGTCTCGTCATCGCTGCTTGACTCAAGAAACTGAGAGAGAGATTCTGTGATAGATTTGCTTGTTGAAGGTGTTGGTTCTGTCACTGAAACTTTTATTCTTTTGGTGGGTGGCGAAGCGACAGATTCAAGAGATTGAAGCTCTTCAACTGCTTTGCCAAGTGATGATTTAACTCGTTCTAATGTACTAGGTGAAAATAACTTAGCTTTGTAACGTGGATCTAAGTAGGTTGCAAGAGAGTAACTTTATACAAGAACAGCCTCTCGTCTTGTCGCTTGCATCACTTTTGCGCACAATGAACTAGTCCTATTATTATAGTAGAATTTGATAATTTCCGCTTATTAATGACGTTTTATCTCAACGGTCCACATCCGCACGACATCCGCAGTCCAAAGTGCGGATGCGGATGCAGATGCGGATGCGAGAAAATGTGCGGATGTTCCGCGGATGCGGATGCGGATGTGACCTACATCACTAGTATATATACCTTATTTGACGGCTTACAAGACGCTGCGCCGTGAAAGACGCACCTTAATTTTGGAAAGGTAAATTCAAGAAAAAAAGTTTTTGATGCACTTTATTGTTAATACAATAGATATGTAAAATTCAATAAAAAGAAAACCCAAAAGCCAATAAAGAAAGATAATATGATTATTACTCTTATTATTTATTATTAATCAATTAATTAATTGATGTGCTGTTGCCACTTTCGGCTTCTAAGACGCAGGGCGATTTTTTTAAGGTATTTATAAGGAAAAAAAGTGCGTCTTATAAGCCGACACGAAGGTCAAGCTGGTGACCTCGCCTCTAGGCCTGGCTTGGTGGAGGAGCGAGTTGCTTTCTTGCGCTCTCCACCGTACATAGCCAGGTACACCCTGCTCATCTGGTACCGTCCTGAGCCAGGCATCTAGTCTTCTCTTGAAGACTTCAACTTTGACTCCTGTAACGTTTCTGAGGTCCTTTGGAAGCTGGTTAAAAAGTCGTGGCCCCCCTCACAACCAAGCTATTTTCCTTCATTGATGAGGAGGTCCCTTGTCGGGCCTTTAATGTGGGAACACTACACATTCTGCCTTTCCTATTTTCAAGTGATGTTTGAATGGTAATTGGGTTTAGTTTTAGGTTTGGTACCAGTTTTTCGATCATTTTCCTTATGTAGATTATGGTGTACCTCTCTTTTTCTTTTCAGGGGGTACAGATTTAATTTATGTAGTCCTTCCCAGTAGTTGAGTTCTTTGCAGCCATCAATCTTGGCTGTGAAATGTCTCTGCGTTTCTTCTAGTTTATTAATTTCTTCCTTTTTTATATGGGGACGTCAAAACTGAGCAGTATTCATGTTTTGGTATAATCAGTGTTTTTAGCAGGGGAATCAGTACTGTCCTGTCCCTTCTTTTGAACGTTCTTAATACCTGTCCCGCGACTCTTTTTGCTTTATTTATCGCTATCTGATTTTGTGTTTCGAATTTCGCATCATCGGTCATTATTACCCCCAAAACGATCGCTTTCGTGCTTCTCTGAATTTCCTCTCTATCTGAACATAATATGCAGTCTGTTTGAGTTCTTCTTTTCTACTATATCTCAAGAGCTGAAATTTCTCGGTGTTAAATGTCATGTTATCTTCTGACCATTTGTATATTTTGTTCGTGTCCCTCTGCAAGGCCTCCACTTCATTTACATCGCTGATTTTTCTGCTGATCTTTGTATCGTCTGCAAAGAATGTTACTATGCTGTTGCTGTTTCCTCCACTGTCTATGTCTGTTAGCATGATAATGAACAGGAGTGGGGCCAGTACTGTCCCTTGTGGTACTGAGCTGTGTACTTCCGATTCTGATGATGATATACCTTGAATTTTGACGACTTGTGCACGTTCTCTGAGGAAGTTCTAGATCCATTTTCTCACTTTGCCTGTTATTCCCATATATTTCATTTTATGTGCTATTATACCGTGATCACATTTGTCGAAAGCTTTAGCAGAATCTGTGTACTGTATATGACATCTTAGTTGTTACTGCCTTCCAGTGCATCTAGGATATTGTTGTAGTGTTCTACTAGTTGTGATAGGCATGATCTACCTGATCGGAATCCGTGCTGATTTTCGTTGAATCTTTCCAGTGTCTCCAAGAAATCATAAATTTTCTCTCAAACTATTCTTTCAAATAATTTGGTGAGGTGGAACGTCAATGACACTGGTCTATAGTTCTTTGCTTGAGATCTGTCCCCTCCTTTATATATAGGGACAATGTTTGCTCTTTTCAAGATGCTTGGTATTTCCTGTGTCTAGGTGTAGCTATTTCATTTTTACAGATTTTAATCAATAATGCGTTCCGATTGTCGAACCTGCAGCTGAATGTGGTTTTATTTGTCCTATAGCTCTCGCTACATCTTCTGGAGTAAAATCAAAGTCTGTTATACATTCTCCTTGCAATTTCTCTTCAAAGAATGCATCTATGTCAGGTATCGCTTTGTCACTTTTTGGGGTACTAAAAACTGATTCATAATGGGCTCTCAATGTTTCAGATATTGCTTTTGGATCGTCGATTAGTTCATTATTTCACTTCTTTAAGGGCCCAATAGCGGCGCAGGTTTTTGTTTTCCTTTTCGCATAGTTTTAGAAGTATTTTGGATTTTCCTTTATTGCTTCTACCGCCTTTTCCTATTCCCTCTCTGTATGGTCCTTAATCAGGGCTTGTATTTCCCTATCGATCCCCTCCAGTTTTTCTTGTATTACTTTCCTGGCATTATCTCCGCAGTTGGCTAACTTCACCTCCACTCTCTTTCTTTTGCGAAATATTCTTCTCTTTAACCTTTCTAGCCAGCTCCTCTTTCCTTTTGGCTGTGATTTCGAAGCATATTTTTCTAAAATTCTCAGCGTTTTTTCTTCCAAGGTTGTTAGCATTTCTTCAGTTGTTTTATTCTCTAAAACTGTTCTCCACTTTATTTGGGTCATGTGCGATCTAATTGCTTCCCAATTTATAGTCTTGGCGTTTAAGTTAAAGGCCCAAAATTTGCTTCTTTCCTCAATATGTGTATTGTCTTTTAATGTTGTTGTCATATTTGTTGATATCTCGATTAAGTTGTGGTCTGAGATAATGGTTGGGGTTATTTTTATATTGGGAGACAGTTTCACTCCATTTTCTTGATTGCCCTCTTGTCTTTTCCTATTTGTGCTATTTGTGTTAATGTCCTTCGTTGCCCTTATACTATCTATTGTCTTTATACTCTCTTTCGCCTGCATGGTTTCGGCCTCGTTGTGTGACGGTATTTGATTTTTTCTACTTCGCCTTTTTCGTTCCTTCTGTTTTCCTCTGTTCTTTATTCACACTTTCCGCTTTCATTTTCTTCTCGTACTCTCTTTCTACTTTAAATACTGTAAAAGAGTTTATTTCGGTCATGCAGTTTTCGCAGAAAATTTTTATCCCATTAAGTTGCTTCGTGTTCGTTATAAGGGAGATTTTTTCATCTTCTCATTTTAGGCATCTAAAATCAAAAAGCAGCTGACAAAGATCGCACCTCATCGCCTTTGTCTCATCTGTTGCATCATTGCAGATACCACAGAGTTGCAGGAATTTATTTACCATTTCCATGTTACTGATAGAGGGTAGCCACTGGTGCACAAAATTGACTCAAAAAGGGTATTATGGGAAGTATTGGGTGGGGGTTGACTCAAGCTGAGTGAGAGAAAGAATTCTCCGTTACTACGGGGGATGGGGTATGTGGCACGCTGTATACTTCTCACTGATTGGTGCTCGCGACTGTGGCTGCGGGGGACAATGTGGGGGTATTTGTAGGGATTTCGATAGGCAGCTAATTTTCTTCACAAAGAAACACTCGGAAAAATGCTGTATAGCTTAATTCGCTTCGTTTTTATTTACTTTCTTTGATATATGCCGCGATTTTTACTTTTTAAAAAGAAACACCACTATCCACTACCAATTAAATTAACTCACAATATCGGCACCGTTTAAAATTGATTAACTGCAGGATTTTTACTGTAATACCGCTTTTATTCGGACTTCGATCGAAACACGTGTAACCGTCACACCAGCAAAACACGAGATATATACACACACAGTATATATATATATATATATATATATATATAGTATACACACACACACACAGCCGTGCATTTTTGCAGAGGCAAAAAATTTATCCTCTACCAAGATTTGAACCCAACCTCCTGGTTCAGAGAGGCGGACATTGGCTATTGGGCTACGACAGGATAAATGCTAATAACAACCTGAAAACATTTCATCACCCAAGGGAAACACATAACGCATTCCACTCGGATCCTGGTGGGGAATAAATTTGGCATATATATATATTCGATTAAAAATCCCAAAAATAAATGATAAAAGTTAAAGAGTGAAAAATTAAAAGCTGCAAAACGTCTTCGTTCAGGAGGAGAGAAAACTAAAAGCAAAGAGGGAGAGGTAGCTCGAGAACCATAAAAATGTTACGTATCTGGCAACTGAAACTGCCTTGAAATGTTCCGAAGAGACGCGGCTCTTTGGAAAGATAAAACTTTGTTAAGAAGTCAAGTCGGAACGAGCCGTCGTTTGCATTGAAATTAGTGGTATTTCTAATTAATAGTTCCTTTCCCTTATCATCATTACAAACATTTAAAAGAATATTAGAACTGTCAGTGTCAATACGATGAGTGTTTTCAAGCGATGTTTTTGTAAAGCAGAATTTCTGTCAGCAGTTCTCACTATATTTATGCTGATATCGGTGACGTTTGAAATCAATAGTTTCTCCAGTATAACACATATTACAATCTTTACAAAGTATTCAGGAGCGGATTCATACCGGTTTGGAGCGTTTTGCAAGAAAACAGTCAGAATTTGCAAAATATGCAACTTTAAGGTTTGGTTAAATAAACATCGCTTGGAAGCGACCATGTAATGAAAGAAAATATTTGTTGCGTCTTTTAGACGCTTATAGCATTAAATAAAAGCATAAGAACTTCTTAAATTAGCCTTAGACCAAAGGAAAACGCATCAAATATCATGAAAGTATATTATTACTAATATATTTCCATGATATTTGTTAAAAAAATGTAAATATTTGAAATAGGTTTGTATTAAATGAGATAACATACTGCACTCTATGTTTTTAGTCCCATATATATGCAAAAAAAATACCCCTAAAATGCTTAAAAACCAGGGAGTTTTTTGGGGCTCCGGCCCTTAGGCCCCGTCAGGGGCGCTGCCCCTGAACCTTACTGGGCGCTTTGGCGTTCCTCAGAACCCTCCCAGCAACCCGGTCACTTTCAGATTCTGGATTCGCCCTTGTATTTTATAAACACGCGAATTGGAGCAATAACTATAAGATCGATTATTATGTAAAAACAATTCGGGTTGTGTGTGACATTTTAGAAACCACATTTATACCATTGACGAGTTATTATTTCTTAAAGGTTGTATTCTTACCCAACTACTGTATGTAGCAGTATTAAACGAGGTTTAAATATTCCTAGGAAACTTTGAAAGGCTTGCCGTTGCAGTTTCCTTTCACGAATAACTGCGATGAATACCAACACCCGTGACTCAGTATAAGCAAAGTGGAAACACTCCCAGTAGTGCTGGTAACAATAATCCGGGAGTCAGCACAATGGATCACATTAGTTTGGTCTAAGTGTTGTGCCAGCTTCTGGACCTCCTGATGTAATTAATATTATTATTATTAACTACAATGAATATAATATTATTTATTTATTTAAATACGTATTTCACCATTTATTTCCCTTCTAGAACCTTCGCTCAGAAACGTTTAAAGAAAGAAAACATATATTACAGTCTTTTTAAACACTTTTCTCCTTCGCTAAAGTTCCTTTTTCTGTGTTGGCTTCAACTAAAAATGGAGCAAGAATCGGCTGAAGGAAGCGTATAGACCGCCTTAATATCCATATTATCCCTATCTTCATTTGCCACGGAAAGGATTACACTCCTTTGGACGCGTGGAGAGAAAGGCTTTAAAACTGAAAGTAATAACGAGAGACGAAGAGCGAAGGCCGAAACGTCATCTTAGTTTGGCGGAAGCGATAAACGGATTAATATTTTCTCTAATTAACTTTAAGTACGAGAGGAAGGCTTCAGAATTTATTATCTTCTTGTCTCTTTTTTCCCCCACCGAGTCTATTTTTACTCATTTCTTTCTATTTCCCGACTTTCTCTCTATTTACTTTTCATTTCTCTCTGCGTGTTTTTCTTTATCTTCTTTTGTATTTTTAAACATTTTTTATCACGTATTTGTTATTGTAATCCCTCGCTTCTTCCCTCGTCATTTTTTCTTTGGTTCTCTTTTTATTTTCGTCACTTAACGAGATTTGTTCTCGTTTCAATTTTAACGTTAGTTCAAATAGCTTTTGCAATTTTGAAACATTTAAAAAATATTAATGTAAAAATAATTCATTTCAAGACTTATTATTATTCTTTAATCTAAACTTCGAAGTGTTTCGGTTATAGCATAAAGTAACATTGTTTATCAATACAGTCGACGCAAAAGATAAAATTTATGTATGAAGGAATAAAGCTCGGATGTGAAATGGATTTGTTAGAAGCTCGTAATAAATCCATTTATCATCGTGGCTTTATAATAAATTTCTCTAATTCACCAACTCGTGGTTGTACAAAGATTAAACAAATCGCTTTATATTGTCGTAAAACAAAATGTTAAACAAAATACATTGAATAGAAATGCAGCGGAATAAACGTTCAAACAAAACAAGAACTAAAGCGAATGAAAACAAGATCCACGAGGAAAATTCAATAAACAAATAGAGAGAAATGCAGAATTCACTCTCTCCCTTTCATCTTCCTTCGCTCTCTCTTAACTAACATCCAAAATTGTGTCTCGTGACAGTGTTTCCTAACTTAAAAAATGACTTCATTTCCCTCCCAAGTGCTTCAATCTTTTTTTACTCTTCTTTTTTTCATTTAATTTGCTTATATGGATCGAATATTTTAGCATAAATAATTTACTACTGTACTTTGGAGAAAGAAACGGAGCGTAACAAAAGTTTTGCATTTGGACTATGACTTGTAATGTATAGTAATTGTTTATTACGTGAAATATTTTTGTGTGAATGTAATTTTCCTTATTATTATGTGGAGTTAAAAGTTAGTAATTTTAGCGACTGGATTTTCTTTCTAGTTTTACAAAGTAGCATTAATTACTATATACACAAAACTTATTTAGTAAGTATTTAATACTATTTACTTATTTGTATATTGTAAAGCTTAACTGATCCATTAGACCCATATTAAAATTTTAGTTGGTCCATATATTTATATGATACACACCCACAGAAAAATTATAAAAATGCTTTCAAGTCCTTCCATATATTGCTATACAGTATATCTCATTCCTGATGAAATATGGCAATATGTAAAAGGTTCTGGCATAATTTTATTATTTCCATGTGGATGTGTATCATACGTTATTTTCAAGCGTTTAATTGTGAAATTCATTCCATATTTACAGTGTATATATATATATATATATATATATATATATATATCAACTATAAGTTTTCCAGTCATTATTACATGCACAAAAACTAGAACATAAATCACTATAAATAATGACACCGATTTCCTATAGGTAAGTACAAACATACACACTTGTACATTAAAGAGAGATAGATAGATAAATACACATACATACATCCATACATGTGCAAAGTGAAAACAGTATTTGGGTTGGTGCATATCTAATTTCAGTTATGCATTTTAAATTTTAAGTCCATAAATAGCGTTCCCATGAGGAACCATTTTAAGATAAGAGATTTTTGCTCCGAGGGCGAATAGGCCTATTTGATGCAGGGATTAATACTCTCTACGGAATACTAACAGATACTCAACAAAGATCTTTACATTGCTACAATATATTTATATTTCGCCTGAATGGAGAAGGTCGCCTTCTCCGAAAATCTTCGTAGTTTTTAGTACTTTTTATGTTATGTTTAAAATATAGGAATTTTAACTATTTTACTACTTTTTACACGTTTATTGTATTTTTTAACATTTTATATATATATATATATATATATATATATATGTATAGAAACGACGTAAGTATAGAGGAGCGTTCTGCACACGAGGAAGAGAAATAACGAACAAATGAAAAATGAGTGACCGCCCGGGAATCGAACCCAGGATCTTCCGATTGCCGGTCAGATATGCTATCCATTACATCACGGGCCACGAGGCCCGTGGTGTAATGGATAGCATATCTGACCGGCAATCGGAAGATCCTGGGTTCGATTCCCGGGCGGTCACCTCATTTTTCATTTGTTCGTTATTTCTCTTCCTCGTGTGCAGAACGCTCCTCTATACTTACGTCGTTTCTATACATTAATATACTGCGTGGTCATTGCAGTTAAATGTGTGTATATATATATATATATATATATATATATATATATATAAAGGGTGATCCACAGAAATGGGACCCAAAAGAAACCCCTGTAACTCTTAAAGTATAAGTCCTTTTATAAAATCATACGCATCATTCGAAAGAGGATAGTTACAAGTTTGTACAGGATTGTATAGGTTTTGACAATACAAGACAAGATAAGATACAAAAACAAAATAAAAGTGTTAGTTAAAACTAACCCTTCAAGATGACTACATGGACTGTGGAACAGCTGCGTTTCATAACTGAGCAATATTATGAGCATGGAAGAAGTGTAGTTTCAGCTCAAAGATCTTCAAGACAAATTTTCAGATGTCAAAATCACCTTCTAAGAAAGTAATCCGTCGGTGTGTCAGAAATTTTTCCCTAACTGGCAGCATTGGAAAAAGAAAACCAACTGGAAGAGTGCGCACAGCAAGGATAGACGAGATCATTAACAGAACTCATGAAATTGTACAAGATAATCCTAACATAAGCATCAGACTTGCTTCTCAGCTGTTAGGAGTTGGATATGGAACAACACACCGTATATTCAAGCAAAATTTAATGCTCTTTCCATATAAAATTCAAACAGTGCAACAACTAAACGATGGAGATTTCGCACGAAGACGACAATTCTGTCAATGGATCCAACAGAAGGTAAATGACACCACCAATTTTCTAGTAACTTTGATTATGTCAGACGAAGCCCATTTTCACTTGAATGGAACTGTAAACAAACAAAATTGTCGTTTCTGGGCAACAGAAAATCCATTGAATATTATCGAAGTCCCGTTGCATAGTCAGCGTGTAACTGTTTGGTGTGGTCTTACTGCATCTCAGATCATAGGGCCGTACTTTTTCGAGGATTCCACCGGAAACACGGTCACTGTAAATGGTGATCGCTACGAAAAAATGTTCACCGATTTCCTTATTCCTAAATTAAGAGATCTTTGTCTAGAAAACCACTGGTTCCAACAAGACGGAGTACCTGCCATACCACGAGGAACTGCATGGCAGTTTGCGTCAAACGTTTCCATGCGAGTTAATCTCAAGATTTGAGACGTTGAATGGCCGCAAGGTCTCCGGATCTTTCTCCCTTAGATTATTATCTCTGGGGATATTTAAAGAGTAGGGTCTACAGAAATAACCCAACGACCTTGCAAGAATTGAAGGCCGCCATCACAAATGAGATACAGGCCATACCACCGCACACTCTTGCAAAAGCGATGCAGAACTTACAAGCGAGAACACTGGAATGCTTGGCAACTAATGGAGCACATTTGAAAGGAGTCATTTTTAAAAAATAAATATTTCATAATAAACTTGTAACTCTACTCTTTCGAATGATATATAGTTTTTATGAAAGGAATTAAATATTAAGAATATTTGGCTTTTTTTTATGGGTCCCATTTATCTGGATCACCCAGTATATATATATATATATATATATATATATATATAGAGGAGGGGCGACAAGCTTGACCTTCATGAAATGAGGAATCATCACACGGAACATTTGAAAGGTTGAAAGGTATATTGTATTTATATGCATTGAATTGTGAAAATTGAAGATAACTTTTATGATCAGTTAAGTTAATTAGATATTCTTCATTATCTCATTACGTTTCCTCCTGTTGGAAGGTGAACTAAATAAGCATTAATAACGCTAAATGTAAGAATCCAAATAGGATCATATCTTATACTCGTATAATACTTACAAAAGTCTTACATTATAACAAATTTTGCGAGGCAAAGTATCTGATTACCTCAATAAGATCGTTCATTCTGAATGAAAATAAGTCTGTTACTAAATTTACCTGTAATTATGGCTTCGCGTCTCATTTTCTTAAAAACCATTTAAATTATTTACAAAAACAAATTCGAAACGTAAAGGAAATGTCGCTGTAATTCTCGTAAAACTATTCTTGAAACAAACAAAAATGTCATCGATTAGTTTCTTTTATAGGGAGTCCAGAACCCCTGCACTCCACCCCCTCCCCCTTTAAAAATAAACTGCTAAAAAGTGATCTAGAATTTTTGAAAACTAAAAAAAAAAGCAAAAAGCAAAAGCAAACTTAAAAACAAACTTGAAAAAGTTAAAAAAACTTTCTTTCAAGTTTGATGAAGTTGTTTGGGAATTTATCTTCCATAAAACCTTGACGGAGCCCCAGCTTTGAAATCTGCAGTGAAAATCTTCTTACAGGAAATGATTTTAAGGTTGTAAATGCAATATATATATATATATATATATATACTGTATATATATTTATTTATTTATGAGGAAGGAAGGGCCAAGAGCCTGCCAAAATACTCCTATGTAAGAAGGGGAGAGCCGAAATCAAAGTCTCCGAGGCTCATAATGCAATTTTATTTTTTATAAATTTTGAAAAAATTGTGTAGTGTGCATTCATAAAATGTATGTACGTATAGTGAGGAATAAAAGGAGAAGTGTATGTTTGGGAGCATGCTGGACTGCTCACAGGGTACATGAGACACGGAAAAGAAGACAGTGACAGGAGAAACGCGAGTTTCAGCACTCCCTGTCTCCTGCCTAACGTCCCCCCAGTAGTACCTCCCTGGTCGATTGATGTTTACAATCTCCTCCTCATATATATATATATATATATATATACCGAATACTAAAAATCATCGAATACCAAATATCGAATATTCAGTGCAAAACTATTTAACTGAATATCGAATATTAGTTTCATTTTTGGTTATTACCTCGTAACCTCGTAGCAGTTCCGTGCGTTGGTCTCTCTTCACACGAAGGCCAAGCTGGTGGCCCCGCATCAGTGTAAAAAATTAAAGCCTTTGTCAGTTTGACGAAACAGAATTAATAGTAAATGTGATCAAAAGCAGTATGCTTTAGCCACCAAAAATCTACCAAGTTCCCATACTCATGGGAATTGCAACTACATTGACTTCTATATTGCAAGAATGGTCAAGAGAGGGCAATCGTGTGTATGCAGTTGTGCACGACAATGGCCGTAATATTACTAAAACTATTCGCATTCTCAAAATGACTTATGTTGCTTGTACGAATCATACTTTAGCACTTATAGTTAATGAAGCCCTTCTCAGCCAGAAGTCTGTTCCAGATACACTGTATGTGCAATTGCTCGCCACATCTGCTCGCATTTTAATCGTTCATCTCTATCTAGCCTGTGACAGACTTAAGGAAATCCAGAAGCAACATAATTTACTCGAAAACAAACTTATAAGAGATATTATCACCCGATGGAACTCTACATTCTGTATGCTACAACGACTTTTTCAATAAAGAAACTGCAGTTGTTGCATACGCCTCGGACAAACATACCAACACTTAATAACCATCAGTGGACTCTAATTCATCGTGTTGTAAAGCTTCTTGGCCCATGTGAAAAATTAACGAACGACTTTCCCTCTGATTCTTTTTGTCTTTCTATGATGTTTCCCGGTGTAATAAGTCTTTTTATATATATAAATATAAATGATGATGCAGGTGTTCAAACTATGAAAAACGATTTAATAGAAAATTTACAGAATCGCTTCAAGCAGTGGAAGACAGACATTACTTGCATGATTACTCAGGTTTTAGATCCTCGTTTCGAATTTGCTTGCATTATAGTGACTGAGTTTGTAAAAAATGAGATAATCACTATGTTTGTATTACCTAATGGTAGTCCTACACGTAATATATCTCATGGCGATGAAGCAACTGTTTTTGTTTCAAGAGAAGATCAAGAACCTTTGAAAAAGAAGCCGAAGGTTCACTTATGGAGCTACTTCGATGGGGT
Organism: Bathynomus jamesi; assembly: GCA_023014485.1. Lineage (NCBI taxonomy): Eukaryota > Metazoa > Arthropoda > Malacostraca > Isopoda > Cirolanidae > Bathynomus > Bathynomus jamesi. Next base: position 606,830 of record JAJOZX010001153.1, read on the forward strand.
TGCTACGTCTTCACAATTAAATGTGCCTCCACCTATCAAAAATAGCCATCAGAGTTGTCAAAAAGAGTTCTATTCAAAGACATCCATTCAAATGAGCCACGAATCAATTGGTGGCGCCATAATGGCGAAAGATTTCCGAAACTATTAGTACTTCCTCGCAAATATCTCACCACGACACCCACAAGCGTAAGTGAACGGCTGTTCAGTTCTGCGAAAACTGTAATTAACGACACACTTAATCGTTTAGCTCCTGATGCTGCTGAGCGACTAATTTTTCTACACGATAATCTACTTGTCTTAAATTTCAATTATGAGGTTTTGTTTTTGCGGTAATTATTATTACTACTACCTGTTAAATTTTTTGTAAGGTTAATACTTATTAGTATCTAGTATTACTATATCAAGTTGGATTTGTTTGTAATTATTCTTTGAAATAAAAAAATACATTTTAAATTCCATTTCCTAAATCACGTTATTTACCCTAATTATCAAATATTCGGCATTTGGTTAAAAACATAAAAACTATTGGGTTGAATATCGAATACCAAATATTTGGTACAGCCCTAATATATATATATATATATATATATATATATATATATATATATATATATATATATATACTAGGGGCACTCAATATATGTTACCCCACCCTTTTTTCTTAGCTAAATAATAGGCCATGGGCTGAAATGTCTTTTGCGCCGTAAGTTTGAACTTTCTGCGCTTCACATAACCCGATTTTTCCAGTTTAAACCTCCCCTCCTTGTATAAAACCGCTTTTAAACGCCCTTGTATAAAACCGATGGTTAACGCAGTTTCGAAAATGGCGTCTGACAGTGATGTGCGTCCTAAACAGAGAGCTGTTATCGAGTTCTTAACCGCAGAGAAGGAAACAGTTGGAAATATTCATAAACGTCTACAAAACGTTTACGGAGGTGCTGTTGTTGATCAAAGCACAGTTGAACGCTGGTCTAAACGTGTGAGATCATCGGAGAGAGGGAGAGCCAGCATCGATGATGAGCCACGCAGCGGTCGCCCGGCATCGGCTGTGACATCTCATACTGTGCAACGTGCTGACAGCATCATTCGATCAAATCGGCGCGTCACATACAAGGAGCTATCACTGGAGCTAGGAATTAGTGAAGGAAGTGTGAATACGATAATTCAGCAACTGGGATAGTCTAGGCCTGTTCAAAAATCAACTTTTCTTATTTTCATAGGTTTCTGTACATTTTCCCATGTTTTTTGACCTGACAAAGCCGAAAATCACAACTATTTTGACCTAGGATGTTGGGAAGCATTGCCGCATGGAGCTTTAAATTTTCTGCCTTGAAATCGGCCAAAGCGCCAATTCCGGGGTCCCTTGAATTATGTTTTGCACTTTAACTTTTGATCTAAACAAGATAGAGCAACAAATTAGGTATCAAATGAAAGAGCATAAAATTAATAAATAATAATAATAATAATAAATAATAATAATAATAATAATAATAAATAAATAAATAATAATTAATAATAATAATAATAATAATAATAATTATCTATCATTTTTCAGGAAACAACAGAAACTCAATCAGAATCTAGAAAACCATCTACAAGTTACAACTTCACAATGGCATTAAGCAAGGAGCTGAGGGAGCTCCGTGGGCGCACAGTTGATATCTCAGAACCTCCACGTACTGTCCACAGGCAGGTGTCAACTGGGCCATCTACCAGATCTCTCACTGAAACTTTCCTGGTTGGATCCCTTCAGCTTTTATCAGTGGTTCCCAGCTTCCCACCAACAGACAGGCGTTCCAGTATTTCCTTAATCTTCAGAATTTACCGGAAAATGCAGGGAGGCCCATGGTTCAAGACCTTGCATATGAAACAGTTGAATCTATCATCCCATTCTGGCAGATGGCTAGGATCAAGACAATGACCAAGTACAACGCAATGAAGCTCTTCATGAAACTACATGAGAAACATCGTGCTCTGGTGAAAAGCAAAGGAAGAGCAAGTAACCCTGGAGGAAAAAGAGGAGCATTTGTGCTGGAATTAGACAGCCTGTTCGATATAGGAGCTCCAGATGCAATCCAGGAAATACAGAACAACAGACTGTTATCCAGAGAGAAGAAAGATGAGGATATCAGGTTCTACGAAGACCAAAAGACTGAGAGGAAAGGTCATATGTCTGGTCATGACAAGATTTTTGAGACAAGATCCCTGCAGCAAGCAGCGAGGAATGAAAGACTGCAGCATAGACAAGAACAAGGTAAAACTAATTACTTTGAACGTCACAAAAAGTTTTAAGTTTTACTCCATTGCGATATTTAGCATGTACTTAACAATTACTGTCTTAACATGTTGTACTATTTTACAGCTGCAGCAGAACAAGAGGCAGTTGTTCATGTGGATGACATTACCTGGGGTGACTCAACTGACAACGACGCTAACACAGAGGACATGGATTACCATCAGCCTCGTCCTGGATGTTCTCACCATCAAGACACTGTGACTAGTGTGACTTTGACGTTTCCAAGGAAGGTCATGGAATGTGATGTCATCTGCAATACAGCTGATCGTCTTGGTTTATCAGACAATCAAGTTACTGCCATGGTTTCTGCCACCTTGAAAGCTGGAGGGGCTGATCTGGATAACTTCGTCATCTCAACCTCAACAACACGTCGCAACAGAATGCTGTCCAGGTATAATATCAGCCAGAGTCACATGTCCAAGTTTTGTGAAAAAACCCCACAGTACGCTGCCTTACACTGGGATGGAAAGTTGCTCAAAGATGTCTTGGGCAGTGAACCTGGAAGTACCTCAGAGACTTTAGCTGTGCTAGTGTCTGGTCCACCTTCATACACTGAAGGAAAGTTATTGGGAGTACCTGTCATCGACAATTCTTCTGGCACAGCTCAGGCTGAGGCTTCAATGGATTTACTGGAGAAATGGGAACTTACGGATAATGTTACTGCCCTTGTTTTTGACACTACATCCAGTAACAGTGGAGTTCACAGAGGAGCTGCCAAACTGCTAGAGAAAATGCTGAACAAAAAGGTGTTTTATCTGGCCTGTCGACATCACATCCTGGAAATCCTAGTAGGAGCAGTTTGGGAGAAGCTGTTTGGGAAGGTGAAGGGGCCAGATAATCCCTGGTTTGAGCATCTGAAGGATGTTTGGACGGACTTGTCCAAGGAAAACCCAAATATGCTGGCTATCAACAGCAAATGGCTGAAGGAAAAGAAGAAGAACAGTGAAGAAATACTCCAAGACATTCTAACAGCAGAAAGGCTTCCAAGAGCCGACTACAGGGAAATGGCTGAACTGACAGTCATTGCATTGTTCTTGGAGGAACGCCTCCTCGAGGTATTCACTGGAGTCGACCAGGCGCCATTCATCAGGCCAGATGGATGGCCAGAAACCTGTACTCCATGAAAATGCTGATGTTTGCAGATCAACTTGAGTACGACGAAGACACTGTATCAAAGCTGGAAAGACAACACCTTCCTTGCGCTGTTCTACACTCCTGTATGGATGATGTCAATGTCTGCTGCAGATGCTCCCGTGAATGATCTAAGTCTAATCCAGGACATGTTGAAGTACAAGAAAACTGACCCAGAGCTTGCTGATGCAGTACTTAATAAGATGGAAAACCACAAATGGTACCTGACGCAGGAAGTCGTGCCATTTGCCCTGTTCAGCAGTAGATTGAGTGACACATTGAAACACGACATTGCTGCCCAGTTACATGCCACTGAGAAGCCAGACAGCTTCAGAACAGGAGAGCCTCTATTCCAGAGAGTCACAGCTAAGACCACCCTGGTTGATCTCATTGGCCCAGAATCACATTTCCTGCTGGACACACTGAACATTGGATCCGAGTGGCTTCTGGAACCTGTCACGTCTTGGCCACAGAATGAGGACTACAGAAAAGCGTTGGACTATGTTAAGAATCTGAAAGCGGTGAATGACATTGCTGAACGTGGTGTCAAGATGATGAGCGACTTTGCAAATGTCATAACAACAGATGCCAAGCAAAGGGACTATCTCCTTCAAGCTGTGGAGTCAACAGACGCCGCTTTGACAGCTTCAAGAAACAAACTCTCAACAACTGACTGTGTAAATGTCATTATGAAATTAATCATGTAATGCTTTCACTTCTTGATCGATTAGACTTGTGACAAAATGTTAATCTCAAATTTGTGTCATGAATAAGGCGCCTTGTCTGCCTTGAGTGTGAGAAAACGAATTTTGTGATATTTCTGAAATCTTTGTATGTACCAATGTGCCATTTCTTGTTCCAAGACTATCATAATTGTATAAGTTAGAAAGAGGATTAAAAACACTTTAATTTGGTGCCTATTTTGTTGCTCTATCTTGTTTAGATAAAAGTTATAGTGCAAAACATGATTCAAGGGACCCCGGAACTGGTGCTTTTGGCCGATTTCAAGGCAGAAAACTTAAAGCTCCATGCGGCAATGCTTCCCAACAACCTAGGTCAAAATGGTTGTGATTTTCGGCCTTTTCAGGTCAAAAAGCATGGGAAAAAGTACAGAAACCTATGAAAATAAGAAAAAGTTGATTTTTGAACAGGGCTACTGGGATACTCAAAAGTGTGTTCACAGTTTGTTCCTCGCGAACTGACTGAAGATCACAAAGCCCAAAGAAAAGAAATTGCTTCTGAGTGGTTGGTTCGATACGAGACAGAAGGGAATGATTTCCTTTCACGAATTGTGACTGGGGATGAGATTAGGTACACCACTTTCAGCCTAAAACAAAACGCCAATCCATGGAATGACATCTCGCAGATTCCCCACGCAAGAAAAAGTTCAAAATGGCTCCCTCTGCAGGAAAGGTTATGGCCACCATCTTCTGGGACATGAAAGGGATGATTCTGGAGGACATTATGAAGAAAGGACAAACAATCAACTCAGAGGCATATATTGCTACCCTACAGAGACTCCAGAGACGTATAAAACGAGTTCGACCGGAGAGAAACCTGGAAGACGTCCTTCTTTTGCATGATAACACAAGACCACACAACAGTTTGCAACCAAGAGAGACCATCACAAAAATGCGCTTGACTGTGTTACCCCACCCTCCATACAGCCCGGATATGGTACCTTCAGGCAGGGCCGTTTCTAGCCATTAGGGGGCCCTAAGCAGTATACCCATTTGAGGCCCCACCCCTCCATCCACCAACTCACACCTTACTACATCACCTCAGCACACACATACAAAAAATGGCTATGTTAATATATATATTAGTGATGGACCGGATATCCGCATCATTTTTAACATCCGCATCCGCATTTCTGACTGCGGATGTTATGCGGATATTTCTTCTAATAAATTATGCAATTTACAATTAAATTAGCTTATAAAGTAGCTTATAAGGCCCAGTCATGCACATTTCATGTAAAGTATTAATTACACTGCCCAACACCAATTTTGCTGATTTAATTCTAACACCTGTTTTTAGGTAACTTTGGTGTGCTGATTTAAAAAATCACCTTAGTTTTTGCCTATCACGTCAGGTTTTCGAGCAATCAAATACGGATATTTTGGAGATATCGCATTTTGGCAGGGTTATGCCCAATTTTTTTTCTTTTCAAAAAATAAGTTTTTACATACTCAGAATCAGCATGGAAAAGTAAACAATTGTGCAGGGAGTGAACTTTAATATACAATGGTAATATTGACACATAAAGTGATTAAAAGTGTTTAAATGAGCAAAAATGAATCCATATTAAAGCAAGCACGGGACCAGTTTTCTTAACATTGTCTTTTTCCTGTTTTCTTACTTTTCAGTGCTGATAAATTTTCTCTTATAGGACTTCCTAGAATGAGAAATGTCAAGGCAATCTCTTTGTAGGCTCCAGCAGTAGTCAGCCATCATATGGGTATCCCATCTTCCTTGGTATCGTTCTTCCATCACTTTGATATCTTCGTGGAACCTTTGACCTTGCTCTTCACTAACATCACCAAGATTTTCTGGAAATTTATCCAGATGACTGTTGAGATAGTGAACTTTAATGCTCATGTTGCAACCCAACTGCTAAAAGTTTACAAGTAAATCCTTTACAGGATCTTTATAATTTTCAGACTTTTTGTTTCCTAGGAAGTTCTTAACTACTGCCACAAAAGCATTCCAAGCTCTTGCCTCCGTTTCGGTCATTGAGTTACTGAACTGCGGATCTTTCATCAGTTTTCTTATCTGGGGACCATCGAATATACCAGCTTTAAGCTTCTCATCACTAAGACCTGGAAAGGCTGCACATATGTAATTAAAGCAATCACCTTCTTTATTCAAAGCTTTTACAAACTGCTTCATAAGCCCAAGTTTGATGTGGAGTGGTGGAAAAATGATCTTTTCTCGATCCACCAATGGCTCGTTTACAATATTTTTATCTCCTACATTTAAATTTTGCCTTAGTGGCCACTTTTCCTTTACCCAATGTTCAGCTTTGGCGCGACTATCCCATAAGCACAAGAAACATGGATACTTTGTGTAGCCACTTTGTTGGCCAAGAAGAAAGTTGACCATTTTCAGGTCAACACAAATCACCCATTTATGAACATCATATTTTAGCATCTCCAGCACTATTTTTATGTTTTCATATTCTTCTTTTAGATGCCCTGAATGACCAATAGGAATCGCGCCATATTCATTCCCATTGTGAAGCAAGACACACTTTAAACTTCTTTTTGAACTGTCTATAAACAATCTCCACTCATTGGGGCTATAGTGGGTTACACCCATTGCATTCAAAAGTCCTTCTACATTATGGCAGTAAACCAAATCCTTCTCTGCACCAAAATATTGCAAAATTCTCTTTCCCTATTGCGATAAGATGTTATTTTTGTCCCAGGATGAAGTAGATTTTTCTCGTGCAATCTTGAAGCTAATAATTCTGATGACTCTTTTGAAAGGCTGAGATCACGAATTAAATCATTCAACTCAAGTTGATTAAATCGCTGAGGTGTCGTTGATGAAGAAGGCTGTTCAAAATCATCATCAGTGATATCACGTTCGATCTCATCAGGTAATTCCATATCTTCATCATCTTCTGTGAGTGTTGGAAGGTCCGTGAAAATTGGAACAGGAATTTCATCTGAGTGAGAAACTGGTCTGATTGCTGAATCTAGGTTAGGATACTTTAGATGGTGTTTATTCTTTGCGTTGAAGCCAGAAGTCTTCACAAGGCAAAAGTAGCAATCATCTGAATGATTTTTGGGCTCTCGCCATACCATAGGAATGCCAAACTTCAAACCTTTTCTGTTTCCATTTGTCCATTGTCGTAAATGTTCCACACAAGTTTTGCAAACAGTGTGAGGAGCCCACGACTTATCCTGATCTCCAAGTTTAACTTTAAAATAGGCCAGGTATGCCTTTTTTACGAAATCAGTAATGTTCATCCTCTGCTTTAGTAACGTAAGCATCCACAAATGTAGCAGAAAACATCTGGGCTGTTTGAACACTTTCTTCGAACAGCAGACATGATGATGATGATGAGCTGCAACGCACCCTTCACTCACCACTGATCGCAAATAACTGCCGCAGTATTGGATTTGGATCACTGAATGCTGCCCACATGTAACTCTGTGCCGCTCCCAATCATGTGGCGAGCAGGCGATGACGTCACACACTTTGCAGCTGTATCCAATCAGGACAGACTGACGTTTTAGCGGAACCGGCTGCTCTCACTCCGCCAATGGGAAATCTCTCTCAGATCATGACGTATGACCTTTAGATTTAATGCACAGATTTGCGTATTCCACAGATAAAATTTTAACAGCAAAACAGCTGTTAACAGGTCTCAAAAATCATCACTTTTGATAAGTGCCCTTCATGGATCACCCAAAATAGGCATATTGCATTGCACGAAAACCTGATGTGATGGACAAAATCTAAGGTGATTTTTGAAATCAGCACATCAATATTATCCAGAAACAGGTCTTAGAATTAAATCAGCAGCAAATGTTTGTTTGTTTGTTGGGCAGTGTTATTAATGAACAAACAAAATATATAAACCTCGAAGTATAAATACCTGGTAACACAGAAAATTGAATGAAACTTGTTTCATTGAATTTTCTGTGGCTGAAACTCTTGAGAAAGTTATTATTTTTATCATAATGAAAACATTAATATTAAGTTTAATTCTTATGCATTGCTTGCCATAATAGTAACATCACGAGATTTGAAAAATTATGTCATATATTCATAATTCTATATTATATTGATAGATTAACTAAATATCCGCATCCGCATCCGCGGATATTGAAATTAAAAATCCGCATCCGCATCCGCAGATGTTGAAAAATTGACATCCGGTCCACCACTATATATATATCGTTCGTTTAAAGTACAAAAATATCAAACCATGAAGCTCAAAATCTTTAATGGCCTGTAGTTGTAAAGATCTGAAATGCAATTTTTTGATTCTTGTTTCCTCTTTCTGAACATTTGAATTCGTTTACAAAATTCTTAAATATTTTCTTGTTATTTTTCAAGAATGTCTTTTGAAGGCATTTTTTTTATTATTATTATTAAGTTGCTTTAAATTTCTTAAAAGTTTCTACACTTTTTTAAATTTTTCTAAAACTGAAAACTGGAATATTTACTTGGCTCTTAATTATGCTAATAGCTCGTCTGTAATAAAAAATAATGTTAATGTTAATGCCATGATGTTAAATTTTTTTTAAGTGTGTGTTTTGATGGTATAGTAAATAATACGAAATTTTTTTTATGATTTCTGACATTAATATAATTAGTCAACAGGGCCAGAAACTGACACAACGCTCAGGCCAACCAATGCGGTCAATTGCGTTAACTCTCGGGTTATTAGTATCAGTCCTATTAGGAGTTGAAACCCCCGATTTCAATGTTCTCATTCCGCTTATAGTGAAAGGGTGTTGCCCACTGAGCGGTTCTTTTATATAAATTTTCACTTAATCGCTTTGAACTGGAGAATTTGCAAATATTTTTACATTGATTTTTTAGGTTAAGTAAATTTTTTTGTAGAATTTTGGCCTATAAATTGCGCTCCGGTGGTGTAGTGGTTAACGTCGCTGACTACGAATCAATCAGCCCCGGGATCGAGACCCGGTGACGGCAGGCGGCGGGCATCAAAACCTAGCCGTTCATCCTTCCATACAATAAAAGAAATGGGTTGGTAGATAAGTGGGTAGCCTGGGTAGCCTAGTGGTTAAGTTGCTGGATTGCCAGTGGGGCGCGGTTCGGATTCCACGTTAAACTGTAAGTCTAAGGTGGAGTGAAAAGCTTGACCTTCGTCAGAATAAACAATTCGGGCGGAAGCAAAACCAAGGTTAACCAAGGTTATAGGCTCTACAATTTACTTGTTTCTTCCGATACAGAATGCAATCCAATCACAATTTATCATAACAAGAAACAATATTTTGTAGATAAGTATTCTATCATACCAAGTTCCTTAACTGTATAATGCGTAGCGGGTATTATCACCGTTTCCCTACAAGTGAAATGAAGTAGCTAAGGTCGGGAGTTCGACCCCCGATTATAATAATTCACAGGCCTGCGATGGAAAAACTTTTTTCATAATTTTAGCTGTTTACAATGTATTTTTGTGTGCTGAATTCGAAAAACACAATAAAAATGTCATACGACACAAAGTTATTTCACAAATTCGATTTTTTTGTGAAGCGACTTCGAGAAAATGCCAGATTTCCGGAAATTACTAGAAACTTCTAAGAGACTATAAATACTGGGTTGCCAAGCCGTATGAGTCAGTTGTTACTCAGATTTCATGACGTGCGCACAATGATTCATCCGAAGCGAATTTTTTCAGTGATTTTGAGTTGTTTTTTGTGTTTTATATCAGCGAAGTAGCGTGTTTTGATAGTGTTAAGAAAGCCTTATTTAGCCTTTATTAAATTAAATTCAAGACTCTTATTGTGTTCTGGGTACTGTAGTAAGTTGTGAGTCATGGCTAGCCGTGGATGTGTCAACAGTCCCGACAGCTTCTGCTACATATGCGGGGAATTTGTGATCAAGAAACATCAAAGAAACGTAACAAATTTTATTAGGCAAGTGTACCATGCCTACTTTGGAATGAAACTAGGAGACCAAGACAAACTATGGGCACCACACAAAGTTTGTTTTATTTGCATAGAGGATCTAAGGAAATGGTGTAAAGGCAAAAAGAAAGCATTCAGATTTGGTGTGCCAATGGTATGGAGGGAGCCAAAAAATCACTGTGATGACTGCTATTTTTGCTCTTGTGATGTTAAAGGCTATAACTCAAAAAATAAGAAAGCCATATTCTATCCAAATCTTCCATCAGCTTTTCGACCTGTTCCTCATGGGCCAGAAGTTCCAGTTCCTCTTCCACCAGAAACATTGGAAGATTTGCCTAGTAATTCTGGTTCAGATACTGATCATGAAGAATTTCAGTGTGATATAGGAAGTCAAGACCCCCAGTTGTTCACTCAATCTGAACTAAACGATTTAGTGAGAGATTTGGGATTATCCAAGGAATCTGCTGAACTCTTAGGCTCCAGATTAAAAGAAAGAAATTTATTATCAGCTGGAACATCGATATATTTGTACAGAAGAAGAGAAAAGGAGTTTATTCACTACTTTTCACATGAGGGCAATTTAGTTTACTGTAGTGATATTGATGGTTTGGTACAGGCATTTGGCATTGAGTACAAAGCGGATGAATGGAGACTTTTCATCGACTCTTCTAAAAGAAGTCTAAAAGCTGTTCTTTTGCACAATGGGAACAAGTATGCCTCTGTACCTGTTGGTCACTCGGTACATCTCCAAGAAAGTTATGAGAATTTGGAATTGGTTCTTACAAAGATAAAATATTATGATCATCACTGGATGATTTGTGGAGACCTTAAGGTATTGTGCATGCTTCTGGGGCAGCAGGGAGGATATACTAAGTTCCCATGTTTTCTTTGTGAATGGGATAGCAGACCAAAGAGTCAACACTGGGAGCAAAAACACTGGCCACAAAGAAGATCTGTAGAACCTGGAAGCAAGAATATTTTGCGTAAAAATCTTGTTGACCCAAAGAAAGTACTTCTACCACCTCTTCATATAAAACTAGGCCTTATGAAACAGTTTGTTAAGGCATTAGAAAAAAGTGGAGAATGCTTTAAGTACCTCTGCAAGAAGTTCCCTAACCTATCAGAAGCAAAATTAAGAGAAGGTATTTTTGTAGGCCCAGACATTAGAAGACTGCTGTCAGATGAAAACTTCTTGTCTACGATGACTGAAGTAGAAAAAGAGGCTTGGAATTCCTTCAAAAGTGTGGTTACTAAGTTCCTTGGGAATAATAAGGACCCTGAATATGCACTCATTGTTGAAAACATGCTGGAGAAATTCAAAGCTTTGGGATGCTCAATGAGTATCAAAATTAATTTCTTGAATGCACACTTGGACTTTTTCCCAGAAAATCTAGGTGCAGTAAGTGAGGAACAGGGAGAACGTTTCCATCAAGACATTAAGGAGATGGAAAAGAGATACCAAGGCCGGTGGAACGTTAATATGATGGGGGATTATTGCTGGATGCTGCATCGTGAAAATCCGGAAGCAGCGCACAAAAGGAAATGCAACAGGCGCAGCTTCACTGGCAAAAGAAAACGGGACTACTAAGCCATTCCACTAAGTAAAGATGTAAGTATCCAAGTTTTATAGTTTTTTAAAATAAATATATTCAGAAATGGTCAGGAAATAGGTTTCATCTGGTAATTCTTCACTACTTATTTTATTCAGTAACATATTACAACATAAAAACGTCATAGCAAATTGTGAAAAAACTATACGTGATGGAGCAAATCTGAGGCCGTTTTTGGATTTAGCACCCCAAATTCCTATAAAACCAGCATACAATTTCAAAAAAGTTTTTAGGACCCTCAATTTTGCAGGCCTGTGAATTATTCAGGAAGGTCAGAAAATAGTACAGAGAGCTCAGGCCACTTCGACTCCCGATGGTACTGGTAATAACAATCCGGGAGTTAGCGCAAAGGACCACATTAGTCTAACAAGAGCACTGTGCTATAGTTTCTGTCCATCATGGTTCATTATTTAGGGTATGGCATATACTAACATCTTAATGCATATCATGTAATTATTTTATGATTCTGTTCTTGCCAGACAATTTTCTTCAGTTCAGGTTAAACGAGCTTCTTATTAACAATTTAATTAGAAAAATGCTTATATATATATATATATATTATTCTCATACAACATTCTAAAACCTGTCCTCTTAGCGTGTAACTAAAGCAGCCCATTGCGCTAAATCCTGCATTATTATTACCAACACTATCAGGAGTCAAACCCCCCGACTTAAGTGTCTTCACTTCGCTTATAGGGAAATGGTATTATATACTGTCTGCTTGACAATGAATAAAATTCTCAATTTTTTAAGTGATTCCATTAAATTAAGAATAGTATTTTCTTATTCTTTCGAGACAGGAAATGAAGCAATCAGAGCAGCAGCTCATCATCAAGCGAGTTCCTCTTTCCTTCTATGTTGTGCGTTTCTAAGAATTAAACCCACTCTTCACCAAAAGAACAAACAAGTAAACATTTGAAACAGTTCTCGAAGAGAACTTTACAAAGGTTATAAAGGAAACAGAGTCATCCCATTCATTCTTTATAAAGTAGTCGGAGATATCCCAAAGATGAGGGAAATTTATTACGAATATTATTGCATTTTTTTTCCTATTTTATTGATAACTATATCTTGTTTTTAATAAGTTACAGGCAATTAAACCCTTTCGTTTCACTTTTATTTTCACTGAGAACAAAAGTCTGAGGTTCATATTAAGAGTAAAAATATGGACGGGTAGCTATTGTTATTTTTATAGTTTTGTTTACATTATATCTAAAAAGATTATAAGTGATTTCTTGACTTATGAAGCAATACCGTCAATTTATTTAATATCGCAGTCTAGAAGAATGTGTCTATAGCAGCCTAACGCCATTTTATCGACAAATTTTTTAGGGTTAAATTAAGTTAGGTTAAGTTTGGTTGGGGTAGTATAGGTTAGGTTACGTTAAGAATGTCGATGAAATTTCCTGTTGCCGAAATATCTATAGCTCTTCTGATAATATATAACAATATATCATAATTTATAACAAAGTAATTAGTGAGGAAGGACCAGAAACTGGCACAACGCTCAGGTCAGACTAATATAAACAAAAACAAATATCTTTCATTCTTCTCCAATAAGAAGCAATTACAATATGAAGTTTCACATGAGATGTTCATAAAAGAATGAAATTAAGTATGATAAATTCTTAAATTCATAAAAAAATGAATAGACCACTAAATTCATAAGAGAATAAAGCATTAATAGCAGTTAATCAGCATAAATATTATACAAAAAATATATTGAAATTTGTAGGGAAACATTAGGTAAATATCTGAAGATCTTGAAAATTTAGTATAAAATTAATGATAATGATAATAATAAGATAATTAATGATAATGATAATGATTTATTGGCAGGATACAAATACCATAAAAGGAGTAGAGTATCCATCAAGGTAATAAACTATACAACTATTAAACAATAAATTAAGAAACAAAAAAAAGGACTTCGGTAATAAAGAAATAACAATAATACACGTAATAAAACGAGTAATAATAAAATTAATAATAACAGCTTCTCAAATAAAAATATAGTAAGAATAAAAAGTAGGCCTACATGTAATGGGAAAGACAAAGCAGGAGTTAAGTGGAGCTATAGACAAACACTTTCATATCAAGAGGTCCACAGTCTAGAAGACATAGCAGGACTGATGAATAACTTAGACAATTGGATTGTCCTAGTTTTGAATTCTTCGCATTAGACTGTACTGAACACATCTTGTTACCTCAGGGAGGCTCAAAACGTTGCAGTTAGCGAACATTTGAGAGGCTGAGCACCTTGGAGGTAATTTATGCAGCACTCTAAAGGATCTGTTATAAAGCGAATTGAGGGTTCTGCAGGAGCCTTTTTTATAATTAACCCAGAGTTGCTGCTCATAAATATTTGTGCAGAAAGTACGAAAAAGAGTTTCTTTAGCTTCGCTTGTACAAAATTTGAAGTTCCCTATAATCATGTTTGCCTTAATGCAGTAATTTCGTTATTGTTTCCTTATGTCTGAGTCGTCACTGAAGTAGCTGGTGATAATTTGACCCAGATACTTACATTCTTGTACTTACTCTATTGGTTCGTCTCTCATTTTGAAAATAGTATTAGCTATTTGGTTTGAGCTTTTAGGATGGAATTGCATAACTTTAGTTTTAGTAACATTAAAATTATTGTCATGGTTCTGTGCATATAATTCGCAAATTTTTAGATGATCCAGACCTTTAATCGAAGGGCTTATCATCGGCAAAGACCAAGTTATTTATCCTCATGTTATCTATACAACATCCCATTCTTGCTTCATTAAGATAAGTAATTAAGTCATCAATATACACATATAGATACTAAAACAGTAAAGGAGAAAGCAAGGAACCTTGTTTAACTCCACATGAGGACCCAAAACATTAAATGAACAATATGCAAATAAAAATTTATATTATTTCACTAGGTGATGTCAGTGTGTATGGCTGATGACGTCACCTTGGCCACTTGCCAGATGCCAACAAACACCATTCAACTACGCACCAGTGCGCCGTGTCATTGCTTTGTGTGAGGGCGTTTTTGTGGCGTCTGGCGATTTTGCAGAAAATGTCGAAATTTGAGCAACGTGCAAACATCAAATTTTGTTTTAAACTTGGTAAGACGGCTACAGAAACGCACAGGAATGCTTGCAGCTGTCTATGGAGATGAAGTTGTTACAAACAAGACGGACGGACGACCATTTCTTTCATCATCTTCCAAAGACTCATTTCCTTCTCCAAACCTTCCAAATCACTTGCAAACAGTCTTGTTTGTAACAACTTCATCTCCGTAGACAGCTGCAAGCATTCCGTGCGTTTCTGTAGCCATCTTACCAAGTTTAAAACAAAATTTGATGTTTGCACGTTGCTCAAATTTCGACATTTTCTGCAAAATCGCCAGACGCCACAAAAACGCCCTCACACAAAGCAATGACACGGCGCACTGGTGCGTAGTTGAATGGTGTTTGTTGGCATCTGGCAAGTGGCCAAGGTGACGTCATCAGCCATACACACTGACCTCACCTAGTGACACGCGTTCATTAGTTGCGGGACTATTTACCGAACTTTTTTATCACACCTCGTATGCTGTAATGTCACTGCAAAGGGACTTTGTGTCAACTCTGTACATGTACAGCAACCATACATACAAATATGCTTTAAAATTATAACGTATCATTAAACCGGTTACACGATAGACGAACATTATGTAACAATGAGAATAGTGAAGAGTGCTCCGCTACGGTTTTAGAATTCAGGAATGCTTGTGGATGATGTGCTAAAATTACCAAGATGTGCTTTAAAACGGATTCGGAAAATGGAGTTGGGTGGTGAAGTTGGAGTTCATCGACTAACTCCGGGGAGCAGCCTTAAAAGCTGTCTTCCGGAGGAACTTCCGATTGAAACTCGAGTGGGATGATGTTTGTATGATAATAGTGGGAAGGTTATTCTTTCGCGAGAGAGCGACTTACGACACTGCCAACCTACCAGTATGAGATCGTCTTATGCTTATATGCAGGTCGTCATTATTTCTGAGACCCATTGTTCTAATTCTTGGATTATTATTAATAGCAAACACTACCGCGACTCAAACCCCCGACCTCAGTGTCTTCACTTCGCTTGTAACCAAAGGTGGTAGTTATAGTTTATGGCATAACATATCGAATACAATATTACATACTGTAGCATGTATTTTATGATTTATTAAAAAATGTAGATTAATTTTACATATAAGGTGGAATTATATATATATATATATATATATATATATATACATATATATATATATATACAGCGTGTCCCAAAGAAATGTATACCCACTTTGTTCGATAATACCAGCTATGAGGATAATAAATATATTACTTTTATATGTTTTTTAATAAAGAATTTTTCTCCTGAATCTAAATATGTAATTATTTTTATTAAAAATTGAAAAACAAAAAAGTTACAGATGTTTAAATTATAATTATTATTTTCGAGACTTCATGTGCGATATTTTCTAATATTTTTGCACGTATACGAGATAAGTTTGAAACCGACGGCACTGTGCAAAACTTACAAAAACAACGTTCTGGAAGACGTCGAACATCTTAGATAAAGTGTCATTTAACCATGGAATTTGTAAATTTTTTGAATTAACTAATAATTACAACATTTATGCTTCAATATCAACACTAAACATAAGTATCTCAAAACAGTCGGTTAAAATATTAGAAAATATCGCACATGAAGTCTCAAAAATAATAATTATAATTTAAACATCTGTAACTTTTTTGTTCTTCAATTTTTAATAACAATAATTACATACTTAGATTCAGGAGAAAATTCTTTATTAAAAAACATAAAAAGTAATATATTTATTATCCTCATAGCTGGTATTATCGAACAAAGTGGGTATACATTTCTTTGGGACACGCTGTATATATCCCTTTCAACCATTCAAATGTTCCGTGGCGATGATTCTTCATTTCACGAAGGTCAAGCTTGTCGCCCCTTGTCCTTGGGCCTCTGAGGCCTGTAGTTGGGTATAACCTTTTCTAGGGTGTATAGTGTACAGTATAACAACTACGTAAGCTACGATATTCATTTCAGATATTTGGGCCTCTGTTGGTATTAGTTTTGGCAGTGCTACATTGACTTTCTTTATTAGCTGTTTAAATTGTTTGTTGGTATTTAGTTTTATCAATTTTGGTCTATCATCTAACTCCATGGATCTTACTTGCTCTACCTTGTTGACAAGCTCCTCCTCTATTTGCTTCTGTTCTCAATCAACATGCTCTTCTGCAGGTTGCTTAGTTCCAGTGTGTATAGTGATCTACAGATCTACAGAAGCTAAGGCTAACAAAGACCCTAAGATCCACTCTAAGGTTAGCCCGAGAGAAAGAAGAGAGTATGGGGTTAAAAGAAGAGAATAAGGGGTTAAGTAAGTAGCAAAACCTATCATTCCTGGGTTAACATTCATTCAGAAAAAGAGAGAGAAAGACTCACCATCATCATCCGCCGGCCACTGCCGACAAGTCGGAAAAATGGTCGAAGAGAATAGGAAAGGAGTGAAAGGTGAAAAGAAGTAAAATAAGAACGCTTATAAACCATGCACAGTCAAAACTCAAACACTGTCATACCATGCAAACTACAGACATGCAAGTAAAGAGAGGATAAGAAAAAAAAGTATGAAGAGTAAAACAAAACGTGGGTTAGTTTACGCTACGAGCTACATCTAAGTTCGTGTTAGTTTAATTTTTTTAAAATATAATTTTATTGCTGGCATATCACACGCTGGCATGTCACAAGCTGGCATTAATCGTCAACAGACTTATCCCCGACCATTACGCCCAGAGCTCCTGTTGCTAATTGTTTTATTATTTCAAACAACGTTAATATTTTTAAAAATGCCTGTCTAAACGGTTTTTAAACATATTAACGCTGGTAGAGTTCACGACAGATGCGAGAAGATTATTCCAGTTATCAATTACTTTAAACGTAAAAACGTTTTTAGCGATGTTAGTAATGAAACGTCTGCCACGTCATTTAAATCCGTTATTACGAGTATTGCTATTATCGAAAGTGAACAGTTTGTCAAAATTTACGTTATCGATTTTATTAACGATTTTGAAAACTTCAATAAGCTCCCCTTCCTTAACCTCCTAGTTTCGAGTGAATGCAAGTATAACTCTTTAATCCTATCTTCGTAAGACTTGTTGCGTAGTGATGGAATTAGTTTCGTGGCGCGTCGCTGAACCCTTTCCAACCTATCAATATCCTCACGCAAATACAGACATCAAAACTGAACGGCATATTCTAAGTGAGGCCCGACTAGGGACTTGTAAAGGGGAATATAATATTCTTCGATTTAAATTCGAAATTACGCGCTATGAAGCCTAACATCCTATTAGCTTTTGCGCAAGATTCCAGGCACTGGTTCCTAACTTTTAAATCCTTAGATACACATACGACTAAATCTACTTCCTCGTCAACGATCGCTAACTCTCCATCATCCATCGTGTACGTGTAATTATTGTTACAAGAACCTATATGCAAAACTTTACATTTGTCTACGTTAAATTGCATCTATCATTTATCCGTCCACTCCATAATGCTATTTACATTGTCTTGGAGCTTATTTCTATCGTCCACGTTAAGAACTTTACCGCCTATTTTAGTATCGTCCGCGAATTTTGACACGTTACTGGTCAAGCCTACATCTATGTCGTTAATGTAGATTACAAATAGCAATGGGCATAATACTGAACCCTGAGGGACACCGCTATCTACATTCAACCACCCCGATTCCCTACCATTAACAACAACCCTCTGTTTCCTGGCACGAAGCCATTCCTCTAATCAGTTAGCTACTTGACCGCGTATACCGTGCGTTTTAACCTTCGCAATTCATCTTATATGCGGAACCGGATTGAACGCTTTTTGAAATCTAAATAAATAACGTCAGCCGCTCTATGCCTATCGTATTCGCGCACTATTTCGTTATAAAACTCTAACAAATTAGTTAAACAGATTTATTGCGTCGAAACCCATGCTGACCACTATTAATCAAATCGCAACTTTCGAAGTGATCGACGATACGCTCCCTAACTAGGGACTCCAAAAGTTTACCGACAACTGACGTTAAGCTAATAGGCCTATAATTGCTAGTATTGTGCGGTCGCCTTTTTTAAAATGGGCATAACGTTAGCTAATTTGAAGTCTTCAGGAATAGGTAATCCCCGCTTCCAGCGACTTATTACAAATTTTTGTTAAGGGGCCTACGATAACATCTTTCAAATCTTTCAAATGTCTAGGATAAAGCGCGTCAGGGCCTGGAGCCTTGCTAACTTTTAGCTTATGGATATAATGCGCAATTTCACCCTCGTAAACAGTTATTTCATTCAAAATAGCCCCGCAACTAAATGGAACGATATCGTCCACGTCGGGGACATTATTTACGTCTTCTACGGTAAAAACAGTCGCAATAAAAGTTGTTAAAAATACCTGCCATAGTTGTTAAAAATACCCTCCATTTCATGATGATGATGATGATGATGATCTATAGATCTACAGAAGCTAAGGCTAACAAAGACCCTAAGATCCACTCTAAGGTTAGCCCGAGAGAAAGAAGAGAGTAGGGGGTTAAAAGAAGAGAATAAGGGGTTAAGTAAGTAGCAAAACCTATCAGAAACACATATGATGATGATGATGATGCTAGAGAGAACGGTGGAGGTGGAGGTGGTGGTGGTGGTGGCGGGTGTCCAGTTTGTACCAGTGGTAGATTTGGTTGGATGCTCTGTCTTAGAATACACAATAGGGTTCTTGGTACACGATAGGGTTCACAAGAGGGCACAGGTTATCTTGGATTTGCTCTTGTACTCTTGTCCCCATGTATTGCATTTTATTTCATTATTATTACATTATTATTATTTCACTATTATTACACTGCCTTGCGAATTCAAATTTTTTGTGAGTTGTTTCAATGAAAATGGGTGATAAAGGCATGCTCTTTTTAGCTGTATATTTACTTTTTTCTATCACATCTAGATATTCCACAATCACACGTAACGTATAGATAAGAAAATGTTACCAATTGGATAAGAGAACAGACGAATCATATGGCATATGTTATTCAATTCAAACATTTTACAGTAGTAATGCATGCCCAGAAACACATATTACACACACACACACACACATACTCACATTATTACTACATATATACGTACACTAATAATAATACATGTAGATACGGATTTAAGGAAAATACAGTATATTTATATATAAAAATTGTGAATGACTGAACCAACCATTCATCAACAGTAATGCATTGAATTTATTAGAGCAGTCAGTAGCTAAAAAACTTCCTTTTCGTCGATTTTCTCTTGTGTGATGATTGCAGTACATCTCTCTTTAGACTCCAGCAATAGTCTGCCATCATTCGAACATCCCATCTTCCCTGATACCTCCATTCAATTTCGGAAATATCCTGGTGGAACCTTTCTCCTTGTTCCTCGCTTACCGCGCAGAAGTTTTGAAGTAAAACATCAAGATGAGAGTCTAGGAAGTGTATCTTAACACTCATGTTACATCCCAGCAAACTATTTTTGGATCATGCCTTTAACTATTTCTTTGTAGTCATCAGATTTCCTGTTACCAAGGAAGTTGTTCACAACAGCCTTCAAAGCTAGCCAAGCATCTTTTTCATGACCTGTCAATGCATCTTCAAATGCTAGATCGCTTAAGAGTTGCTTTATTTGAGAACCGACGAACACTCTTTCCATCAGCTTAGCATGACTAATTTGAGGAAATTTTTTACATAAAAATTTGAATCCAAATCCTTCTTTGTGAGACCTTTGACGAAATGTTTCATTAATCCAAGATTTATGTGAGTGGAGGTAATAGTATCTTGTTACGATCTACCAGTGGATTAGCAATGATGTTTGCTTATCCTGGAGTAATCTGTTTTCTCTGAGGCCATTCTTTCCTCACATAGTGTTCCTCCCTGTCTCTGCTATTCCACAGACATAAAAAGCATGGGTATTTTGTAAAAGCCAGCCTGTTGGCCAAAAGAAGGCTGATCACGTTAAGATCACCACAAACAAACCATATGTGTTCTTCATAGTTTATCTTTTTTAAAAGAAATAAAAGATTTCCATGAGTCTCTTTCAAATGAAATGAATGCCCTATAGGCAGAGAGGAAACTTTGTTTCCATTATGCAGTAAGACAGCTTTCAAACTTCCCTTTGAGGAATCAATAACTAGGCACAAGTCACATGGTTGGTAGTCTTTGCCCATCGCCTTTACCAGACCTACTATATCGTTGCATTATACCAGTGATCTTCAGTCGAGAAAAAATTGATGAAATCCTTTTCACGATGTCTGTACCAGTAGAATGTTGTCGAAGGAGCGAGTAGATTCTATTCTTTGAGCCCTGATTCCAGAAGGTCTGCCGAATCATTCGGTAATGCTAAATCTCTTACTAGGTCATTGAGATCACTCTGACTTATCAATTTTGGTGACTGGTTTACGGCCACAGTATATTCTTCGTCATGTTCATTTGAACATGACTCTGCTGTTATTGAAATGTCTCCATCTGAATAAAAATTTTCAAAATCAAGAGGCAGCTTCGGCACAGGAATTTCACAAGGAGGATGGCTGATGGAATAATCGTATATATGGTGTGCCTCTTATTTTTATTAATATATCCAGCCACGTTTGTCATGCAGAAGTAGCAATCGTCGTAGTGATTTCTCGGTTCTCTCCAAATCATGGGGATGCCGAAAGGCATTTCCTTCTTCTTTCCACAAGCCCATTGACGCAAATATTCCATACATGACTTACAAACATAATGTGGAGACCAAACTTTGTCTTGATCTTACAGCCAAAGTAGGCGTGGTAATGCTTTCGTACTTGTACGGTGATTTCTTGCCTAGGTTTAGAAGTATGATAGAAAAATCGTCCGCATATATAACAGAATGAATTGGGTGTATTATTACAAACTCTCAGCATATTTAATCCAAATCTGAAACAAAGAAAATGTACATTAGTTCAATTTTGAAATAAAATCAGATGCTTGCGCGTATGAAACTAGTAGTATAGTGTAAAAAAGGGAGAGTGCAATGCAATTGCAAAATATTACGTAATATTGCATAATGTTGCAAGAGTGCCACCCCCCACCCCAACGAAAACGTCTGTCTGGAGCTCCATTTAACTTCGACAGTGCAGTATTATTTCTAAGCACTTGTATATATTTCTAGCCTTATTGTATGAACTGTCATTGTATTAATAATGTTTGTCATTGTATTAATAATATTTGTCATATGGACTATAGTCTGCCAATAAGCCTTTTCATTTTCATTTCATTTTCATTTTTATATATATATGGGCGCAATTAGAGAAACCAAAAAATATACATGGGTAATTTACTTCATAAGGGAAAACTTGACATCCGTCACCTCAACGTCGCCTCATGTAGTATTGCTATAAAAACGTCATCCTGTTTTTAACCGTGCGTGATCTAAAGACAGTTGTTTAAAAAAAAAATGTGTTTGGTTATTAAAAAATGAGATCAAATTCATCTGTATATATATATATATATATATATATATATATATATATATGTGTGTATATA
Source organism: Bathynomus jamesi (assembly GCA_023014485.1). Lineage (NCBI taxonomy): Eukaryota > Metazoa > Arthropoda > Malacostraca > Isopoda > Cirolanidae > Bathynomus > Bathynomus jamesi. Next base: position 629,078 of record JAJOZX010001153.1, read on the forward strand.
TAATATATAATATATATACACACGCCCAGAAGGATTTTGAGAGGTTGGCGGGAGGGATGGGTGGGGGAGGGGGAGGGGTTAATCGTATGCTGTTATATTCGAGTTCCTGGCAAGTTTTCCGTCCGTTTTGTGGGAGGAACGAACCGCCTCTTTGCACAATATCTCAAGACATCTGCCCAATATAATGGGATGCAGCGAATCATGTTGGGTCAGAGCCGTACACGTTTCATCTGTCAAGTGAACATGCATTCGTATCTATCTATCTATATATGCGTCAATGAGTTTACCACATAAGTTAAATTATTAAATCATAGGGTGAACAAAGGTTTCGCTGGTTTTTACAAAACATTCATTCAGGGTACTTGTAGCATCATTACTAAGTACATATAAGATTAACGTAATATGTACTCGTATATAATATATATATAATTACAATACAATAATACAATTAGATATATGTGTGTTTTGCTGTTGTGGCGGTTACACGTGTTTCGATCGAAGTCCGAATAAAAGCGATATTACAGTAAAAATCCTGCAGTTAATCAGTTTTAAACGGTGCCGATATTGTGAGTTAATTGATAGTGCATAGCGGTATTTCTTTTTAAAAAAGTAAAAATCGCGGCGTATACCAAAAAAGTGAATAAAATCAAAGTGAATTAATAAGCACACCGGACAAAAAATTAGTCACCCCTCTCAGAATGTACCTAATAACGTGTGACGGCGCCTCTGGCCTTAATAACCGCACGAATCCGGCGAGGCAGAGACTCTACGAGGTTGTGCATGTACTGAACATCGATTTGCTGCCACTCGTTCATCAGCCGGTCCCGAAGTTCCGCCAGAGTCCGTGGGTGTCTATTCCTGCGCTTCACTTTCTGTTTCCAGCCTGAACAACACCTTCGACGCATTCAGGATTAAAGGCTTCATTGGACCTGCGATGTACTCGTCGCCTCCCATCATTAGAGAACAAACAAAAACGGGACTCATCGGACCAAATTACACGTTTCCAATCTGCCGCAGTCCAGTTTTTGTGCCTCTGAGCCCATTTATAACGTGCCAATTTGTGACTTGCTGTTAACAGCGGCCTCTTCCGTGGTACCCTGCTCCAGATGTCCTTCGCATGAAGTTCTCGTCGCAATGTCCGTTCGGAAATTGGTCGCTGGAGAACCTCATTGGTTTCTTGGAGCAATTGTTCTCTGGTTTTGAAAACGATTTGCAGTTTACTAGACGAGAAACATGGCGGCGGCCCCTATTGTCGAGAATTGTTTTCCGGCCACAGTTACGTTACGCCGTCGATTTTCAGTTGATTGCGAACTACACCACTCTTTGTAAACTCGCTGGACAATACGCGTTGACACACCAACAAATTGGGCTACTTCAGACATTTTGTGTCCGTGGGCTCTGCCAAACACGATGGCTCCTTTTTGCCACTGAGTAACGTCTGCCTCACGACCCATTTTGCAGACTATATCCAACACCACTTTGTTCTTCACACCACTCACGAAACAGATCTGATCCTGTGTGCTACGTCACCGCTACTTGTCACTTACCAATGCTACATCAGCGCCCTCTGTGTGACCTTGAACTTCCTACTATCGGTGCTATTAGGGGTGACTAATTTTTTGTCCGGTGTGCTTATATACAGCATTTGTTTTTATTTTTCCGAGTCTCTTTGTGAGGAAAGTTTTGTTTTTTGAAGTGCCCGCAAATATCCCCCCATTATCCCCCGCAGCCACGGTCGAGAGGACCAATCAGTGAGAAGTATACAGCGTGCCACATCCCCTACCCTGGAGTAACGGAAAATTCTTTCCCTCACACAGCTTGAGTCATCCCCCACCCAATACCCCCCATAATACCCCCTTTTTGAGTCATTTCACCAACATGGAAATTAATGCATACATGCAACTCTGTGGAATCTGTAAACTGCAACAGCTGAGACAGAGGCGATCAGGTGCGATTTTTGTCAGCTACTTTTTGATTTTAAATGCCTAGAATGGGGAGATGAAAAAATCTCCCTTATAACGAACGCAAAGCAGTTTAATGGAATAAAATTTTTCTGCGAGAACTGCTTGACCGAATTAAACTCTTTTACGGTATTTAAAGCAGAAAGAGACTACGAGAAGAGAATGAAAGAGGAAAGTGGAAACAAAGAACAGTGGAAAACGGAAGAAACGGAGAAAGGCGAAATAGAAAGAATTCAAATACCGTCACAAAATGAGGCCGAAAACACACAGGCGACAAAGAGTGTAAAGACAACACACAGCATAAGGGCAACGAAGGACACAAACACAACTAGCACAAATAGGACAAGACAAGAGGGCAGTCAAGTAAACGAAGTAAAACTGTCCCCCAATAAGGAGCAAAAAACAAAAGCCAAGAGTAAATATGGGGAAGGAATTATATGCAGGTATTATATAAAAGATAATTGCAGATTTAAAAGAGGACAATGTATATATGAACATCCCCCAATATGCAATTTCTTCTATAATAATGGTCATTGTAAATTTGGAGACGGATGTAAATTCTACCACCCGGACATTTGCAGAACTTACGCAAAATACGGAACCTGCAAATTCGGGAATAAATGCTACTATCAACATCTCCCGACGGACTCAACGAACAAAGGAAAAAGTTTAAATGACAATAGGAATAAAAATAACAATAGGAACAACAATAGGAACACAATAAGCGAACAAGAAAATTTTTTCAACATCTCAGACACCTTACGAATGCTAAATGTCATCCACATGCAGTTGACACAGCTGGAAACCCCCGAGCCAAATCGCTACCGGGCAAGAAGCTACCAATACAAGTAGGAGGAAACGGATCTCTTTCGGAGGATCATAGAGCAACGAATCAAGCGATATCGAAGGAAAACGAACTTGAAATGCACAAGGGGCAACGAAAAACAGAGAACATAAAAATTGTCCTGGCTAATATTCAAGGAATAAGACCAAACCAATCACTCAATAAGGTTTCGTACCTGAAAGGATTTATGGACGAAACAAGGGCGGACATCGCATGCCTCACAGAAACTCATCTTAAAGATTGCCAAGGAAATTGTGAAAACTGCGAACATTGTATTGATAAGAAAGAGATAAATATAGAGGGCTTCAACTTACTAAGAGCGGATAGAACGACGAGACGGAAAGGTGGCTGTGCTATATATGTACAGGAAGGTCATATGACAGAGACGATAATAAGTAAATCAAACAGCTATGTGGAACTCCTAGCAGTGAAAATAGAAAAACTAAACTTGATAGTAATAGTCATCTATAGACCTCCAAGCACCCCAACCGAAAAATTCTCGGAGGCCATTGATGACATTAGAAAGCTAATAAAGGCCATAAACCCTCCATCCCCCAATATAATGATCTGCGGAGACTTTAACTTCCCATTTATAAAATACAAAAAGGTGAATAGGAATATATATATTCACCAGGACAAGGGGGGCACAAGAGAAGATCAGGAACAAGCAAAAATGTTGATGGCTCTCACAAACGAGTTTATGCTGACACAGGAGATAACAGAAAATACCAGAAAAAATAACTGCCTGGATCTGGTATTCACGAATAACACGAACTTGATTGCTGATATAAAAATAACCCCAACCATTATCTCAGACCACAACTTAATCGAGATATCAACAAATATGATGGCAGCATTAGAAGACAATACACATATTGTGGAAAGAAGTAAATTCGGGGCCTTTAACTTAAACTCGAAGACTATAAATTGGGAAGCAATCAGATCGCACATGGCCCAAATAGAATGGAGAACAATTTTCGAGAATAAAACAACTGAAGAAATGCTAACAACTTGGAGGAAAAAACGCTGAGAATTTTAGAAAAATATGCTCCGAAATCACAGCCAAAAGGAAAGAGGAGCTGGCTAGAAAGGCAAAAGAGAAGACTATTCCGCAAAAGAAAGAGAGTGGAGGCGAAGTTAGGAAACTGCGGAGATAATGCAGGAAAATAATAAAAGAAAAACTGGAGGGTATCGATAGGGAAATACAAGCCCTGATTAAGGACCATACAGAGAGGGAAGAGGAAAAGGCGGTAGAAGCAATAAAGGAAAATCCAAAATACTTCTATAGCTATGCAAAAAGGAAAACAAAAACGCGCGCCGCTATTGGGCCCTTAAGGACGGGAAATAATGAACTAACCGACGATCCAAAAGAAATATCTGATACATTGAGAGCTCAATATGAATCAGTTTTCAGTACCCCAAAAAGTGACAAAGCGATACCTGACATAAATGCATTCTTTGAAGAGGAATTGCAAGGAGAGTATATAACAGACTTTGAGTTTACACCAGAAGATGTAGCGAGAGCTATAGAACAAATGAAACTACATTCAGCTGCAGGTCCGGACAATTGGAACGCATTATTGATTAAAAACTGTAAAAATGAAATAGCTACACCTTTATACTGGATATGGAGAAGATCCCTAGACACTGGGGAAATACCGAGCATCTTGAAAAGAGCAAACATTGTCCCTATATATAAAGGAGGGGACAGATCTCAAGCAAAGAACTATAGACCAGTGTCATTGACGTCCCACCTCACCAAAGTATTTGAAAGAATAGTTAGAGAGAAAATTTATGATTTCCTGGAGACACGGGAAAGATTCAACGAAAATCAGCATGGATTCCGATCAGGTAGATCATGCCTATCACAACTAATAGAGCACTACAACAATATCCTAGATGCATTGGAAGGCAATGACAACTACGATGTTATATACACAGATTTTGCTAAAGCTTTCGATAAATGTGACCATGGTATAATAGACATAAAATTAAAGACATGGGAATAACAGGCAAAGTGGGAAAATGGATCTACAACTTCCTTAGTGATCGTCTGCAGGTCGTCAAAATTCAAGGTATATCATCATCAGAATCGGAAGTACGCAGCTCAGTACCACAAGGGACAGTACTGGCCCCACTCCTGTTCATTATCATGCTAACAGACATAGACAGCGGAGTAAACAGCAATAGTATAGTAACATCCTTTGCAGACGATACAAAGATCAGCAGAAAAATCAGCGATGTACATGACGTGGAGGCCTTGCAGAGGGACACGAACAAAATATACAAATGGTCAGAAGACAACAACATGTCATTCAACGCCGAGAAATTTCAGCTCTTGAGATATGGTAGAAAAGAAGAACTTAAACAGACTGCATATTATGCTCCAGATAGACAGGAAATTCAGAGAAGCATGAAAGCGATTGATCTCGGGATAATAATGACAGATGATGCGAAATTCGAAACACAAAATCAGATAGCGATAAATAAAGCAAAAAGAGTCGCCGGACAGGTTCTAAGAACGTTCAAGAGAAGGGACAGGACAGTAATGATTCCCCTGCTAAAAACACTGATTATACCAAAACTTGAATACTGCTCAGTTTTGACGTCCCCATATAAAAAGAAGAAGAAACTAATAAACTAGAAGAAACGCAAAGGCATTTCACAGCCAAGATTGATGGCTGCAAAGAACTCAACTACTGGGAAAGACTACGTAAACTAAATCTGTACTCACTGGAAAGAAGAAGAGAGAGGTACATCATAATCTACATATGGAAAATGATCGAAAAACTGGTACCAAACCTAAAACTAAACCCAATTACCATTCAAACAACACTGGAAAATAGGAAAGGCAGAATGTGTAGTGTTCCCAAATTAAAAGCACGACAAGGGACCTCCTCAACCCTGAAGGAAAATAGCTTGGTTGTCAGGGGGCCAAGACTTTTCAACCAGCTTCCTAAGGACCTCAGAAACGTAACGGGGGTCAAAGTTGAAGTCTTCAAGAAAAGACTGGATGCCTGGCTCAGGACAGTACCAGATGAGCCGGGCGTGCCTGGCTATGTACGGTGGAGAGCGCAAGAAAGTAACTCGCTCCTACACCAGGCCAGACCTAGAGGCGGGGCCACCAGCTTGACCTCCGTGTGAAGAGAGACCAACACACGAAACAACATAAGGTTCATAAGGTAAGGTATACCAGATGAACCAAAAGTAGGTGGACAGTAGGTTGAATAGGGAAATTCTAATGAATGAAGTTGTTCCACACTTACAACAACAGCCTAATTCACATGACCTCTATTTCCAACAAGATGGGGCCCCTCCACATTATTCAAGAGCAGTCCGTGAGTATCTTGATGAAACATTTCCCGAGAAATGGATCGGCCGAAGAGGTCAAATTGAATGGCCTGCACGTTCACCTGACTTTACCCCAATGGATTTTTTCTTTTGGGGAGTACTCAAGGACAAAGTTTATAGTCGAAAACCACGAAGTGTTGGTGATTTGAAAAATTACATCAGAGATGCATTTCAAGAAATTAATGCACAAAGAAACTTGTGCAAAAATGTTTGTCGAAGTGTGAAAGGTAGACTTCAAACCTGTGTAAATTGTGATGGACAGCAATTTGAGCACCTGCGTTGATAAAATTTTCAGTGCTTTTGTATTGTATTGGTATAAGTTAATTTTTTTTTTATTTTGTATTATAGTATACAAAAAAATTAAATATAATTGTATATGTATTCTCAAAATAAACGTTATCATTTACTGTCCACCTACTTTTGGTTCACCCGGTACCTATATATACACCTGCACACTCTTTTATAATTAATTATTCATTTGAATAAATTTGTTTAAGAAAACCATTTTCCTAATTCACCTGAGCGTAATACTACTACTACTAATAATGATGATGATAATAATAATAACAACTGATCGCTACAGGAACGTGTATATCACGAAATTTGCAGTGTCGCTGCGGTTTATCTTTATAAATGTTATCTTTTATAACGAAAAACGGATTACAATTAAGGTTAGTTTAGCTTAGACAATGTTTGGTTAAACTTATTGGCTTTTTTAAATGTCGCGATATAGAACTGAATGCGAAAATGCGTGAATATGTCGCGGTTTTGTAGAGTAGACAAATGCGTGTTTGTGTGCGCACGTGCGCGTTAAATAAGGCTAAGAAATTATAGGCACAAATGTTTGCGGCAAAAGTCTTTCTCTGGGGAGCATTACTTAATTATAAACAAATTAAGTACTGAAAGGAAAAGAAACTGCAACACGAGATGTTTGTAGTTTGCTCTGAGGCGAGAGAGGACGGTGTGAGTGTTTGTACATCGCTAGAGTATGACATCACAAATATAAACATAACTTATTATGCGACTTAAAACCACAGTGCAGTACTTTATATTTATATATATATATATATATATATATGTATGTGTGTGTGTGTGTGTGTGTGTGTGTGTGTGCACGAATTGCTCATTCGTTTATTATGTATTTTTTCTACTGTTGTAAAATGAATTTCCGTAAAATAACAGACATCATTTCCAATTTAACTACGTCCTCTTCAAATTTGATTTTTTGCTTATATATATATATACATATCCACCCCCCCCCCCGGGCATTTCAGTTCACACCTGCGCGAACAATGGACGAAGTTAGAAAATAAAATTTGGTGCTTGTACTTCTCTTTTTAAGCGTATATATATATATATATATATATATATATGTAGTGGAATTTATCCTTCTAATGATTTCTTCTCTATCTAACTTGAATTTTGTTAACGAAAAAGATTGCTTTTGATACTATGTTTCGATTAGCCCTGTTCAAAAATCAACTTTTTCTTATTTTCATAGGTTTCTGTACTTTTTCCCATGCTTTTTGACCTGAAAAGGCCGAAAATCACAATCATTTTGACCTAGGTTGTTGGGAAGCATTGCCGCATGGAGCTTTAAGTTTTCTGCCTTGAACTCGGCCAAAAGCACCAGTTCCGGGGTCCCTTGAATCATGTTTTGCACTATAACTTTTTATCTAAAGAAGATAGAGCAACAAAATAGGCACCAAATTAAAGTGTTTTTAATCCTCTTTCTAACTTATACAATTATGATAGTCTTGGAACAAGAAATGGCACATTGGTACATACAAAGATTTCAGAAATATCACAAAATTCGTTTTCTCACACTCAAGGCAGACAAGGCGCCTTATTCATGACACAAATTTGAGATTAACATTTTGTCACAAGTCTAATCGATCAAGAAGTGAAAGCATTACATGATGATTAATTTCATAATGACATTTACACAGTCAGTTGTTGAGAGTTTGTTTCTTGAAGCTGTCAAAGCGGCGTCTGTTGAACTCCACAGCTTGAAGGAGATAGTCCCTTTGCTTGGCATCTGTTGTTATGACATTTGCAAAGTCGCTCATCATCTTGACACCACGTTCAGCAATGTCATTCACCGCTTTCAGATTCTTAACATAGTCCAACGCTTTTCTGTAGTCCTCATTCTGTGGCCAAGACGTGACAGGTTCCAGAAGCCACTCGGATCCAATGTTCAGTGTGTCCAGCAGGAAATGTGATTCTGGGCCAATGAGATCAACCAGGGTGGTCTTAGCTGTGACTCTCTGGAATAGAGGCTTTCCTGTTCTGAAGCTGTCTGGCTTCTCAGTGGCATGTAACTGGGCAGCAATGTCGTGCTTCAATGTGTCACTCAATCTACTGCTGAACAGGGCAAATGGCACGACTTCCTGCGTCAGGTACCATTTGTGGTTTTCCATCTTATTAAGTACTGCATCAGCAAGCTCTGGGTCAGTTTTCTTGTACTTCAACATGTCCTGGATTAGACTTAGATCATTCACGGGAGCATCTGCAGCAAACATTGACATCATCCATACAGGAGTGTAGAACAGCGCAAGGAAGGTGTTGAGTCTTTCCAGCTTTGATACAGTGTCTTCGTCGTACTCAAGTTGATCTGCAAACATCAGCATTTTCATGGAGTACAGGTTTCTGGCCATCCATCTGGCCTGATGAATGGCGCCTGGTCGACTCCAGTGAATACCTCGAGGAGGCGTTCCTCCAAGAACAATGACTGTCAGTTCAGCCATTTCCCTGTAGTCGGCTCTTGGAAGCCTTTCTGCTGTTAGAATGTCTTGGAGTATTTCTTCACTGTTCTTCTTCTTTTCCTTCAGCCATTTGCTGTTGATAGCCAGCATCTTTGGGTTTTCCTTGGACAAGTCCGTCCAAATATCCTTCAGATGCTCAAACCAGGGATTATCTGGCCCCTTCACCTTCCCAAACAGCTTCTCCCAAACTGCTCCTACTAGGATTTCCAGGATGTGATGTCGACAGGCCAGATAAAACACCTTTTTGTTCAGCATTTTCTTTAGCAGTTTGGCAGCTCCTCTGTGAACTCCACTGTTACTGGATGTAGTGTCAAAAACAAGGGCAGTAACATTATCCGTAAGTTCCCATGTCTCCAGTAAATCCATTGAAGCCTCAGCCTGAGCTGTGCCAGAAGAATTGTCGATGACAGGTACTCCCAATAACTTTCCTTCAGTGTATGAAGGTGGACCAGACACTAGCACAGCTAAAGTCTCTGAGGTACTTCCAGGTTCACTGCCCAAGACATCTTTGAGCAACTTTCCATCCCAGTGTAAGGCAGCGTACTGTGGGAGTTTTTCACAAAACTTGGACATGTGACTCTGGCTGATATTATACCTGGACAGCATTCTGTTGCGACGTGTTGTTGAGGTTGAGATGACGAAGTTATCCAGATCAGCCCCTCCAGCTTTCAAGGTGGCAGAAACCATGGCAGTAACTTGATTGTCTGATAAACCAAGACGATCAGCTGTATTGCAGATGACATCACATTCCATGACCTTCCTTGGAAACGTCAAAGTCACACTAGTCACAGTGTCTTGATGGTGAGAACATCCAGGACGAGGCTGATGGTAATCCATGTCCTCTGTGTTAGCGTCGTTGTCAGTTGAGTCACCCAGGTAATGTCATCCACATGAACAACTGCCTCTTGTTCTGCTGCAGCTGTAAAATAGTACAACATGTTAAGACAGTAATTGTTAAGTACATGCTAAATATCGCAATGGAGTAAAACTTAAAACTTTTTGTGACGTTCAAAGTAATTAGTTTTACCTTGTTCTTGTCTATGCTGCAGTCTTTCATTCCTCGCTGCTTGCTGCAGGGATCTTGTCTCAAAAATCTTGTCATGACCAGACATATGACCTTTCCTCTCAGTCTTTTGGTCTTCGTAGAACCTGATATCCTCATCTTTCTTCTCTCTGGATAACAGTCTGTTGTTCTGTATTTCCTGGATTGCATCTGGAGCTCCTATATCGAACAGGCTGTCTAATTCCAGCACAAATGCTCCTCTTTTTCCTCCAGGGTTACTTGCTCTTCCTTTGCTTTTCACCAGAGCACGATGTTTCTCATGTAGTTTCATGAAGAGCTTCATTGCGTTGTACTTGGTCATTGTCTTGATCCTAGCCATCTGCCAGAATGGGATGATAGATTCAACTGTTTCATATGCAAGGTCTTGAACCATGGGCCTCCCTGCATTTTCCGGTAAATTCTGAAGATTAAGGAAATACTGGAACGCCTGTCTGTTGGTGGGAAGCTGGGAACCACTGATAAAAGCTGAAGGGTATCCAACCAGGAAAGTTTCAGTGAGAGATCTGGTAGATGGCCCAGTTGACACCTGCCTGTGGACAGTACGTGGAGGTTCTGAGATATCAACGTTGCGCCCACGGAGCTCCCTCAGCTCCTTGCTTAATGCCATTGTGAAGTTGTAACTTGTAGATGGTTTTCTAGATTCTGATTGAGTTTCTGTTGTTTCCTGAAAAATGATAGATAATTATTATTATTATTATTATTATTAATTATTATTTATTTATTATTATTATTATTATTATTATTATTATTATTATTATTATTTATTAATTTTATGCTCTTTCATTTGATACCTAATTTGTTGCTCTATCTTGTTTAGATCAAAAGTTAAAGTGCAAAACATAATTCAAGGGACCCCGGTATTGGCGCTTTGGCCGATTTCAAGGCAGAAAATTTAAAGCTCCATGCGGCAATGCTTCCCAACATCCTAGGTCAAAATAGTTGTGATTTACGGCTTTTTCAGGTCAAAAGGCATGGGAAAATGTACAGAAACCTATGAAAATAAGAAAAAGTTGATTTTTGAACAGGCCTAATTTGTTTCGTATTGAAGTAACGGTGCTTTATCTAACAGTAAAGTTTAAGAAGTTTGTGCGTGAAATTGGAACGCGTTTCAAGGTAATAAAAATATGTAGGTATAATATATATATATATATTATATATATATATATATATGGTAGAGAATTCTAAGAAATTCAATGTACATGTGATTTAAAATAGAGAAATTAATAATTATTTTTCTTCTTAAATGAACTTGAAAATTCACAGAATATTATTTCTAGTTAACTGCGAAAATAAAATTATTATATAATATATATATATATATATATATATATATATATATATATATGTGTGTGTGTGTGTGTGTGTGTGTGTGTGTGTGTGTGTGTGTGCACGAGTTGTTCATTCGTTTATTATATATACAGGGTGTCCCGTAAGTCTGGACCCATAGGGATTTATAATATTTTTTTTTATTATGTTATTATTATTTTTTATTATTATTTTTTTATTATTTTTTATTATGATTTTTATTTGTGGGGCCACTTGAAAGCCAAAGTGTACGAGGTCAAACTTCAGAACATTTTCCACCTTAAAGCACGCATTGTGGAGGCGTGTCAAGTAATTTCTGCGACTGTGATTCAGAAAGTGCTGTCGCAGTGGAGATTGCGTCTTCAACTATGTGTGCGACACAACGGCGGACACTTTGAACAGATTATGTAATAAATTTTTGGACTATTTTGTAATTTTATTATTTTTCCCTATGGGTCCAGACTTACGGGACACCCTGTATATATATATATATATATATATATATATATACAAGCGCATCCTTTCCCACTGTTATTCGTGATTTAGCGTGAATTGCGATATTACTAATAATAATAAAACTAGGAATTATGTAATTTGGTGCTTGTACTTCCCTTTTTAAGCATATATATATATATATATATATATATATATATATATATATATATATATAGTGGAATTTGTCCTTCTAATGATTTTTTCTCTAACTTGAATTTTGTTAACGAAAAATCTTGTATGGCTATATAAGCCAACTGGATAAATGAGTTCTTCTCTATCTAACTTGAATTTTGTTAATGGAAAAATTGCAAAATATATAGCTTTGTTGAATAAACAAATAAACTTGTTAAACGACATTAATAAGTTTATATATATATACCGTGTGTTTTGACCTGAAATTGTCGTTTGTTTCACCTTTCTTCGTAAGGTTCCTTTTCCTTTCGTTTTTCCCAGTTATTCGTGATTTAGCGTGAATTGCTATATTAATAATAATAATAAAAATAGGAATTATGTAATAATTGAATTATTTTAGTTGTGTAAAGAACGTGTGTTTAAATTCTAATTATTTATTTAATAAACAGAATTTCTTTTAAAGTAAATTGTTGGAATTAAGGGGAAGATTCATCTGTTGTGGTAACGAATTAAAATAAATGGTGGTACCTGACAACTATCATCATATAAATATATGGTGGTATTTAGCAACCAAATGGATGAATAATATATGAAATAATTTAATAAATATTGCTATCTGGCAACTCAGTCTCCTAGGCTGATTAATATATGAGTTAATTAAATACAGGGTGGGCGGAAAGTAGCTCCCTAATTTAAATTACATATAAATTATGTATAAATTGTGATTGTATTGTTATATTGTTATGGTGTGTTCTCTAAAGTGGTACAATTGTAACGGTAATCTTTTTTTCTCTAAAGTGTTCTCTTTGTGTTCTCTAAAGTGGTACAATTGTAACGTTAATTTTTTTCATCATTTCAGATTGAAGGGTAACATGGCTGAGCGTTTAACACTGCAGGAGCGTGCCCAGTTGGCGGCACGGTACGAAGTTTGGCAATCTGTCGTTCGAGTTCAAAGATGGTGGCGGGCCATTCACGGACCACGTGCCCAAATGGACCCGAAAACAATCAAGAACTGCCACTCGAAGCTCATGACCACGGGGTCTGTGGCAGATGTTCGAAGATGTGGTCGCCCTTCGACATCCAGGGCCCAGGAGACGGTGCAGGCAGTTCAGGAAATGTTCGCACGGAGTCCACGAAAGTCAACTCGCCAGGCAGCTCGGGAACGTGGACTCTCCCGCTACTCAGTGCGAACTGTGCTGAAGAAGGAGCTGAACTGGCGTGCGTGGAAGCCGCATTACTGCCAATCTCTCTCGGACGAGGACTGCGACATTCGCATGGAGTTCGGGGAAATCATGCTGGCTTGGCATGAAGACTGGCCCCATCTCTTCCGCAACATCCTCTGGAGCGACGAGGCGGTGTTCCACGTCGGAGGCTTTGTCAACCGCCACAATTGCCACTACTGGGCAGGAGAGGATCCCATGGTTACCGCTGAAAAACGGCAGAATCGGTTCAGTGTAACGGTGTGGTGTGGTATGACCTCAGATCAGGTTGTGGGCCCGTTCCTTCTGCGCAACACCATGAATGCTGAGCGGTACCTTGCTATGTTGCGAAACGAGGTCTGGCCGTCAGCACATGGGAGAACATCGACGATCTGATATTTATGCAAGATGGCGCCCCTCCGCACTTCGCTCTTGTTGTCCGTGAGTGGCTGGATGCCCACTTCCCTGGGCGTTGGATGGGTCGTCGTGGTCCACATCAATGGCCAGCCAGGAGCCCCGACTTGACACCGTGCGACTTCTTTCTTTGGGGGTGGGTAAAGGAAGAAGTCTACCGCACCAAACCGAGGACATTGGAAGAACTGGAGGACCGAATTCGGGAAGTCATGTCCTCCATCCCGCTGGAGTTCCTGCTAAAGTCAGTGGACGCCATTCCTGGGCGGCTCCAGAAGCTGGTGGAAAGAGTTGGAGCCCACATTGAATTTCAGAGAAAACCTACCATGTATGCCTACCTTTTCATATTATTTCTTCTGAAATAAATGGATAATATACGTATTTTTTTACCAATCCAAAATAGGGAGCTACTTTCCGCCCACCCTGTATATAGCACAAACTGGCAACTCAGCCTTCTATTGGCTGATGAATTAAATACATGGCGCTATCTGGCAACTCAGCCAACTGGCGGATTAGAGGTCTATAAAAGAGCGGGAGGCGGACGACAAAGTCATACAAGCTCGGCTCCCAGCCGAACAAGGATCTCTGGTCCTTTCTCTTTCTGGCCCTTTGGGTGGTGAGGAAGCCCCTTCCTCTCCATAGAGGTCTCTTAGGTTAGGTATGCCCCTTTGGGGGGAATAGCTTGGGAGAGAACTCCGCCTCCAAGTTGCATGCCCCTTCAATCCCATTTTGGGGTTGGCAACAAAGATTGGCACTCTCTCTCTGTTTCTGTCCCTTTGGGGGGAATAGCTTGGGTGAGAACTCCGCCTCCAAGTTGCATGCCCCTTGCAATCCCATTTTGGGGTTGGCAACAAAGTTCGGCACTCACTCTCTCTCTGTTTCTTTCTTTTTTGCAACAAAGGGGGGGGCACTCTTGCAACATTATGCAATATTACGTAATATTTTGCAATTGCATTGCACTCGCCCTTTTTGACACTATACTACTAAACTCATAGCAAACCAACCATAATTGGAAACATAGATTCCCTTTTAGTCATACCAGAGAGGTACATTTCTCAAGAAATAGAAGCGTTTGGGTAGAATAACCTACGTCACATTTCTATCAATCCTGGCGTGCCAGATACAAATTAGGCATTGTAACTTAACTCACATACCATGGGCTTTACTAAAATACTATAATGTTCTAAACAACTCATACAGCGCAGGGCAGTGTTGTTTTTGTGTGGAAAGTCTTTTGTGTATATATATATATATATATATATATATATATATATATATATATATATATATATACAGTGTGTCCGTAAAGTCATGGTGGGATTTTAAATAGCTATATTATTGCAACGAAACATGATAATGAGATGAAAAAAAGGCAAATTGAAGAACAACTCTAAAAGAATAACTTTATTTAACGTAGTTCGATATGGGCTCCTCTGGTAGCCCTGCAGACATCTAGGCGGTGATGTGTGTCTGTAAAGTCATGGTGGGATTTTAAATAGCTATATTATTGCAACGAAACATGATAATGAGATGAAACAATGCCAAATTTAAGAACAACTCTCAAAGTTGTATCTTGTAGTTAGTTACTCTAGGCTAAGCTTAACCTTTATCTCGTAGTTAGTCTAGGCTGTCCACATGCCTATGTTGAACATGAGCGTAATAGCCCGAAAGTTAATGTGTGGTGTGCTCTAGCACGAGATCGAGTGATTGGCCCATTTTTCTTCGCGGAACCCACTGTGACGTCACACAACTACCTCGCTATGTTGGAACATTTTGCAGTACCCCAATTTATTGAAAATAATGTCATCTTTCAGCAAGATGGTGCTCTTCCGCACTATGCCAACGTTGTTCGAGAATTCCTTAATGAAAAATTTCCACAGAGATGGATAGGAAGAGGAGGATGGAAGCCATGGCCTCCACGCTCTCCGGACCTGACACCTTTGGACTTTTATTTGTGGGGTTGTCAAGCAAAGCGTGTACAGTGTACCCATTAGGGATATTCATCACTTGCACGAGCGAATCACGGAAGCTATCGCATCCGTCACTCCTGATGTTCTTGGGCGTGTGTGGCTGGAATTGAATCACCGCCTAGATGTCTGCAGGGCTACCAGAGGAGCCCATATCGAACTACGTTAAATAAAGTTATTCTTTTAGAGTTGTTCTTCAATTTGCCTTTTTTTCATCTCATTATCATGTTTCGTTGCAATAATATAACTATTTAAAATCCTTCCATGACTTTACGGACACACTGTATATATCGGGTGGCCACAAAAAAACTTTACTTAATTCAAAGTTTAATAACTGCAACAATTCAAAACTTATGCGATTGAGCTTTGGCACACATTAACAGATGGTTATAATCTATAATTGCTGGAATTTTCAAATATGTATTTTCTATAGTTTTGTTACAGTGAACAATTTAAAAGCATATGTCTAAAAATAGCATGCCGAAGAAAATGAATTTGAACTTAACAAAATTTACTTAAACAAATGATCAATGTGACCACCTCCCTGTTGGTAAACTGCCCTCAATCGCTTCTTCCACGAGGAGATGCACTTTCGAACCTCATCTAAGGTGATATCCTCCCATGCTCTACTGATTTTCTCCTTAAGTTCATCTTCGGTGAATTTGTCTTTCTGGCTGCCGTAAACCTTCACCATGAGGGAATCCCATACTGAATAGTCCATCGGATTACAGTCGGGAGACTGAGGCGGCCATTCATCCTTTTTGATGAAATTAGGGGTCTCTTGCTCTAGATGATTTTGGGTCGCTCAGCTTGTATGGGCGGGTGCCCCATCTTGCGGGAAAATGTAGGCCTCATCAGGATACAGCTGACGACAATCAGGAAGTAACCCATTACACTGGGGAACAAATTTCAAATTTTTGTCTATTGAATTAGATTTGACAGTTAGTTCTAGGTAATTTGGGTGCGCTGAGCACGAATTTTTACTCGGTTTTGCTCTATCAGGTCCTGATTTTGCTCAACACCCCTCCTCTTTCGTCGTATTCATAAAAAGGTTTTTTTCTCAATACTCGCTAAGTCTTTTTGCAGTTACACATTATGCAACTAGGTTTTTATCTAGGTATTTGTACCTATTGTTATGGTATTGTTGTATTATGTATATTTTTATATGTAACACCCTAAAAATATTTTTAATTTTGTCATTTTTAACCCATTTTAATATTAGTAAATTAAGCTAAAAATATCATAGAATTCTAAAATTTTCTCGAGCGTTCCTGTTCTCTGTAGAGTATTCTAGAGGGACAACTAAAATATATAAAAGCGACTCGTTTCCAGAGTTAATCAGTCAATTCAATCAGTCAGTCAGTCAGTCAGTCAGTTGAGTTAGTTAATTAAGTTTGGGCATTAACATAATTTTGAATTGGCATATGATTTAGTGAGTAATTTTGTCATCGTGATTTAATATAGTTGATTTAATTAGACGTAATTTATATTGTACCTACTCATCCGTGTTTCTAGTTTAATTTCATAGATTGTAAGTACCTATTTCATAATAAGTACCTATTTAAACTAATTTTTGTGTTTATATTTCAGATTTTCTTAAATTTATATGAATTAAGGGCTTTAAATACCTTTACAAATTGGCAGAACAATCAAGCAATATGTCATCAAGCACTAGAAAGTTCAAATGCAAAAACAACCCTGATTCCTTCTGTTATATATGTGGAAATTTTACACTTCCACATCAACGAGCAAATATAACTGACTTCGTAAAAAGAGCTTACTTAGCTTATTTTGGCATAAAACTGGGGGACCAAGATAAATCGTGGGCTCCACATAAAGCCTGCACTATATGCATTGAAAGACTGCGACATTGGACGAAGGGTTCGGATTCAAAAATACCTTTTGGAGTTCCGATGATAAGTTTATGATTTCATAAAACTACGTAATTTAATCACTAGTATACTGTAACTTACCTAAATGTAATTGTAACTTAGGTACATAAACAAAAATTTACAGAAAATGTTTATAAGAATCTCAAATATTGCATAAGGTTGAAACACATAGAAATGTTAAATGTTTGGGTGATAACTTTTGATAAAATTCATAAAAACAAGTCTCTCGTCGCTTTTGTTAACGCTTTACAATTTTTTTTCCATATCAGGTGTGGCGAGAGACTACTAACCACGAGACCGATTGCTACCTTTGCTTTGTCAAGACTTCGGGCTTCACTAAGAAAAATAAACATTGTATCGAGTACCCAAATTTCGACACCGCGATACGACCTGTGCTACATTCAAATGAGATCCCCATTCCAAAATTTAAGGGTCTGCCAACTCAAGAATTAGTTGAAGATGTTCCTGAAAATATTGTTATGCACTTTGAGGAGTCAGACACCGATTTTGACCCCAGCGTATTTGAAAGTCAAAACGATCCGCAAAAGTTTAACTAGGCCGAGTTGAATGATCTTGTAAGGGATCTAAATTTGCCAAAAAAGGCTGCGGAAATTTTAGCTTCAAGACTTAAAGAGAAAAACTTGCTTACTTCAAACACATACATTTCATTTTACAGAAAAAGAGAAGAAGAACTTGTTAAATATTTTAGAACAGAGGATAGTTTAGTATATTGCTGCGACATAGTTAGTTTGTTAAAGAAGATGGGGGTTGAGTCTTACGATGCAAATGATTGGCGCTTGTTTTTAGACAGTTCGAAAAGAAGTCTTAAGTGTGTGTTGTTGCATAATGGCAATCTATACGGCTCGATACCGATTGGGCACTCAACAAAATTAAAAGAAAAGTATGAACATATAGAAAAGGTTTTAAATCTTATCAAATATAGGGAGCACGAGTGGATCATATGTGTTGACTTAAAAATGGTTAATTTTCTGCTAGGACAACAAGGAGGGTATACTAAATATCCCTGCTTCCTTTGCTTATGGGACAGCAGAGCCAAGGAAGAACATTATTTCAAACAAATCTGGCCAGCACGAACATCACTTACTGTTGGAGAAAAAAACGTAATTAATCCACCTTTAGTGAGCAGAGATAAAATCATATTTCCTCCTCTGCATATAAAACTAGGCCTCATTAAACAATATGTAAAAGCTTTAGATACGAACGGCGAGTGTTTCAAATACATAACTTCAAAATTTCCAAGTTTAAGTTATGAAAAAATCAAGGCGGGAATTTTCGACGGTCCACAAATAAGAACAATGATTAAAGACAGCAATTTTCCTAATGTCATGAATGAACGCGAAAAAAATGGCTGGTTCTCATTCGTGGACTTGATAGAAAACTTTTTAGGCAATTATAGGGCAGATAACTACGAAGAAATCGTAAAAAACTTTTAAGGACTACAAAGAGTTAGGTCGCAATATGAGCATAAAAATGCATTTTTTGAATAGCCATCTTGACCAATTTCCAAGTAATTTAGGTGATGTAAGTGACGAACAAGGGGAGAGATTCCACCAAGATATCAAAATTATGGAGGAACGGTACCAAGGCCGCTGGGATTCCCACATGATGGCTGATTACTGCTGGTGCTTGAAAAGAGACCTGCCATCAACAAGCAAATACGCTAGAAAGTCTTACAAAAGAAAATTTTTGCCACAGTGAAAGCTTCATATCTGTTTGTTTTTAATTTTAAGTCATTTCTATCGTTATAATGTAATTTTACTGTAGTTTGAACTGCTTGTATTCATGAAACTTGAAAAAAAAATTTAACACATGACTTAATTTTTTAGTCCTAATTTGAAAAATCTGGAAAATGGCACATGAAATTCCCGCCGATACCATTACTTTTCTGCTGAATCGTGAGGTTTCATGATAAAGCCTGGAGGGAGGAATGTCCTTTTTCCTTGAACCATAAACCCTGTCATTTTGCCTGTTTTTGGCCACCTCCAACGTGAAATCCTTTTCGTCTGTAAACACAACTTTTTGCACGTCTTCAGCTGAGTAGCGTTCATATAGGGATTTACAGCGGGTCTTTCTACGCTGTCTTACATTCTGATCACGCCGAGAAACTCGAATTCTCTTGTAGGCCTTCAATTTCAAACGTTTTACAATCCCTTGTACAGAGGAGCGAGAAATCCCAAGGTCGTACGCAATCTGTCTCTGGGAGCGATGAGTTCCTGGTGTATTCTCCTGGGATTGAATCAGTTCCTCCACGGCAGCCTTATTTTCTTCTGTTGAAACACTTTTGGGCCTGCCGCTGCCGGGTTTTCTAGCTGTTGATCCAGTATCCTTTATCTTTCTTATTAAGTTATAAACACTTTGACGAGTCCAGTTCTTTGCGGGGAATTCTCGGACAATCCTATTTCCATTCCAACCTTTTTCCTTGACACATGCTTCTATGATGGCTTTATCACTTTTACTTAACGTCATGCTGGCGGGGTTTTAGCGGAAAAATAAAAGAAAGCAAATTCACATTAGGTTTAGCCTACGCCAGCGCGCGTGTCTTACTACGCTACATTAGGTTTAGCCTACGCTAGCGCACGTACGTGTCAGATGCACACCAGGCATGCTATTTTTAGACATATGCTTTTAAATTGTTCACTGTAACAAAACTATAGAACCTACATATTTGAAAATTCCAGAAATTATAGATTATATGCATCTGTTAATGTGTGCAAAATCTCAATCGCATAAGTTTTGAATTGTTGCAGTTATTAAACTTTGAATTAAGTAAAGTTTTTTTGTGGCCACCCGATATATATATATATATATATATATATATGTGTGTAATGTATATATGTGGAAAGTCATATATATATATATATATATATATATATATATATATATATACATATACAGTGTGTCCGTAAAGTCATGGTGGGATTTTAAATAGCTATATTATTGCAACGAAACATGATAATGAGATGAAAAAAAGGCAAATTGAAGAACAACTCTAAAAGAATAACTTTATTTAACGTAGTTCGATATGGGCTCCTCTGGTAGCCCTGCAGACATCTAGGCTGTGATTCAATTCCAGCCACACACGCCCAAGAACATCAGGAGTGACGGATGCGATAGCTTCCGTGATTCGCTCGTGCAAGTGATTAATATCCTAATGGGTACACTGTACACGCTTTGCTTGACGTAACCCCACAAATAAAAGTCCAAAGGTGTCAGGTCCGGAGAGCGTGGAGGCCATGGCTTCCATCCTCCTCTTCCTATCCATCTCTGTGGAAATTTTTCATTAAGGAATTCTCGAACAACGTTGGCATAGTGCGGAGGAGCACCATCTTGCTGAAAGATGACATTATTGTCAATAAATTGGGGTACTGCAAAATGTTCCAACATAGCGAGGTAGTTGTGTGACGTCACAGTGGGTTCCGCGAAGAAAAATGGGCCAATCACTCGATCTCGTGCTAGAGCACACCACACATTAACTTTCGGGCTATTACGCTCATGTTCAACATAGGCATGTGGACAGCCTAGACTAACTACGAGATAAAGGTTAAGCTTAGCCTAGACTAACTACAAGATACAACTTTGAGAGTTGTTCTTAAATTTGGCATTGTTTCATCTCATTATCATGTTTCGTTGCAATAATATAGCTATTTAAAATCCCACCATGACTTTACGGACACACATCACCGCCTAGATGTCTGCAGGGCTACCAGAGGAGCCCATATCGAACTACGTTAAATAAAGTTATTCTTTTAGAGTTGTTCTTCAATTTGCCTTTTTTTCATCTCATTATCATGTTTCGTTGCAATAATATAGCTATTTAAAATCCCACCATGACTTTACGGACACACTGTATATCTACAGGATCTAAGGCTAACAAAGACCCTAAGATCCACTCTAAAGGTTAGCCTGAGAGAAAGGAAAGAGTAGGGGGTTAAGAGAAGAGAAGACAATAAGGGGTTAAGTAAGGAGCAACACCTATCACTCGTGGGTTAACATTCATTCAGAAAAAGAGAAAAAAAGGCTCACCATCATCATCCGCCGGCCACTGCCGACAAGTCAGAAAAATAGTCGGAGAAAATAGGAAAGGGGTGAAAGATGAAAAGAAGTAAAATAAGAACGCTTACAAACCATGCAAACACAGTCTTAACTCACTGTCATACCATGCAAACTACAAACATGTAAGAAAAGAGTTACAGACATGCAAAGTAAGGAGAGGATAAGGGAAAAAAAAAAAGTAGGTAAAGTTAAACAAAAAGTGGGTTAGTTTACGGTACGAGCTACATCTACGTTCGTGTTAGTCTAATTTTTTTTTTTTTTTAATAATAATTTTATTGCTGGCATCACACGCTGGCATGTCACAAGCTGGCATTCATCGTCAACAGACTCATCCTCGAGCACCACCACCAGAGCTCCTGTAGCTAACTTTGTTTTTTATATTAAACAACGTTAATACCTTTAAAATGTCTGTCAAGACGGTTCTTAAACATATTAACGCTGGTGGAATGAACGACTGACGCGGGAAGATTATTCCATTTATCAATTACTTTAAACGTAAAGAAGTTTTTAGCGATATTAGTAATGAAACGTCTGCCACGCAACTTAAATCCGTTATTGCGAGTATTACCATTATCGAAAGCGAACAATTTATCAAAATTTACGTTATCGATGTTATTAACGATTTTGAAAACTTCAATAAGCTCCCCCCTTAATCTTCTAGTTTCGAGTGAATACAGGTCTAACTCTTTAATCCTATCTTCATAAGGCCTATTGCGCAATGACGGAATAAGTTTCGCGGCACGACGCTGAACCCTTTCTAACCTATCAATGTCCTCACGCAAGTACGGGCACCAAAACTGAACGGCATATTCTAAATGAGGCCTGACTAGGGACTTGTAAAGGGGCAATATAATATCCTTCGATTTAAATTTGAAATTACGCGCTATGAAGCCTAACATCCTATTAGCTTTTGCGCAAGACTCCAGGCACTGGTTCCTAACCTTTAAATCCTTAGATACGCGCACGCCTAAATCTACTTCCTCGTCAACGCTCGCTAACTCCCTATCGTCCATCGTGTACGTGTAATTATTGTTGCGAGAACCTATATGCAAAACTTTACATTTGTCTACGTTAAATTGCATCTGCCACTTATCTGTCCACTCCATAATCCTATTTACATCGTCTTGGAGCCTATTTCTATCGTCCTCGTTAACAACCTTACCGCCTATTTTAGTATCGTCCGCGAATTTTGACACGTTACTAGTCAATCCTACATCTATGTCGTTAATGTAAATTACGAATAGCAATGGGCCTAACACTGAACCCTGTGGGACACCGCTACCTACATCTAACCACCCGGATTCACTACCATTAACTACGACCCTCTGCCTCCTAGCACGAAGCCATTCTTCTAACCAGTTAGCTACCTGACCGCGTATACCGTGCGCTTTAACCTTCGCAATTAGTCTCCTATGCGGAACTGTATCGAACGCCTTTTTAAAATCTAAATAAATAACGTCAGCTGCTCTATGCCTATCGTATTCGCGCACTATTTCGTTATAAAATTCTAACAAATTAGTTAAACAAGACCTATGGCGTCGAAACCCATGCTGACTACTATTAATCAAATCTCTACTTTCTAAGTGATCGATAATACGATCCCTAACTACGGATTCCAAAAGTTTACCGACAATTGACGTTAAGCTAATGGGTCTATAATTGCTAGCTACTGCGCGGTCGCCTTTTTTAAAAATAGGCGTGACGTTAGCTAATTTAAAGTCTTCAGGAATAATCCCCGTTTCGAGTGACTGATTAAAAATCTTCGTTAAGGGGCCTACGATAACTTTTTTCAAATCTTTCAAATGTCTTGGATAAAAAGCGTCAGGGCCTGGAGCCTTGCTAACTTTTAGCCTATCGATATAATGCGCAATCTCAGCCTCGTAAACAGTTATTTCATCCAAAATAGTCTCGCTACTAAATGGAACGATATCGTCCACGTCTGGGACATTATTTACGTCTTCTACGGTAAAAACTGTCGCAAAAAAGTTATTGAAAATACCCGCCATCGCCTGAGCGTCAGAAGCCAAAGCGCCATTAACATCCACTAGACGGCCTATGTTATCTTTTACCGGCTTACGATTATTAACGTATTCAAAAAACTTTTTTGGATTATGTTTACTATCCGCAGCTATAAGTATCTCTAAATTACGCTTGGCATTCCTAGCAGATCTTTTAACCTGACGTCTAAGCTCGATATACCTATTAAAGTTAGCTGCCGTGCCATTGCGCTTATTAAGTCTATACGCTCGATTACGCTCGTTTATAAACTCTATTTCCCCAGTCCACCACTTCGGCCTACCACGATTTCTAGCGCGCTTGGGCCTACGAGGAATAAACTCCCTTTCAGTATTCCTAAAGCTTTCTTTAAACACCACCCAACGCAAATTTGTGTCATTGACCATAAATAAGTTATCCCAGTCCACTACTCTCATCCTATCAGCAAAACTATCAAAATTAGCCCTACGAAAATCAGGGACTTCTATTACGTTACTATCCTAAGTGTTTTCTATCAATAACTTAAACCTAAGAATTTGATGATCACTACATCCTAAACTCTCCCCTACTTCTAAACCTTCGACTATATTCTCGCCGTTCGTCATCACCAAATCTAAAATATTGTCACCGCGCGTTGGTTCGGTAACTATCTGTCGTAAAAAGTTATCGTCCATAAACTCAACCAATCTCAAACCTTCCTCATTACCAGTAAAATTATCGTAATTAACATTAGGGCAGTTGAAGTCTCCGACAATTATACTATTCCGATTGTCAATAAAATTACCAAGAAGTGAGTAAAATCTAGTATCTGTATCGAGGGGTTGAACTGGAGGTCTATAAACAACAACAAAATTAAAACTAATACTAACCTCGATAGCCCTAAGGGAATTACGAATGTACAGCAAAAGGCCTCCGCCAAACCTATAAACCTATCATTAGTAAAGAGTTTAAAACCCGGTATATCAAATTCCCCCAACAAGTCTCGAGTCACGGTATTCAACCAAGTTTCAGTGATAGCAACTATATCATAGTTGCCGGAATAAATTATCGCCTTAAATTCATTTAATTTATTTCTAATACTACGCGCGTTACAATAAAAGACGTTTAAGTTATTTTTTACCACGGGCCCGCGTTTTAAACTATTTATCACGTCGGGCCCGCGTTCCCCGGACCCACAACGTTTAAAGAAGGCTTCGACCTATACAGCTTTCGCACGTTTTCGTCTATTAACCTACCTAGCCTAGCATTACCTATTTCATTAAAATGCACCCCATCTTTTATAAAAAGGCTAGGATCACTGAATTCGGACCACAGCTTTACGAAGGGTACATTTTCCTCAGCACAAATCTCTTCTAATTTGTTATTCAAAAATATTGTTTTTGACGTAATTCTAAGACCCAACCCGTGCCTAGGGGTAATACCTAGAACTAAAGACCTATCTGACCTCGCCTTCAAGGACCTAATTAACCCCCTATATCTCCCCAAAAGGTCAGGCACTCTCGTATCGGGCCTATACGAGCCGTTGCCTCCTACCATCGTCACCAACATTGAGTGACGGGAGGCAACGTCAATCCTATCCACTTCGTTTCTAACTCTGTCAACCCTGGCCCCTGGGAGACAGACCCTCCTCCTCTTGGTTGGATGCCGTTTAACGAACTCTTTGTCCATGTGGCGCACTAAAGAGTCCCCAATTAAAATAGTTTCCCCCTCATTCACGTCCTTTTCCAAATGGGCGAAAGGGTTCGAAACCTCGAGAGGGGGGGAATTCCTATCACCTAACGTACGCGGCCTAGCTCCACCCTTAACCTCTCTAAATCCCTCGCTATCTACTACTCTCGGACTAACCTTAACCTCTTCCTCAACTCTATCTAACCTTCCCGACAAGCTACCTAAACTAGAATCTAGGTTACGCACCTCACCCTTCAAATTACTAACGTCTTCAACGTTAGTATTGGTTCGGCCTACGTCAACCGTAGCCCTACCCCTGCCCTCATCAAGCGTTGCAAGTCTTTCCGCTACCTCACGTACACTGCGTTTTATGTCAACTAATTCCTCAATGAACTCGCAAAAAAACAAACTGATCTATCGGTAATCGCCATTGGACCGCTGTTATAATCCTTAAATTCCGAATACCACCGGTTTACCCTACACCTAACACACGACGCTTTCTGCGACGGCATCGCGCAGTTAAAAATTAGTTTAAACCGTCACAGGTATAAGTTAAATTAAGCCGGCACGCTATGAAAACTTCTAAATCGCTAAAAACCACTAATATTCAATTACTTAACTAGAACAACGTAAATTTAAACGCAAGTATATAAAATTCAAAACTATCCAAAAGTAAAATTCTCAGCAATATACAAAAGTAGATGCAAAATCAGAGAGCTCAGGAAATGCGTCCGTTCAGTACAGAGTCTGGCTGACGAATGGGAATGAACTCAGAATGGTTCCCTGAGTTTTTTATGATACACACAGACCGTGCATGGAACAAGGGCTTGCATCATGAAAAAGAAAAACTATGGTATTTGTCATTTACCATTACTTATTCGGACTATAGTGGATTTAATTATCCCAGAAGAGTTCCTTGGTCCATGCACGGTCTGTGTGTATCATATATATATATATATATATATATATATATATATATATATATATAATTGATACAATAGATATTACAATAACACAATAATTTTAACATAAACTATTGGACTAGTGATTTTATTTAATTTAGCTATTAAGCTTTAGGCTTTACTGGGTTCTCAGATTAATTAAAGCTAAAACCACTTCATAGTTACTTAACTTATGATTAATAAGACATAGATCATGAATAAGAAATATTAATTAATTTAGAATAGGTAAACAAAATGATAGTTGAAAATAAGAAATGAATTATGTAACACAGTACATATTAAATCTTAAAAAGTACATATTAAATCTTAAAAGGATTATTATAAATGTAATATAAATACAGTACAAAAATTAATCGTTAAATAAACGAGAAATGAGAAAAGTAATATATTGATGTAGTACAATTAATATTAAATTTTAATAATTAGTATTCATTTATTAAAAAAGATATCAACTTTAAACGCACTTACAGCAGTAATATTTTTAATATCAATGTTTTAAATCATTCCATAGTTTCAATCCAAAGGAAATAAATAGGCGAGTGTTTGGAATGCGGACAGTCTAAATTGAGAAATGACACGCTTTGCTCTCCTCGTAGTCTGGTTGGTATAAGAGAATTTCTAGATGAGTCACAAAATATTTATTTACTGTTTATTTACTGTAATATCTATTGTATATTTACTGTAATATTTAATGTAAGTTGATAATATTTTCATACATTTCGAAATGCGAATAAAATGTACCAGTTTGATTACGTCTTTAATCCTTAATAATTTTAACTCTAAAACACACTTGAATGATCATGAAACTCAGCATCAGATAATATCCTTATTACCCGTTTTATGATAAGGATATTGTTTAATGGGTTGTCAGTAGAAATTCCTATTTTCTCATGCAAGGTTTTGGAACATCATATAAAGAAGAAGAGTACAACATATACTGTGTGTGTATATATATATATATATATATATATATTAGGGTGTCTCTTATTTTCGAAGTGTTGATTTTTTTAGGTTGCGCCCCCTCAACCAGTTCCATTGGTTGAAAAAACATCACATATAAAATTGTTTTTGGATTGAACAATTTTTAGAGGTCGCCCCCGCTTATTAAAGTTCATAAAATATAGCTATTATTTATGCAATTAATATTTGAAATTACTAGCAGTTGTCAAGTATACTAAACATATGTTTTTAATTAATTAATCATCATATTTATGATGAATTCAATTAAATGAATATATTAGAGATAATTGTCAAGTTTGTAGCTGAAAATATTGCTTGATAAGACAAGATCAACCTGTTTAAACATGTTTCATCAAGAATGCTCCAGATTATGTTGCAATTGTTTATTTGTCATCATTCAATGTTCTGCTGTCATAAGTAAAAGGTGTGTAACTGTGTATCACTATACTTCTTTTTTGCTATTATCAGATAATAAACTGTTATTTATATTTTTCACAATTATTTATACTGATTTTGTTATTAGTGTTTGAAAAAAATTTAATGAATTTAATGAAAAAATTAGAATTTATGCTCTTATACACATATTATGAAGTTTTAAACAATGTTGCTATTTGTCACAAAGAATTTAATTTAGTTCAATGGAAATTTTACCTGACATGTGTTTCATGATTTGTGTTTCTATCAGTGGCGTCACTAGAGGGGTGCGGGGGTTTTTGTGCAGTGTTTGAGCAGAAATTTATTATTTTTTATAAAAATATCCCTGTAGTTAGTTATAACAACAAAAACATTTTTCGTAAGCCCAGCTTACATGTATCAATATACCTACAAGGCTAAAACTCTATGCTAATTTACTTTTTGAACCTTCTAATGCGCTCCGGTCAGAGCTGTCATTATTACCCAATTACAATGACGCTTCGAATCACGTGGTTTCGTCTGCACGCTCTACAAGCACGCGCTGTTGTTTTCGTTGCAGCTGGTGTTTTTATAGTCGCTGATTTTGTCAAATTTTCTGTTGTTTTAGCTACAATATTGTGGTAATTAGTATTTGTGAACCTATATCATTAACTTTTTTGAGAATGAAGTAGTAATTAAAGGAAAAGAATGAGAAAAATAAAAAAAGGCTTCCGCTCAGTTGTTGCAGCCTCTGTCTTTATGATGTTGCAGCCTCAAATTTATGAGTATATTTCCATATGCATTTGTCTACAACTTCTACATTATTTGGGCCGTTATTGATTATGCAAACCTAATCCATTAATGTATCTCATGTAACGGTAAAGTTTAACGTTAAAATGAACATAATTTTGATGTAGTTCTTAAACGTTTTTACTTCGAATTCTAGTGTTTTCTTACCGAATTTTCACTTTAACCACATGAAACTATGTAAATGTAAATACATTTAGGCTGTGCGTATGATATTGTAATTTAAAGGAGTAATTTTAATTTTGCGTTGTTTATGTCACTACTATTGCCATTACAGTACATTCAGTGATATACGGGAATTACGATTTACGAGTAACATTAGTACAAAAAACATTACTAAGGATTCTGTATGGTCTGGTACGGGAGGAGGTCCATGGGGGGGGGTGACACCATGAGTTACCGCACTGGGTGACACCAACCCTAGTGACGCCACTGTTTCTATTTCCAATAAAATAGCAAAATATAAATTTCTACTACAAAAATATTTATTCCTTGTTTCTTAGATTAAAAAATAATAGGAATAATAATTGAGAAAAATACGTTAGATTTATAAAATAGACCAAATTAACTTTGTCTACCAATTTTTTATTTTTTTTGTAATTTAAAAAAGTCAAAACAGTGATTTAGCCCTGCTCTACAAAACCATAACACTACATTAATATTTTGTTCTCTTATTTTGCAGATGAATACAAGAAGACCATTCTATTTGCTCGGATCTACAGTAGATGATATTAAAGGCTCAAAGCTGCCCTCATATAGGCAGCTTTTGGTTATTTTATGCACCACCACAGAGAGAAAAACATGACAATCCGCGATGCTCTGCGTCAATCTATTCGAGCCACAATAGTTATCTGGGATAAGGCCAATATTCCTACTCAGCAGGAACCTCGTGCCATGAAGAAGTTAGAGAATTTCTTTAACGAATGGACTTGCTTAAAGAAGCATGCTTCCAGAACAAGCCAGAGCCATAAAACCAAGGAGGCTGATTTTGTAGAGCGATTGGAAGATCTCTTTGACATCGCCCATGGAGACGCTGAGAAGCTGATCAAGAATCGTGAGGACTGGGAGTTCCTTCAACTGCAAAGACAAAAAGGTCGTCCTGGCTCAATCGGTGGTGTGGACACTGTACATCTTCACCGCACAAAAAATGCAGTCAAACGGTTGGAAGCTGAGGCAGAGAGAAAAAGAAAGTCAGAATCTTTGATGGAGGCGTCTACTAGTCAAGTTGTACTGGCTTCTTCCACATCTTCCAGCAACACTGATGAAAGTGAGAATGAGGAGGAGGAGCCCAAAGGAGCTTGTGCTTTACCAAAATCTAAGAAAAACGAGGCATGAAAAACATCATGACTATTCAGATGTCTGCTGCCCTGGATCGTACACAAATTTCCTCTAGAAAGGCAACATTTATCCTCGCAGAGGCAGCTAAAAGCTTTGGTTTGGACGCTTCAGATTACAACATAAACCAACATTCTATCCATCGCCTTCGAAATAAGAACCGAGCTCGTCATGCTAAAGAACTTAAGGAGCATTTCCATGGAGAATGTTCTATGACAGTCCACTGGGATGGCAAGATGATGGAGGACCTCACCTCGCACAAGCACATTGATCGTCTCCCAGTACTTGTGTCAGGACCTGGTGTTGAACAGCTGCTTGGTGTCCCCAAAATCCCAAACTCAACTGGAGAAGCACAAGCTGAAGCCGTCTTTAACTGCCTGAATGAATGGGGAATTACAGAGAGAGTAAAAGCAATTTGTTTCGATACAACAGCTTCAAACACGGGTCAATATAGTGGAGCCTGTGCTCTCATCGAAGCAAAATTGGGACATGATGTTTTGTACTTGCCTTGTAGACACCATGTTTTAGATTTATTGTTGGGAGCTGCATTTGAAGCAACATTGGGATCTACATCAACTGGTCCAGAGATATTGATCTTTAAGCGTTTTCGTGACAATTGGACTTCTGTTGATCAAAGCCAGTTCCAAACAGGTGAGACAGACACGATTACTAAAGAAGCAATTATCCAGTCTAAAACTGAACTAATTCAGTTTGCTAGATCCCAGGCACCTATGCTACGGGATGACTATCAAGAACTTTTGGATCTGTCCATCATCTTTCTTGGAGGTGTCCCCAATAAAGGCATCAAGTTTCGTGCACCAGGTGCCATGCATCGAGCTCGCTGGATGTCCAAAGCGCTCTATTCTATCAAGATGTGGCTTTTTCGAAACCAGTTCAAGATGACTAAGACTGAAGAACGAGGAATTCGAGATCTTTCCCTTTTTTCTGTTCTCATCTATATGAAGGCTTGGACAACATCCTCACTCCCTATTGAAACCCCATTTAATGACTGGCTCCTTATGAGGTCATTGATTAATTATCCTAACAAAAAGATTTCTGATGCAACTAAAAAAAAGCTCTCTAACCACTTATGGTACCTGTCTGAAGAAGCAGTTGGTCTTGCTTTCTTTGATGAGCGAATTACTACAGATGTAAAGAAACGCATGGTAAAGGCATTAGAAGATGAGTCCACTGATAGACCACCCAAGCGTCCTCGGATTCCTGAATCGACCTTCTGCTCTGGTGAAGGACTACACCAACTTGTTACAAGAAATACTAGAGAATTCTTTACTAAGCTGAATTTGCCAGAAGGATTTCTGAACAAGGCACCCAGCACTTGGACATCCAACTGTGAATATTTAAGGGCCAGAGCTATTGTTGCAGCTCTATCTGTTGTAAATGACCGGGCAGAACGTGCAGTAGCTTTAGTTCAAGAGCTGAATAAGAAATTGACAGTGGGGGAAGAGCAGCTCCAGTTCCTGCTCCAAATTGTTGCAAAACACCGCCAGAGTCACCCAGTTCCATCAAAAACTGTTCTTCTCAAAAAATAACCATCAATGAGGTCGCACCTTAAAATACACCATATTGTATAATCATTGTATATTAAATAAATGTTGTATAAGGAAATAATGCTAATTAAAGTAATTAAAGTATGTAAATAGCACTGGCATTTTGAATTTATCTCTATATAATAAACTAATGGTTTTTTTTTGTAGCAATGCTTCATTGCTGATTGTATATAAAAAAAGAGCCAGGAAGGATTTTGGATAGGAGAAAAAGGATTGGGATAAAGAAGGATTGAGGACCAAAGGATGGATTATAACAACATCAAGGATAGGTTAGAAAAGGATCAATGATAAATAAGAAGGCCTATACTTATAAAAACGAATCAAACTAAAAAAAGAAGGAAGGAATTATGTGTATAATGAGCATAATCATATGTCAGGAGCTATTATGCCATGGTCACCATTTTTATTAGCCGGGGGCGACCCCTAAATATGAGCCAATTTGTGTCAAACTTTCAAGTTTTAGTTTTTATGCTAAATGGAACTATTTTAGGGGGCGCAGATAAAATAATTCAACATTTCAATTTTTGACTACCCAATAAGAGACTAATATATATATATATATATATATATATATATATATATATAGGCGGATTTTTTTTAGGCAGAGTAGGCACCTGCCTAGGGAGGCAAATTTTGAGGTGCGGTAAATTTTGTCTTATTTTAATATAAATAGGGCAAGACCCCTGTCTCTGTACAAGGGTCTTGTCCGGCCTTGTATGGCTCAACCCACACAGCCGTACTTGACCGCATGGAATTAACGGCTTTTCGTCTCATCAATTCCCCACCTCCTACCAACTGTTTTCAATCTCTCTCTCTTCGCCGCAATGTTGTCTCATTCTCTCTTTATTACGGCTATTATAACGGACACTGCTCTTCTGAACTCTCCAACTGCATGCCTCCTCCTTTAAGGAGAGCACGTAGCACCAGACTTTCGACAAGTTCTCATTCCTTTTCTGTCCAACTGTCTAACGCAAGGGTTAATCGGTATTTTCAATCTTTCATCTAAGCTCAACCGGTCAATTCTGGAACAATCTTCCTCACTCCATCTTTCCCTCTGTCTATGACCTCGAATCTTTCAAACGCAGAGTGTCTAGGCATCTCGAAAACCCTGGACCTTGATTTTGGCTTTCTTCTTCTTCTTCTTCTATAGGGGGGGGGGGGTCGCTTTTGCGGGTGTTGCCCTTGGTCTCTCCTTCCCGCATTAAAAATAAAAAATAAAAAAAATAAAAAATAAATAACTTATAAGCACAACAAACTAAATGGATTCACAAATAAGTTCTAAAAAAAAAAGAACAGCAGCCTCTAATAGCAAACTAGCGATATCAAATGGCACAACCATAAGCCACTGTGGTGTCAATTTCTCTGCCTAGGTGCGGCAAAATACTAAGTACGTCTGTGTATATATATATATATATATATATATATATATATATGTATATATATATTAGGGTGGTCCAAAAAATTATAATTTGGAATTTTAATTTAGACACATGTCACCGTAATACCTTTACCCCAAACATGTCTTCAGGCAAAATTTCAGTTTCTTATCTCAATACTCAGGGGTCCCGCAAAACCAACTTCCAGGTCATCACAAAAAATTGACACAATTATTTGAAACAAGCTCACGGAAAAGGAAAGGCATCATTGTAGATTCTAAGTTTATTTCAAGAAGACAGCTTTTGACATGGAGGGCATATCCTTCCTGTGCTGAGCTTCAACTTTCAGGAGGTACTGCTTCTGGGTCTCATCCTTGGTGATGGATGAGTTGAATTGTGTGATCAGAGCAATACCCCTTTCGGCGCTGTCGTTCACAACCATCAGTGAAGCGACGGAGGCCATGAATTGTTGGTAGGTTTCATCTTTGTTCCAAGAAGAAGGTGGCTTGGCGAGGAAGGACTCCGACTCCTGACGACCATTCGGGAGAATGAGGTCAAAGATGTTCTTGGTCTTGGCAGTCACGAAGTCAGGAAGCGGTGTTTGAGGAGGGAATCTCTTGCCATCAATTCTCTTCAGTCCCTTCCGCTCTCTCTTCTTGAGATTTTCCACCATTGCAACTTTCTCCTCTTCTCCAATCCGGTCATCAAAGAATGCAAGACCGTTCAATTCCTCGGACACATACCACAGGTGGCGTTTGAAGGCTGTGAGGGCAGTGTTCGCCAGCTGACGATTCGGAATTCCGCTCTCAAGATCCTTCATGAAATCCAAGTCATTTTGGGGGGCATATGATACGATCATTGCTTGATGCCAGTACATGGTGTAGAACAGAGAAATGAAGAGGCTGAGATTCCGCACCGCACACATTTCGTGAGCAGTGAGGGTGAACTGCTCTCTGAAGAGGAAGATCTTAAGAGCATAAATGGCCTTTGCCATCCATCTGGCTTGGTGGAAGGCCCCAGGTGCCCTAATCTTCATACCTCCCTCTGGAATTTCTCCCAAGAAGGTGTATGACAGGACAAGAAGTTCCTTGTAATCGTCCCTGAGGTGAGCCTTTCACTCGATTGCCACCTTCAGGTCCTTCAGCGCCCTTTCTTTGAATCCTGTCAGGGGACCAGAGAATTCTTCCACGATATTCTCATCGTGCGTTGCTGGCTTCCAGCGGGTTCCATCAATGAATCTCCACTGCTCTTGGAACCGCATGAACAAAGGGATATTGGGGCTGCTGGATGGTCCGTACTCCTTCTTGAAGACATCAGAGAGAACAACTTCCAGGATATGGTGACGGCAAGCGATCCAAATAATCTCCCGGTTGATAGCAGCCTGTATCTTCGTGCAAGCTCCCTCGGACAGACCAGTGTTTGAGGTCGTGGTGTCGAACACCAAGCCTCGCACATGATCCATGAGGTTCCACTCGTGAAGAGCAGTGATGCAAGCGTTCGACTGGTTCACACCCGTGCTGCTGCCAATCTTGGGGACCCCTAGAAGAATCTCTTGGTTGCCTCCTGTGACCAGGATGACAATCCTGTCAACTTTCTCGGACTTGGACACATCAGGAAGAAGCTTCGAATCCCAGTGGAGGAGGAGTGGGGTTTTGGGAGGGAGGTTCAGGTTCTTATTTGTCTTTGCGAATGCTTCCCTATTGGCCATCCTGTGTCGTCGAATTGAACTTCGTGAGAGCGTTATTTTCTTCAGGTTCTGCCCCGATGCCTTTGCCAGGGCTCCCGAAAGGCCCATGGTGGCCCTGTCGGAGATGTTGAACCGATCCATGGCTGCAGTCACTTTTGGGCTGAGCAGAACACGTCGATTCTCCTTCCTTCGTTGCAGTGACCTGCCATCTTTGAGCGTAAACTCGGCGTCATTCTCTTCTGTATCTGTTTCTGAGGAGGAAGGCAGTGCCATCTGCGAGGAATCAGAGACTTCAAATAACGCCTTCTTCTCATTTTCATTTCTCTCCTTCTGTTGCTTAATCACCTCCTCTCGTTTCCTCTTTTCCGCGCTGACTTTGGTGTGAATAACATCGATCCCGGTCATGGAGGATGATGTTCGATCTTCCCTTTGGCTCACCAGGAAGGCCTTATCCTCTTCATTTGACATGATAATCATCGCATCCTTGTGAGCCACATCAAAGAGATCCTCGAGCTGGTCCAGGAACATTGCCTCTTGAGTACGACAGGTCTCGGAGTCTCGATTGCGGTTTTTCTTGAGCTTGTCGTACTCATCAATCATTTTCAAAAGTTTGGCTTTGCTGTAAGCCAGGGTTGATGTTGGAATTTTAGCCTTTTCCCATATCTCTAGCACTGCTTGAATAGATGCTTTTGCAGTATCTGCTTTCGTTTGCTTCATGACAGAGTGATGGAAGTAATATTTCCTAAGCACTTGGCCTCTGGAAGGCAATCGATCACCGGTGATATCTGGGTCTGGGTGGCCAACAAGCCAAAAGGCTGGCCCACTTCGTGTCACCATATCCATTATCCAATCAAAAACACTACCTGTGGACACAAAAAAACAGAAATTAGGTCTCATAAGCGTAACTATAAAAAGATATAGGCTACAACTAATAAGTTTCAAAGCATTAAAGGAAATTGGCTATTTTGCTAGAATTTTACGAGACTAAAATAACTAAACGTTTTGCGGGACCCCTAAATATCATTCAATTTTCTTCAAAGTTTATACAAAGCTATTATACATGATGTGCAACGAGGGCACTATGTGCTCGCTAGGTTCAGACAAATTTCAAATTTTCACCCTAAATTTGGACCACCCTAATATATTACTATATATATATATATATATATATATATATATATATATATACATTTCAAAGGTTCCGCGCGATGATTCCTTATTTTACGAAGGTCAAGGTTGTCGCCTCTCCTCTAGAGTTGGCCTGGTGAAGTAGTGAGTTGGTTTCTTGTACTCTCCACCTCACATAGCCAGGTACGCCCGGCTCATCGGGGATTGTTCTGAGCCAGGCGTATAATCTTCTTTTGAAGATGTCTCCTGCAACACCATTCGTGTTCCTTAGGTCTTTGGGCAGCTAATTAAACACTTTTGGTCCTCTCACAACAAAACTATTTTCTTTCAGGGTTAAGGATGTTCCCTGTCTAGCCTTTAATTTGGGAACACGACACAGTCTTCCTTTTCTACTTTCCACCGTTGTTTGGGGAGTTACAGGGTTCAGAGTAAGATTAGGGACTAGTTTCTCCATTATTTTCCAAGTGTAAATAATACTGTATCTCTCTCTTCTTCTTTCCAGTGAATATAGGTCAAGTTCGCGTAACCTTTCCCAGTAATTTAGTTCCTTGCACCCCTTGATCTTGGCTGTGAAGTTTCTATGAATCCCTTCCATCTGTCTAATGTCTTCTTTTTTATGTGGGGATGTTAGGACCGACCAGTATTCTAATTTGGGTATGATCAGTGTTTTCAGTAGAGGAAGCATTACATTCCTATCTCTTCGTTTAAAGGTTCTCAGTATCTGCCCCATTATTCTCTTTACTCTGTTTACTGCTATCTTATTTTGTGTTTCAAATTTCGCATCATCTGTCATTACAACCCCTAAATCTTTTGCTCTGGAATTTCTCTGAATTTCCTGTCCATTTGGGGTATAATATTCCATGGATTTTAGGTCTTCTCTTTTTCCGTACCGTAATAGCTGAAATTTCTCGGTGTTAAACTTCATATTGTTGTCTTCCGTCCACTTGTAGATTCTGTTCATGTCTGTTTGTAGAGATCCTATATCTTCTGGGTTTCTTAATTTTCTACTGATCTTTGTGTCATCCGCAAAGGATGTTACTGTGCTGTCTCTGGTAACGTCCTCATCTATGTCAGTTAGCATGATTATGAAGAGTAGTTTTGTTAATACTGTTCCTTGTGGTACTGAGCTGATTCTGATGAAGATACTCCTTGTACTGTAACGACTTGCCGCCTCTCACGGAAGAAATTATATATCCATTTTCCTACTTTTCCTGTTATTCCCATATACTTCAGTTTATATACTATGATTCCATGGTCACACTTGTCGAGCGCTTTGGCAAAGACTGTGTATATTACATCATAGTTTTCACTACTTTCAAGTGCATCAATAATTGTTGTAGTGTTCCATTAGTTGTGATAGGCATGATCTGCCTAATCGAAACCCATGTTGGTTATCATTGAATTTTTTCTGAGTTTCCAAAAAGTCATAGATTTTCTGTCTAACTATTCTTTCAAATATTTTAGTGCGATGAGATGTAAGCGACACTGGCCTATAGTTTTTGGTCTCGGATCGATCTCCTCCTTTATATATTGGGACTATGTTCGCGCTCTTCAAGATGCACGGTATTTCTCCCGTGTCTAGTGATCGTCTCCATATCCAATATAGGGCTCAACGATTGCATTCTTGCAGTTTTTGATCAGTGTGGCATTCCATTTATTCGGTCCTGCCGCTGAATGTGCTTTTAGTTTCCCTGTAGCTTGTGTCATATCATCTATCGTAAAGTCGAAGTCCGTTATACTTTCCCCTTATAGTTCTTCTTCAAAGAACGCATTTCTATCGCATATCAGTTTGTCAGTTTTTGGGATACTGAAAGATTATTCATACTGAGCTCTTAATATTCTAGATATTTCTGTTAGATCATCAGATAAAGCACCGTTCTCGTTTTTCAAAGGTCCGATAGTCGCATGGTTTTTCGACTTTCTTTTTGCAAAATTATAGAAGTACTTTGAGTTAACCTTTATCGCTTCTATAGCGTCTTCTTCTTCTTTTTCTGTATAATATATATATATATATATATATATATATATATGTTGCAGATCTGCAAGGAAAAGGAAAAATGATTTCAACGTCTTTTGTGTATTTAACAATACACCTCGTCAGGGAATGAGATATGATCAGATGAGACTCCCTGACGAGGTGTGCTGTTGAATACACGAAAGGCCTTTGAATCATTTTTGCTTTTCCTTGCGGTTTGCATCATTTATTTATTTCACGTGTTTACTGTAAGTGTGAAAATCATAAATTCACCCCATATATATATATATACATTTAGGATAAAAACGAAGACGTAGAGCAAGAAAGTCATTATATTTGGCTGCAGCCGACGTTTCGGGCAACTCTACCCATTTTCAAGGCCTAATAAATAAAAAGCTAAAATTAATGCATGACAAAAAAAATAAATATACGAATGTCAAAAACAAACTAATTCATAGCACAGAATAAAACCACTTAAAGAATAAAAATTAAAAAGCGTAAAACAAGCATAAGCCAAAAACAAAAATTAAAAATTATATACATGACAAATAACACATGATAAAAGTAAAACTTTAAAACTAAAAACATTCAAACAAATTAGTTAAAAACTTCACTAATAAAAAGTTAAATGAAAAAACGCAAAAGTGCACGAAACATACCATGCTCACTTGACATCCTCAAACAACTGAGGCGAAAAGGAGACAGGGTCAAGGGGAAAAATTTAGTTGGTAGGCATTCTAATTAATATAAAGGGGGTAACAGCTAGAATCAATATTTGACACGTTTGCTTTATTCCAAACGGATAATCAATCAGTTCAGTTTTTAAATTTTTTGAACACACTTCATAAGAACATTATATTTACGCAGGAAAAGGAAGTTCAAGGTTCTATTCCTTTCCTTGATGTTTTGGTTTCCAAATCAGGCTCAACTGTTTTAACTTCTACATACCGGAAGCCTACTTTTACGGGTTTAGGTTTTAATTTTTATAGTTTTTGCGATTTTAATTACAAACTAAGTTCGATTCGCACTTTAGTGCATAGAGCTTATAATATTTGCTCAAACTTTGCTCTGCTTCATAATGAGTTTGAATTCCTTACTGATTTTTTCTTTAAAAATGGTTTTCCACGGGTTCTTGTACAAGGTATTATTGGTAAATTACTTAATAATGTTTATTCCCCCAAACTTATCCCAACGTATGATGTTCCTAAGAATTGTAAATATCTTGTTTTACCTGACCTCTACCAATTTAACACTTTTGTGAAAAAGCAATTGTTGAGTGTGGTGAGGAAATTTTATTTTCACACTGATTTTAAGGTTGCTTTTGTGAATAATAATACCCTTGAATGTTTTTTCCGTTGTAAGGACAAAATCCCCCCTGCGATGAACTGTTCTGTCGTTTATTTGTTTACCTGCCCTGGGTGTTCCCAGGGGAACTACGTTGGCAGCACAGTTCGTTCTTTGCAGGCAAGATTTTGCTCCCATATGGGTATTAGCCATAGGACAGGGAAAGTTTTATCTAAAAAGGAACAGTCTGCCATTAGAAATCATTCTGTTAAGTGTAAAGTTGATATTTCCGTTAATAACTTTAAAATTCTTAAATCATTAAAATGTCCGTCCTCTCTCCGTATTTATGAACCTTTGTGCATTAAATTTCTGAACTCTAGCTTAAATATTGATTCTAGCTGTTACCCCCTTTATATTAATTAGAATGCCTACCAACTAAATTTTTCCCCTTGACCCTGTCTCCTTTTCGCCTCAGTTGTTTGAGGATGTCAAGTGAGCATGGTATGTTTCGTGCACTTTTGCGTTTTTTCATTTAACTTTTTATTAGTGAAGTTTTTAACTAATTTGTTTGAATGTTTTTAGTTTTAAAGTTTTACTTTTATCATGTGTTATTTGTCATGTATATAATTTTTAATTTTTGTTTTTGGCTTATGCTTGTTTTACGCTTTTTAATTTTTATTCTTTAAGTGGTTTTATTCTGTGCTATGAATTAGTTTGTTTTTGACATTCGTATATTTTTTTTTTGTCATGCATTAATTTTAGCTTTTTATTTATTAGGCCTTGAAAATGGGTAGAGTTGCCCGAAACGTCGGCTGCAGCCAAATATAATGACTTTCTTGCTCTACGTCTTCGTTTTTATCCTAAATGTAAAATTACGTCTCCTTAGGAGGGATCCTATTTCATATGTATATATATATACTGAGTCAAATTTAACTAAGTGTCTACAATGACAAAAACTATAATTTTATATTGTATTGAAATGAAAAAATGCATGAAATTAAATTAATGAGTAGAACCAAGTGTCATTACTGGAATTCAAGATATTAAAAAAAAAAGATTAAAAAATGGTAGAAAAATCAGTTATCGTACTTTTAAAGTGCATTTGTAGATTTATAATAATATAATGACTTAATATTGTCGGAAATGGCATTGTTATCGTATCTTCGTTGTTATATATAGATGAAATATACAGGGTGTCACAAATTATCTTTACAACTTCTCTCTCAAATAAAAATATTAGAAAACGAGGTACACATACCAGTTTTGCGCCATCTGTGAGAGAAAGTAATACAGTTTTACAAGGTAGTTATCAGATGTCAGATTATTGTACAGGGTGTACACAAATTACGAAAGTGGTACGAAAGTCCCTTAACATGCATTTCCCAAATCGGTGGACTGTCAGTTGGGAACCCAACTCTTGGCCGGCCAGATCACCAGACATAACACCCTGTGACTTTTTTCTATGGGTTTATGTAAAAGACTGCGTGTACACAACTCCAGTGGCCAACATTGACGATTTAACGACCAGAATTGCTGCTGCTGTTGCAAGAGTTGACGTTGAAATGTTGCAGCGTACATGGATGGAGATAGAATACCGTTTGGATGTCATACGTATGACAAATGGTGCCCATGTTGAATGTGTATGAGGTTACGTGAAACTACTGGGTGGTCCATAATTCAGGAACCATAGGAATAATCGTATTTTTTTCTAATAATTGTACTTTCTAATAATGTTTTCTTTCTTTATTTTCTTTTTGATGAAAAAAATCGAGTGGAGTGATATCTGGTGACCTGGGTGGTCATTCGATAGGACCTCTTCGGCCAATCCATCTGTTGGGGAACGTTTTATCAAGGTATTTGCGAACTTGCATGGCAAAATGAGAAGGTGCACCGTCTTCCTGAAAAAACATGCCACGTCGTTTGTTTATCAGTACGTCATCCAGGTAATTCATCGAAAAGAAAATAAAAAAACATTATTAGAAAATACAAGAATTATTAGAAAAAAGTACAATTATTCCTATGGTTCCTGAATTATGGGCCACCCGGTATATTACTTTCTCTCACAGATGGCACAAAAACGGTATGTGTACCTCGTTTCCTAATATTTTTATTTGAGAGAGAAGTTGTAAAGATAATTTGTGTACACCCTGTACAAAAACATACACGGAAACAAATCTCTCTCTCTCTCTCTCTCCCTCTCTCTCTCCCTCTCTCTCTCTCTAATAATGGCTTGAAATTGGAACTAAAAACATTTCGTACCTCCATCTGCGATAATTTATTCTCTTATGAAATAGTTAATATCTGGAACCAACTTCTCTCGGAGGTTGTTTCAAGCCAAAGTGTAAATATGTTTAAAAATAGGCCGAACAAAGTTGTGAATACATTTAGGGTTTCAGCCTGTTCCCGCATATAACATATAATTTAAGAATCTATTAGATTAATAATTTGAAAATAGTATTATAACGTAACCCTGCAGGAGTTTATTTAAATATTTACTTTTATACTTAGTCTCCCCCCCCACTTTAGAGAGACGTCTCTGGTTGCATTGTGCCCCACATAGCATGGTTAACCATCGAACAATCCATTTTTTGAGTGGTACATTTATTTCATAATTAAATATAAATTACTAATTAGTTGAATTAAATATCTACAAAATTGCCTCTGGATTGGCGACATAGCCTATTAGGAATGAAAATAATTGCCATACATACATAGAACCTATATGTAGGCATCGGGCCTGCATAACAAGAAAACCAAATTTATTATTTCGTGTTCAACATTTTTCATTGATGACTCGTGAAAATTACGTCGAGAGAAGAGTCAACGAACTTTGAAAAATCAGCAAATAAAAAAAGACAAAGGTTATATTATAGCGGCTCGCTCGAAGCTTGCTTATGTTACAGCGATGCTTTAAGCAAGGAAGATGTACTTTATCTTCCTATAAGTTCTGAGTGAAATCCTCATAATATAAAACCTAATAACTATAAAAAGGATAGGCCTATTCCTTCAGGTATTTAAATACAGTGACTGCCTATATTAGTTATATCAAATCAACTCATTGTGTAACTCCATCGTACCACGGCCCTACATCGAAAAAGATCGTCGCGCCCTACATCGAAAAAGAAGCGAGACCCAACGAAATAATAAGGTAAGGCAATTCCTTTCTTTACCATTAGGCAGCGCAAATACCAAAGGCAAATAAACATAACGAGGTCCTTTGAAGACCTACATATACATAACTCTCTAACGAAAAAACGTAGGGCTTTTGTCGTTAACTCTCCATTGTAATCTGCTGTAAATTTCCAACGGATGAGGGTATCAGGCAATCAACCCATAGCCCATAACTCTTATTCTCCATAAGGGACAAATACACGGAGATAGATACAGGGACCTCCCATTGATTTTCTCTACGTTCGTGGTGGCACAATACCGCGAAGTAGGAACGACTCAATATATCACTTGCCGCATAAACACCTTTCACGTCGGGAGACCCAAGTTGAATCTCGGCGACATTCAAAGAGTTAGCAGACACGTACACGAGACAGACATCCAATTACAGAAAACACGCTCACACATTTAATTTGCCTGCCTTTTTAACATGTCTAAGAATCGTGACCCGACAATTCAGCGCAGGACAATTCAGCGCCGACAATTCAGCGCCGACAATTCAGCGCAAGACAATTCAGCGCAAAGACAATTCAGCGCAAGACAATTCAGCGCGAAAATACCAACAAAGAAGAAGAAAGAACAAATCCAGAGGGAAGAGAGGCTTGCAACTGTTAGGTTAGGTTAGGTTAGGTTAGGTTTCTAGTTTTTGAAATAAAATCTTAATTTTAACAATTCTAACAAATTTTGTTTTTTTAAATAAAATTTTAATAATTATACTCCTTTGAATTTTATCTCCGATTTGTCACTCCTTCGTTATGTCACTCCTTCGTTACGGTATTTATGTCACTCCTTTGTTATGTCACTCCTTTGAAATGTCACTCCTTCGATACAGACCCAATTTAGCATATATATAAATATACAAATTTTTCTCTTTTTTATTTATTGCGATTTATTTTTATTATTTTTAACTAAACTTTTAACTGTACTGACTTGCGCTGAATTGTCGGCGCTGAATTGTCTTGCGCTGAATTGTCTTTGCGCTGAATTGTCGGCGCTGAATTGTCGGCGCTGAATTGTCCTGCGCTGAATTGTCGGTGCTCCCTAAGAATAGCGTAGATAAGTATTTTGTAGAAACACATAATTTCATAACTAAAAAAAAAATTTAAAAATGCATGGCATGGATTAGGTGAAGTTGAGTTGTGTTTCTGCTGCAACGATTTCTCTTTTTTTTCTTCTTTCTCTTGGGTAGGCTGAGTGCAAGTGACGGGGAAAGGTATGGTGTGGAAAATCTGAGTTCCGTTCTCAATTCCTGCTTCAACCCTTTTCATGTAGAAACATTTCATCACTTTGCCGGTGCAATGGCTTTGCAAGTACATAGATGTAGACATAGAGAGTTTGACCTTTACCTCTCTCTTAATCCTTTTGGGGCTAGCCTGGAGTGGGCCATGAGGTCTTTGTTGGTCCGCTATCTCGGTAAATAAAGCTGTAAATATTTTGTATAAATCAAAACCATATGGTCGAAGTTTTTGTGACGATACCAAGTAGTTGACATATGATGAACACAAATATATTATTGTGTCAGTTTATGCCTTAGCCTTAGCTACTTTTCCACGGTCAAGATATTTTTTTCAACCTTTTTCCGTACCCGTCACTGGCGGAGAGGGACCGGAGGGTTGGGGGAGAGCCTTATGTCTTCTTATCCAGTTTTCTCCTACTGCTAGAATAATTAAAAATGCACTAGTTTCATAACAAGAAGCTCTCCGAGTGGACCGAAAGGTCTTTGAGGCTCTCTCTCTCTTTCTCAAACTAAAATTAATAATATAAATAAAAGTCCAAAGTAAAGACTGAATTATTCTGTCGTGCTCGATATGGGGGTGACTATTTACGCTTATTTCAAATGCATCGTTAGTTTGGAGGAATTTAATTCACACTGCTGTTAATTATAATTTTTCTTCGTGGCCGAGACTGTAAACAGAGAGAGCGAGAGAGAGAGAGAGAGAGAGAGGGAGAGAGAGCGAGAGAGCGAGAGAGAGAAACTACAAACAGACGACGATCGAGTGAGACATGAAATAAATATGCTATGACCCCATCCGGCTAATTTCTTCATGAGGGATAATGAAAAACTCACGAGAAGAGTCGTTAAATTGTCTTTTATTATCGTTTTCACATTTTGGTTGTTTGAGAGTGTAACATATTTTTCAGTAATATACAGGGTGGGCCGAAAGTCTGGATCCATAGGAAAATATTTATTTTAATATAAATTACAACAAATGGTAAATACTTAAAATGAATATCAACTTTAACTCGTAAATGCGTATCCGTGATACTGTACAGTAAGTAGTTCGTACTCCAGTATAAATACTCAAATACTTTTTTATTTCAGCCCAGAAATGGCTTCGAATCTAACAACAGAAGACCGGGTAGAACTTGTGCTCATGTACGCAAGACAGGGCGCTACACACAGAGAAGTTGCTACCGAATTCAATAGAAATCATCCTGATAAGCATCCAGTAACACATGCGACTGTTGGCAAGTTGTTTAAACGTTTCAAAGAAACAGGAAGTGTACATGATCGACGGCGTTCTGGTCGTCCAAAAACTGCAACTGATGAAAATACCTCTGCAATGGTATGTGAAACTTTAACATAGTCCAGTAAAGTCAACAAGAAGATTATCAAATGAAACACGCATCTCGAGAACGTCAATTCGAAGAATTATTAAAAATCATAAATTCCATCCCTAAGTGTCTCGATGTCAGAGGCCGCCAATTTGAGCATTTGTTATAATTTGTTGTTTATACTGGAGTACGAACCACTGTACAGTATCACGGATACGCATTTACGAGTTAAAGTTGATATTCATTTTAAGTATTTACCATTTGTTGTAATTTATGTATTAAAATAAATATTTTCCTATGGATCCAGACTTTCGGCCCACCCATATATATATATATATATATATATATATATATATTATGTGTATACTGTACATAATGCAGATCCTCTTTATTTCGACATGAAGTAATAAAACAGTTTCATTAGCCTTAAAAACTGGAAATTTCGTGTACCCTCAGACTTGCCAAAGATGATCTTT
Organism: Bathynomus jamesi; assembly: GCA_023014485.1. Lineage (NCBI taxonomy): Eukaryota > Metazoa > Arthropoda > Malacostraca > Isopoda > Cirolanidae > Bathynomus > Bathynomus jamesi. The sequence goes on from JAJOZX010001153.1 coordinate 673,875, forward strand.
AAGATAGAAAATAAAAACCTCAACGAAATACCGCAAGAGGGATAGATAATCTCTCTCTCTCTCTCTCTCTCTCTCTCTCTCTCTCTCTCTGTCGTTGGGGAATGCTTTAAATGAAGCTAAATAAGGTATAACCAACGGATCTTATGATTCTTTTAAGCAACTTTTTAAAACTTGTTACAGAAACAATTATTTGAAGCTTCTGAAAAAATGAAGTAAGGTGGGAATGAATTTCATTAACTTTAGCAGTGAGAAGAAAAGAATTTGTGTTCGAATTTTGGAATTTGGACCCCCCGCAAAATTGTGTGGAGTGAGTAATGGGTGAGGGCTTTTGTTCCCTCGAAAATTCATGCATATTCTGACCAGAAAACTCGCACAATCGTTGCATAGTCGAATTGCAATCGTATGCCCAATTCGGGCAATAAACTTTACCCAAGCCATTTATATTATGTCAAAGAGGGTAATTAAAGCTATCTATTTACACAATAACCATCCCCATACCTCAGTTGGTAACAATGTGGTCGCGGGTTCGTCTCCCAATAGTGCTGATTATCCAAGGGTTAGAGCAATGGACCGCGTTAGTTGGCATGAGTGTTGTGCTAGTTTCTATCCAACCGGACTGATTATTATTATTATTATTATTATTATTATTATTATTTACGAAATATATCTGTTGAGATCATTAATTAAGGTGAAGTGCTATTAATTTTAATCGAAGTGAAATTCACCAAATTGTTTCAATGGACGATTCATAAAAAAAGCTTTTTTAAAATAATGTTAAACAAAGTTTATAAAAAAAAAGCTTTTTTTTATAATGTTAAACAAAGATTCGTGTTTCAGTAAAAATTAACTCTAGTAAATTTCCGCACCGCAATAAGCTATACACAAACTGAATATACAAAATTGTGTACGTGTTTTGCCTTGTACGAGACACGTACGAAGACGCACATGTGCGTATTTCGGTGTACGTAAAAGAGGAAAAGGGTAGTTTGTGCTACGCGATAAATCATGGTTTTAAAAAGGTTGAATAGGTTTTATTCGGATTTATAAGTGGATGTATGACTTCCTTTCATTTCTTACAGGATTATTATCTAGCTTCTAGTTTTTTTGTTTTTTTTTGTATTATCTATCTTTCCTTTCGTATACTCCTTCCTCCTTCAAGAATGTTTCAGTTAATACTTCAGTCAAATTATGAAAATGTATTCATTTTTTTATAATTTTTATCATTTTCGGAAGGATATTAATGGTTTTCGAACCAAGAAGTGTAAAATGAATTAATTATTTTCTCTTACTAATGTTATAATAAGTTTTTTTTTTATATTTACAGTAAGTAAAATAAATAAAATAATTACTGTAATTGCTTTTAGACCATATTAATTAATTCTGTCTTCTCTTTTTTTCTGTTCTCTTGGAATTGGGGGGGGGGGGGGGGGAAAGGCTAAAAAAAAGTCCCTTGATGAAATGCCTCCAAGTGACCCGGAGAAAAAAACGATGCTTTTAAACCCCATTAATTTGTTCCCTTCATGGCGCCAAACAACCAACCAGTAGACAGACAAATTTTTTTTTACAGAACCTCCCCCGCCCCCAAATGTTGACAAAATCTTTCGCAATTTTTTGAATTTGGTCTGAACTTTTCTTTATAGGATCTCATTTACTAACTGCGTACACAATATATAATATGTATGTATTAAAATGTCTGCGTACGCACATAGCGTAAACTTACACAGTGAACGAAGGGCTCATTGAATAGATGGGATTATTTCCTTCGATATTCGTGTATGGAATTATTCAAAATTTTAGCTGCAGCTACAAAGTACTTTTTATTATAGAGGAATTTAAATGTCCAATTATGCATTAAAAGCGTCAAGTATTTAACAAAAAAAGGTATCGATGTGCATATATTAGTTGGCAAAATTCAAGTTAATTCTAATATTCTTATCGTTTTTTACAACTTTTTATCAGTGAAAGCGAATCGTATTAATGAGCAGAATTTACATAACAAATCGTATATACTCCCGCAATATATATATATACACACAGGGTGTCCCATAAGTTCCGGTCTCATATGAAAATTTATTTTAAATTAAATTTACAAAAGTAATACATTAAAGTTACACTCCCGAGGAAAAGGCCTCTGAGGTCTTTTCCTCACGAGTGTAACTCACTTCAATATTAGCCATTGCGTGTTATTCTACTTGCAAGAAAAAAAAAAGGTTCCAAAACAAAAACATCAGTTTGAACATTTGTTTTAGTTCTAATGTATTACTTTTGCGAATTTAATTTAAAATAAATTTTCCGATAAGACAGGACTTATGGAACACCCTGTATATATAAAAGCAATAACTCTTTACGGGAGTGAAATCAAAGAAATTTCAAATGGTGTTCAAAAAAAAGACCACCCCCCCACAATATAAATAAAATGTGGTTTTATATATAGTTTTCTATTGAAAGCTTATATATGTACGGGTGTCCCAGGAGGAAATGTCAAGAATGCACCATTTCACTCTTTGGGTATTTCTAAGTAGAAAGTATTATATCGATATGGGTCTGATTCCCAACCGTTACTGAGATACAGGCCTCTACATTTGGGTAATTAAAACATAATAAAAAGGCGATCTTAGATACTACTTAATGACACTTGTGGTTTACAAAAAGTAAACCATTACAAAACCCATACACAAATAACATGTCTGCGTATTCTTCTTTCGAGAAAACTGCCGGCATGGCTCGAAATGTTGCTCGAGCACTGCACCTCCACGTTTGCAGAGTACACAACACACCCTGAAAAGAAACGTGACTCAGTGAGCAGGTGTTAAGACGTACCTAAATAAATAATGTAAATAAATAATGTGAGGATCTGCACAGTTGCCAATGCATCATTAAATGTCATTGAATATTATCTAAGATCGGCTTTTTATTATGTTTTAGTTACCCAAATGTAGAGGCCCGTATCTCGGTAACAGTTGGGAATCAGACCCATATCGATATAATACTTTCTACTTAGAAATACCCAAAGAGTGAAATGGTGCATTCTTGACATTTCCTCCTGGGACACCCTGTATATATATATATATATATTATATATATATATATATATATATATGTCTCTCAGTAAATCTTTTCATTTTCATTGTAGCGTTTTTGATCAGTTAGAGAGTATTTTCATGTAGGAAAATGAAGTGCAGATTAAGTGGACACTTTTCTTCCTGAACACACTCGGCATTCACTTTAAACTCATTTCTCTGATAATGTTTTCACCCTCATTCTGAAATTCGTAACCGAGTTCAGCGATTCGTACATCGATTAATTTCGGTGAAGTATCCTATTACTAATTAATTTTAAATGTCTGATAATGTAATCACGTATAGCGATTTAATTCCTATAAACTTTGATCCAATTAACATGCTCTCTCTAACTGTTTCATTATAATTAATAAGTGATGAAAATTGTTGAAGCACAGTGTGTGTGTGTGTGTGTGTGTGTGTGTATATATTGTGTGGGTGTGTGTAAAAGCTTTAGATATGAATGTTATTAATTTGTTTTTTTGGGTAAAATATCTTCATGCAGCTTTTAACCTATTGCAAAGACGATTTAAATAATAATACTTTTTTGTTAACTCTTTGCTAAGTCTAATTAAAAAAACCCAGTAAATTAGGCATCCTTGATTATTTCTAATGTACAGTATCGTATTTTATTTTCAAATGATAACGACTTATACAATTAAAACGAACATAACTTTTTACGGCTGATTTTGATCAGCGATGAAAGGAGAAAAACCAAGAAAAAACAATTACTATACCGAAATGCCACGCGTATGAAAATTTATATCAATGTATCGCTAACTATTCCATCTTTTCCTAACCATCGTTCGTCGTTTGAGAATTTCTTTAGATTTCTTTCTTTTGCCTTTCCTTTCGAGATTCCTCAATTTTTCCTTAAATTCAATAAAATAAAATTTAATTAAAACTAAAATGTCTTCCTTTCTCATTAATTTGAGGACAGATGTTGCAAGGACCTCGAATGCCATAAAAAACAAACTTTATAAAGACGTTTTTGTTGCCAGATTTTACGCCAGCATAGATAACGCAACTAAAACAAGAAAAATGCAAACGACATTGATAAAAACTAAGTTGCTGTCTTTTTTTTATGTACTGTAATAAAATTGGGGGAAAAAACCCCTTAATTTTATGGAGAATAAAAAAAAAAGATCAAAGAGTATTTTTTTCACAAAGTACTTCCTATATCCAAAGCAAAACTACGAATCTGAAGTGAAATTTTCCGTAAAGAATACTATAAAGAGTACTTGAGGTAACTATTGGAGTATAATAATCATACTTTAGATTTGGAGAGTTCCTCAAAACAATTTAAAGTTAATAGAGAGTTAGTTGTACTTTTCAATATCTTTTATAAAGTTTAATTTTATTTTTATCAGAGAGAAAAAATCTCCCCCAAAATAATTTGCACTTTTACGGAGGTATTGTGATGACAAAAATAACAATTTTTCCAATTAAACCGACTACAAACGACTCTTTTAACCTTAAACAACCGTGTTAAAAACTTGAGAATTATTCCTTCCCGCGATGAAAGTGCCACGGAAATGATTACGGAAAGTCTATAAAATATATAACGGTACATGGCACTTAAAGGATTTCAAGGAAAACCGGAGTGTTTTCGATTACAAGAAAACTTTATCTTCGTTACCTTTGAAAGGTTTTTGTCATTAAAGGGAAAAAAAAAAAAAAGCTTCAAATCTGGAAGGAAAATCACCAGACCAATCAGAAATAAGTTCCTTCCATTTAGAGTTCATACGGTTCTTTTGTAGAAGACTGGGTAAAATCTTCTGACATTACCCAGAATTACTAAAAATTATACGATATGTGAAGCGCATAAACTGTGAATACACATTACACATTTTAGGAACCTGTTATCTGAAACATGGCTCCGTATCAAAAGACTACAACAAGGCGCGTGTCTCTGACGTCACAAGCGTACTGACGCTAACACTGTAAAGTTTAACTGATCCATACAGACTAACGGTATTAAAAATTTAAATGACATATATATGATACACACCCACATGGAAATAATAAAATTATTTCAAGGCTTTCGTATACAGTTGTACCACATCCTGGTGAAGTATAGCAATATTCGTTCCATATATATATATATATATATATATATATATATATATATATATATATATATATATATATATATATATATATCTACAGGGTGGCGCAAAAGTCGCGCACCATAGGAATTTTCAGTGTTGACTATAATATATTATTTTTTCTTTTAGGTAGGGGATGGCTAAGAAATAATAATAAACGAGAGGATGAGCTTGGCTTTAATGTATGGAACACAAGGTAGTGCAACTCGATCAATCGCTGCAGAATTTGAATTAGGCATTGTTTCAAAATCTTTTATGCTGAAATTGTTTTTAAACTGTATGGATTTTTTTTTTTTTTTTGAAACTGCAATTGTAAAGTATGTTATAAATATAACGTTTATGTATTTGGTAACTGTAAAATACGCAATTACTTTTCTTATCTAAAAAGCCTAAAAAAAGCCTCCATACTTCCAAGGGCCTATTCAGATGAGAATACTGTCAATATATTAATGTCATAAAAAATATCTAAAAATTGTACAACTTTGTCACTTGTATTCTTTTTTGAATAAAACTTTGAAGTTTAATTTAAATTTGAAAAAAAAAATATAAAAAAAAATCGTTGAATTTTTTTTTTTCGTCTTATGAATCACACGATCTCAATTGAATAATCAGAGCGTGTACCCAGTCCTGCTGCACTTCTCCAATATAGAATTCTCATATAAAAAAAATAATGTTTTATTTCTGTACCATAATAACGTATGAATGAAGCTCGTTCTCCGTGAGAGAGGTCAAATGAACTTAGTAATGACATGATTCTGTAACAAAAATTTTTAAGCCAAATCCTTTTATGTTTAATTTTATACATTCCTATGAATTTATAGTATAATGAAATCATTAAAAGGGGAAGTTTGACCCCTTTTTTATTGTTTTGTGTTTTTTTTTATGGGGATGGGGGTTGCAAAGGAGAAACTATGAATAGACCCTATAACAGTGGTCGGCAATTAGATTCAAACGCGGGCCGCATCGCGGACAGGGAGCATCTCATTATTCTGCAAAGGGTTTTCTGAATTTAATTGTTATAACTTGAAGCATATTGTACATTTTTTAATTCTAAAAAAAATCCTTTCTCTACAAACAAACAAAAAAGGTGAGCATAGTTGAATCAAGCAGGCGAGCTGCCATTTGTCCACCACTGCCTTATAGTGAGTAGTTCTAATTTAAAACTATTATATTAACGTTATAGGACGTCATTAAGAAAACAGTTGAGTCCGATTCAACCAATTCGAGTAAGCCTAAAAAAAAAAAAAAATTCATCGTTTATAAAGTCAAGTATGATTTTTAATGTAAAAAAGTTGCAAAAGAATTCCTTTGCTCGAATCAGAATCATTCGTTGTTTGTACAAATCAGAGAAATATTAAAATTCACCACTGTCAAAGACCCCATTGCCGGAGAGGAACTCGGGTCGGGGAAGGGAATTCAGATACTCAACAACACGTGACTGTGTTACGAAAGACGAAATACAATATCTAAATTACAAAAAGAAAAAGAAGTCACTTTTCATGCTTTTTTTATAATAGTTTTAAGAAATTTTCAGTAATAATAAAGTCGGGTTGGCAAGAGCTCCGCTCTGGAGATGAGGCTGGGTTTTTCGGCACGGGAACAAGGGCGGATGGAGCTGGAGCGGAGTTGGAGCAAGGGTATCTGGAGCCGGAGCAATACCTCTGGAGCCTACTCCGAAATTTTACTCTTTTAAATCTTTGGTCCTATTAGCTACATATGCTGTACCAGTATCATATTAATATACAGGGTGTACATAAAGTCAGGATCTATTTTTGTGAAGCACTTGGAAATTATATGGAATTCAATCATAAAATGATAAAGTGGTAACATTTATTAAATAATTAAGAGTAGGATTCGACGTGACCCCCATCAGTATCCCTGCACAGCTCAAATCGTTCCGCAGCATTTCTAAACACATTCTGGAGCATTCGCGGGGTTATGTTATCTGCAGCAGTTCGTATACGTGTACGTAAGTTTTCAAGACTCGTAATCTTCGTCTGATAGACGTGCGATTTGATAAAGCCCCATGCAAAGAAATCTAAAGGGGTTAAATCTGGTGATCTCGCTGGCCAAGGTCTGTTGCTTCCGCGTCCGATCCAGCGATTTGGAAAACGTCCATTTAGCTAATCCTGAACAATTTTGGCATAGTGACAAGGAGCACCATCATGTTGATAGACGACGGGGATAGGATTGTTAGTACCGTCGTCTATCAACATGATGGTGCTCCTTGTCACTATGCCAAAATTGTTCAGGATTATCTAAATGGACGTTTTCCAAATCGCTGGATCGGACGCGGAAGCAACAGACCTTGGCCAGCGAGATCACCAGATTTAACCCCTTTAGATTTCTTTGCATGGGGCTTTATCAAATCGCACGTCTATCAGACGAAGATTACGAGTCTTGAAAACTTACGTACACGTATACGAACTGCTGCAGATAACATAACCCCGCGAATGCTCCAGAATGTGTTTAGAAATGCTGCGGAACGATTTGAGCTGTGCAGGGATACTGATGGGGGTCACGTCGAATCCTACTCTTAATTATTTAATAAATGTTACCACTTTATCATTTTATGATTGAATTCCATATAATTTCCAAGTGCTTCACAAAAATAGATCCTGACTTTATGTACACCCTGTATAAGATCATAAGTGAACTGCAGTTCTTCAAACTTATGAATAAAGGCGTAGCTACTGTACGTTTATCTCTGTATGCAGCCAACAAAACCTATTATACTCAACAAATCTTTAAATTCCAATATATATATACTCGTATAACCTTGGTTAACCTTGGTTTTGCTTCCGCCCGAATTGTTCATTCTGACGAAGGTCAAGCTTGTTACTCTACCTTAGACCTACAGTTTAACGTGGAATCCAAACCATGCTCCACCAGCCCAGCGTCTTAACCACTAGGCTACCCATTTATCTACCAACCAACTTCTTTTATTGTGTGGAAGGATGAACAGCTGGGTTTTGTTGTGCGCCGCCTGCCGTCACCGGGTCTCGATCTCGGGGCCGATGGATTCGTAGACAGCGACGCTAACCACCCACTACACCACCGAGGGGCATATATATATATAAGCAAACAACCACAGGGAAAAGGAAACACAAAGTCCGAGCGCTTTCGTGATATATTCACATTATCAAGGAGGAACAGAAAATAGACAGAGATTATAAAGTAAATGAGTTAAATAGACAAGCAAAAAATTCACAATCGGCACCTCAAATTAAAGGCCTTAAAGCCCTCTAAAGATTTTTTCAATTGATAACATAATCTGTAGGCTGCTAAATTACTAAATATAAAAGAAGTATATAGATGAAATCAGACAAAAAAAACAATACAGAGAACAAAAATTATTATAATGGTTATTAACACTAATATTTAATTAAAGCAGGCAATTAATTGGCAAGAATTTAATGAAAAACAAATAGATAACGTAGATAACAAATAGATAACATAATCTGTAGGCTGCTAAATTACTAAATATAAAAGGACTATATAGATGAAATTAGACAAAACACCAGTACAGAAAACAAAAATTATTATAATGGTTATTAACACTAATATTTAATTAAAGCAGGAAATTAAGTGGCCAGAAATTAATGAAAACAAAGGGAATTGTGCCATCGTCTTACAGAATATTACAAAAAAATTTTATACAAACAGTCTGGAAAAAATTGTTTTCCCAAAAGCAACCCAGTTGAAAAGTCCAATAAACCCCCCAGCAACCAAAGATTATACACGATAGAAATATTACAATTAAAATAGACACATAAGAATGTTAACAGTTCTTACAATAATATTTAGTTATTTAACCAGGGCAAACCATTAAGGGGCAAGAATGCAGTCAAGAAAACAGTAGGCCCTTCGCCAGCTTTCTGACAATGCACGAATCTAATTTATACAACCCAGGACTAATATTAAGGACCAAATCCGCATTATTCTTGATCACACTTGATTCCAGTATATTTCTGGTAACAATAGATTTACTAAACCTTAATTTGGAAGCATTTTTCCAATCAATGGGATGATTAGTATCTCTTACGTGAATGAAAATGGCGTTAGATTCCTGGCCACTTCTTATACTGTATTGATGCTGTTTAATACGTAACTCAAGGGTCTTACCAGTTTGGCCAATGTAAAATTTATTACATATTGTGCAAGGGATTTTATATACACTACCATGTTCACTTACCGGGGAGTTCTTAATCAATGAATTCTTAATTACATCTAAATTTTTGAAAGCAATATTTACGTTAAAAGTCCTAAGCAGATTCGGCAAATCAAGGAAATTTTCTCTGAATGGTAACACTAAAACATTTTTTGTGTCATAACTATAAGGAATCTTATCCTTTACTTCGTAGAAGGTTTTCTTTGCCATTTTTAAGGACTTATCTATGGAGTTCTTTGGGTATTTTAAATCAAAAGCAATTTTGTATATTTTACTAATTTCGTCGTCAATGAACTCTGGGCTACAAATTCGTAGACCTCTTAGGAACAAAGTAGAAAGAACGGATCGTTTTACATTAATGTGGTGATCAGAATAATAATGTATATAGGAACAATTACACTGGTCAACAAAGATTTTTCATCAGAGTAAAATTTGTGTTGGCTGGATAGCATTTTTCACGCTGATTCCAAAACTGCATTCAGATTTTTTCTAGCACGTATAGTTTTCAAGATGAAGGCATATATATAACTACACAGATTTAACCATTTTAAATAGGCAAAATACTAATATTTCAACATTTGATTGTGTTTATTTTATTGTGTTTTTTTAGTTTATTCATCTTATTTATTTCAATTATCTTAATTATACATCTTATGTATTTCAGGTGTGAGCTTTTACGTCTAGCAGCATTGTGATTCAGGCAACAACGCCGTGCTTTGTGTGTCAAAAGATCAGTCCAGTCCAAGAACTTGTTGTGTCAAGTATGCGGCCAGTTGACAACTAAAACACAGCGACGAAGTATTACAACCGACATTAAGAAAATATACAAGCTATACTTTGGTTGCCATCTAGGTGACCAAGATAAACAATGGGCGCCACATCAAATCTGTTCTGGCTGTTCAAATGGATTACGTGATTGGCTTAACAAAAAGAAAGCTTCAATGCCATTTGCCATACCCATGATATGGAGGGAGACGAGAGATCATCATGAAGACTGTTATTTTTGTAGTGTGAACTTAATGGAGTTTTCTGCCAAGAACAAACACCAGATTGTATATCCAAACTTGGATTCAGCACGTAGACCAGTAAAACATGATGAAACATTGCCCATTCCAATTCCCCCAAGTGATAGGCTAGATTCTATCATAGATGACATGGAAAGTGATGAAGGTGCAACTGGCGTTTCAGGACCATCTACAGAACCAGAGTACACTTTTGAAGGTAGACATTTAGAGCCTAAAAAGTTAACCCAAGGACAGTTGAATGATCTTGTTGTTAGAGACTTATCGCTGTCTAAAGAGAAATCAGAGCTTCTCGCCTCAAGACTAAAGGAGAACAATTTATTTGAGAACAATGTTCGTATTAGTTACTACCGAAAGCGGAATTTTGAATTAACAGCATTCTTTTCAGTAGACGGTCCTCTCTGTTATTGCCATGACATCAATGGACTATTTACAGCCATATTTCAGACGTATGTGGCATCTGAGTGGCGCCTCTTTATTGATTCGTCGCAGAGAAGCCTGAAAGCAGTTCTTTTGCATAATGGTAATATAATGCCATCCATCCCCATTGCCCATTCCGTCCATCTAAAAGAGACATATGACAATATGGATATACTACTTAAGGCAATCAAATACGACAGTCATCAATGGAATGTTTGTGGAGATCTAAAAGTTATAGGAATGCTTATGGGTATGCAGTCAGGTTTCACAAATGGATATGTGAAAACTTTCTTGGAAGCAACAAGTCACCTGCGTATAAGGATGGAGTCAAGAACCTCCTTGATGCCTTCAAAGAAATGGAGTGTCGAATGTCGTTAAATATTCACTTCCTGCATTCCCACTTAGATTTCTTTTCTGAAAACCTTGGTGCAGTGAGTGACGAGCAAGGAGAGCGCTTCCATCAAGATATTCAGATGATGGAGAAGCGCTACCAAGGATATTGGAATGAAAGCATGATGGCGGACCATTGTTGGATGCTGTATCGTGACAATCCAGGCCAAATTTACAAAAGGAAATCACACTCACAGCGCTTTTAATAAAATAATGTATATATTCTTTATTTATAAGTACATTGAATAAAGTATATGATGTATTTGTTGTTTAGCATTCCTAAGTGTGATCTATACATCCATAAATTTTCTTATAGCAATATCAAAAACTTAAAAATATCAAAACCAGTGTATCTATATAACTCTACGTGCTAGAAAACAAATAAAACCAGATTCGGAATCAGCGCGAAAGATGCACTAAGAAAAGTGTGATCATGTTTGTGATGAGAAAAAAAAGTTTCATTTTGTTGGCCAGTGTTATTAGTGGGTTTTCTGTAAATATTGTACTTAAACTTTTTTCCAGACCTATATATTAAAACATCTAAAAAAGGGATCGAAGAATCTTTTTCTATTTCAACTGTAAAATTGATAGAGGGAGTTAAATTATTAAGTTTGGGTAAGAATTCATTGAGATTTAAAGTCACTGGCCAAAGACAAAGAACATCATCTACATATCTAAACCATGGAACATAATTTGGCAGAATCTTCCTTAATAACTTACTTTCAAAAAACTCCATATATAAGTTACTTAAAATGGGGGAGAGAGGGTTTCCCATCGCCATACCAAATTTCTGCCTAAAATATTCATTATTGAACACAAATTTTGAGTCTACTATGCACAGCTTAATTAATTCTATAATTGTAGCCACAGGTAATGGCAAATTATGCTTAACCAATTCTTCCGAAAGAAACACTAATAGATCCTCCACCGGGACTCTTGTAAATAAAGCGGTAACATCAAAGCTTACCAATCTAAAATTGTAATTGACACTGATACTATTTAATTTTTCCACCAGGTCTACATTATTATTTATGTGTGATTGTGAAATTGTGCCAAGGAGAGGATTAAGAATGGAGACAAGCCATTTGGATAGCTTATATGAGATAGATCCTATAGAACTAACAATAGGCCTTGCGGGATTATTTGGCTTATGAGTTTTAATCAGGCCATACATATAGGGTAATGACGGTGAAGTACTCAAAAACTGTTTAAGTAACCTTTCATTCCCCTTCAAAAGTTGTTTAATTTTCTTGTTAAATGCACTGTTCACAGTTTCAAGGGGATTGTTCCTTAATTTCACGTAAGTGTCCGCATCATTCAAAAGATCATACATTTTTCCTAGATAAACGTCTTTATTGAGGATCACTAAGGAATTTGATTTATCAGCTTTGGTTATATGTAGATTCTGATCTTTTCTTAAAGCTTCATAAGAGTCGAAAAACCTCTGTGGACAATTTGGAATAGAGGGTTTAGACATGGCACTATATACTATACCTTTACAAATATTCACATCCTCTATAGGTAAATCATTATATTTTTCTAAATTACAGAAAGCCTTAGCTATTTCTATATAGTCCACCTCCTTTTTAGCTGCTGAAAAATTTATTCCATATCCAAGAGCCGTAACCATATTTTTATTTAACACTTTATCTGATAAATTTATCACAAATCTGGGCTTAGCATCCTTAGTCCAATCACTTCTTTCAATTAGAATTTGTAATTTAATATCCAGTTTCCTTTCCACTACACTACATTCTCGTCTAAGTTTGTTATAACAATAGTCCAGTAACCGTTGTTTCCATTCAGGTGGAATTGCCATATCAAAACTACTGTATATCTTCTCGCCCTAGTAACTTTAAAAGTTTCTTCGACTTCAATCTTAGTAATTTCTATATGCTTCTGCAACACTATTCTCTGGAATTCATCGAAGGGGCGTTCTCTCAAATTCAAAAGTCTATTGGGGAGTAAAGAGGTGGGGAGAACTTGTTCACTTAGACATCTTCTTAGAAATATCAGGTGAACCTTTCGCTTGTGTGACTTAACTAAAGAAGAACAAAAAGTAGAAACAAACAGTGCTAGGCCAGGGAAGAGCAAAGAGAAGGTCTCGAAGTGGCGCGTGGTATCCATTATGCACTAAAATCACAAAATAACACGTGATCTTATTAATAAGCAAACAACCACAGGGAAAAGGAAACACAAAGTCCGAGCGCTTTCGTGATATATTCACATTATCAAGGAGGAACAGAAAATAGACAGAGATTACAAAGTAAATGAGTTAAATAGACAAGCAAAAAATTCACAATCGGCACTCAAAGAACTGCATAGATAAGTCCTTAAAAATGGCAAAGAAAACCTTCTACGAAGTAAAGGATAAGATTCCTTATAACACAAAAAATGTTTTAGTGTTACCATTCAGAGAAAATTTCCTTGATCTGCCGAAATTGCTGAGGACTTTTAACGTAAATATTGCGTTCAAAAATTTAGATGTAATTAAGAATTCATTGATTAAGAACTCCCCGTTAAGAGAACATGGTTGTGTATATAAAATCCCTTGCACAATATGTAATAAATTTTACATTGGCCAAACTGGTAAGACCCTTGAGTTACGTATTAAACAGCATCAATACAGTATAAGAAATGGCCAGGAATCTAACGCCATTTTCATTCACGTAAGAGATACTAATCATCCCATTGATTGGAAAAATGCTTCCAAATTAAGGTTTAGTAAATCTATTGTTACCAGAAATATACTGGAATCAAGTGTGATCAAGAATAATGCGGATTTGGTCCTTAATATTAGCCCTGGGTTGTACAAATTAGATTCGTGCATTGTCAGAAGCTGGCGAAGGGCCTACTGTTTTCTTAACTGCATCTTGCCCTTAATGGTTTGCCCTGGTTAAATAAATAAATATTATTGTAAGAACTGTTAACATTCTTATGTGTCTATTTTAATTGTAATATTTCTTTCGTGTATAATCTTTGGTTGCTGGGGGTTTATTGGATTTTAACTGGGTTGCTTTTGGGAAAACAATTTTTTTCCAGATGTTTGTAAATTTTGTAATAATCTGTAAGACGATGGCAACTTTCCCTTTGTTTTCATTAATTTCGGGCCTCTTAATTTCCTACTTCAATTAAATATTAGTGTTAATAACCATTATAATAATTTTTGTTTTCTGTACTGGTGTTTTGTCTAATTTCATCTATATAGTAATATAGTAATTTAGCAGCCTACAGATTATGTTTCTATTTGTTATCTACGTTATCTATTTGTTTTTCATTAAATTCTTGCCAATTAATTGCCTGTTTTAATTAAATATTAGTGTTAATAACCATTATAATAATTTTTGTTCTCTGTATTGGTTTTTTTTTGTCTAATTTCATCTATACAGTATTTTATATTTAGTAATTTAGCTGCCTACAGATTATGTTATCAATTGAAAAAATCTTTAGAGGGCTTTAAGGCCTTTAATTTGAGGTGCCGATTGTGAATTTTTTGCTTGTCTATTTAACTCATTTACTTTGTAATCTCCGTCTATTTTCTGTTCCTCCTTGATAATGTGAATATATCACGAAAGCGCTCGGACTTTGTGTTTCCTTTTCCTGTGGTTGTTTGCTTATTAATAAGGTCACGTGTTATTTTGTGATTTTAGTGCATAATGGATACCACGCGCCACTTCGAGACCTTCTCTTTGCTCTTCCCTGGCCTAGCACTGTTTGTTTCTACTTTTTGTTCTTCTTTAGTTAAGTCACACAAGCGAAAGGTTCACCTGATATTTCTAAGAAGATGTCTAATGAACAAGTTCTCCCCACCTCTTTACTCCCTAATAGACTTTTGAATTGAGAGAACGCCCCTTCGATGAATTCCAGAGAATAGTGTTGCAGAAGCATATAGAAATTACTAAGATTGAAGTCGAAGAAACTTTTAAAGTTACTAGGGCGAGAAGATATAGTTTTGATATGGCAATTCCACCTGAATGGAAACAACGGTTACTGGACTATTGTTATAACAAACTTAGAAGAGAATGTAGTGTAGTGGAAAGGAAACTGGATATTAAATTACAAATTCTAATTGAAAGAAGTGATTGGACTAAGGATGCTAACCCCGGATTTGTGATAAATCTATCAGATAAAGTGTTAAATAAAAATATGGTTACGGCTCTTGGATATGGAATAAATTTTTCAGCAGCTAAAAAGGAGGTGGACTATGTAGAAATAGCTAAGGCTTTCTGTAATTTAGAAAAATATAATGATTTACCTATAGAGGATGTGAATATTTGTAAAGGTATAGTATATAGTGCTATGTCTAAACCCTCTATTCCAAATTGTCCACAGAGGTTTTTCGACTCTTATGAGCTTTAAGAAAAGATCAGAATCTACATATAACCAAAGCTGATAAATCAAATGCCTTAGTGATCCTCAATAAAGACGTTTATCTAGGAAAAATGTATGATCTTTGAATGATGCGGACACTTACGTGAAATTAAGGAACAATCCCCTTGAAACTGTGAACAGTGCATTTAACAAGAAAATTAAACAACTTTTGAAGGGGAATGAAAGTTACTTAAACAGTTTTGAGTACTTCACCGTCATTACCTATATGTATGGCCTGATTAAAACTCATAAGCCAAATAATCCGCAAGGCCTATTGTTAGTTCTATAGGATCTATCTCATATAAGCTATCCAAATGGCTTGTCTCCATTCTTAATCCTCTCCTTGGCACAATTTCACAATCACACATAAATAATAATGTAGACCTTGTGGAAAAATTAAATAGTATCAGTGTCAATTACAATTTTAGATTGGTAAGCTTTGATGTTACCGCTTTATTTACAAGAGTCCCGGTGGAGGATCTATTAGTGTTTCTTTCGGAAGAATTGGTTAAGCATAATTTGCCTTACCTGTGGCCACAATTATAGAATTAATTAAGCTGTGCATAGTAGACTCAAAATTTGTGTTCAATAATGAATATTTTAGACAGAAATTTGGTATGGCGATGGGAAACCCTCTCTCCCCCATTTTGAGTAACTTATATATGGAGTTTTTTGAAAGTAAGTTATTAAGGAAGATTCTGCCAAATTATGTTCCATGGTTTAGATATGTAGATGATGTTCTTTGTCTTTGGCCAGTGACTTTAAATCTCAATGAATTCTACCCAAACTTAATAATTTAATTCCCTCTATCAATTTTACAGTTGAAATAGAAAAAGATTCTTCGATCCCTTTTTTAGATGTTTTAATATATAGGTCTGGAAAAAAGTTTAAGTACAATATTTACAGAAAACCCACTAATAATTGTTCCTATATACATTATTATTCTGATCACCACATTAATGTAAAACGATCCGTTCTTTCTACTTTGTTTCTAAGAGGCCTACGAATTTGTAGCCCTGAGTTCATTGACGACGAAATTAGTAAAATATACAAAATTGCTTTTGATTTAAAATACCCAAAGAACTGCATAGATAAGTCCTTAAAAATGGCAAAGAAAACCTTCTACGAAGTAAAGGATAAGATTCCTTATAACACAAAAAATGTTTTAGTGTTACCATTCAGAGAAAATTTCCTTGATCTGCCGAATCTGCTGAGGACTTTTAACGTAAATATTGCGTTCAAAAATTTAGATGTAATTAAGAATTCATTGATTAAGAACTCCCCTTTAAGTGAACATGGTTGTGTATATAAAATCCCTTGCACAATATGTAATAAATTTTACATTGGCCAAACTGGTAAGACCCTTGAGTTACGTATTAAACAGCATCAATACAGTATAAGAAGTGGCCAGGAATCTAACGCCATTTTCATTCACGTAAGAGATACTAATCATCCCATTGATTGGAAAAATGCTTCCAAATTAAGGTTTAGTAAATCTATTGTTAGCAGAAATATACTGGAATCAAGTGTGATCAAGAATAATGCGGATTTGGTCCTTAATATTAGCCCTGGGTTGTACAAATTAGATTCGTGCATTGTCAGAAGCTGGCGAAGGGCCTACTGTTTTCTTACTGCATTCTTGCCCTTAATGGTTTGCCCTGGTTAAATAAATAAATATTATTGTAAGAACTGTTAACATTCTTATGTGTCTATTTTAATTGTAATATTTCTTTCGTGTATAATCTTTGGTTGCTGGGGGTTTATTGGACTTTTAACTGGGTTGCTTTTGGGAAAACAATTTTTTCCAGACTGTTTGTAGAAATTTTGTAATAATCTGTAAGACGATGGCAACATTCCCTTTGTTTTCATTAATTTCGGGCCACTTAATTTCCTACTTTAATTAAATATTAGTGTTAATAACCATTATAATAATTTTTGTTTTCTGTACTGGTGTTTTGTCTAATTTCATCTATATAGTATATTAGTAATTTAGCAGCCTACAGATTATGTTATCTATTTGTTATCTACGTTATCTATTTGTTTTTCATTAAATTCTTGCCAATTAATTGCCTGCTTTAATTAAATATTAGTGTTAATAACCATTATAATAATTTTTGTTCTCTGTATTGTTTTTTTTGTCTAATTTCATATATATATATATATCAGTGGCGATTTCTTAATGAATGCAACGCATGCAATGCATGTGTTAAATATGTTCTCTTTTCAGATCTAAGTAAGGATTATAATTGACAAAAATAATTTTCAGAAACTAAAAATAGTCTAAGGCTTCAATCACGCATGTACTGGCTATTGGGCGGTGTAAACAAAATTATGTCTTATTTCATTAGACAATTAAGAACATTTTTCTGTACACAGATCGAAATACTTGTAGCTAATGCATTCACTAATTCAGTCTGGGTACAGAAAAATGTTCTTAATTGTCTAGTGAAATAAGACATGATTTTGTTTACACCGCCTTGCCTTGGGCAATTTTTTAAGGAGACTTCTCACTATCCATAAGATTTTTTTTTTTAGCCTCATAGCTAAATTCAAAAGGCAATATGTTTTAAAATATGCTTAGAAAATTTACTTAATATTTTTACTAAAAATAACACTGGGGAACAAATTTCAACTTTTTGTCTATTGAATTAGATTTGACAGTTAGTTCTAGGTAATTTGGGTGCGCTGAGCACGAATTTTTACTCGGTTTTGCTCTATCAGGTCCTGATTTTGCTCAACACCCCTCCTCTTTCGTCGTATTCATAAAAAGGTTTTTTTCTCAATACTCGCTGTCTTTTTGCAGTTACACATTATGCAACTAGGTTTTTATCTAGGTATTTGTACCTATTGTTATGGTATTGTTGTATTATGTATATTTTTTATATGTAACACCTTAAAAATATTTTTAATTTTGTCATTTTTAACCCATTTTAATATTAGTAAATTAAGCTAAAAATATCATAGAATTCTAAAATTTTCTCGAGCGTTTCCTGTTCTCTGTAGAGTATTCTAGAGGGACAACTAAAATATATAAAAGCGACTCGTTTCCAGAGTTAATCAGTCAATTCATCAGTCAGTCAGTTGAGTTAGTTAATTAAGTTTGGGCATTAACATAATTTTGAATTGGCATATGATTTAGTGAGTAATTTTGTCATCGTGATTTAATATAGTTGATTTAATTAGACGTAATTTATATTGTACCTACTCATCCGTGTTTCTAGTTTAATTTCATAGATTGTAAGTACCTATTTCATAATAAGTACCTATTTAAACTAATTTTTGTGTTTATATTTCAGATTTTCTTAAATTTATATGAATTAAGGGCTTTAAATACCTTTACAAATTGGCAGAACAATCAAGCAATATGTCATCAAGCACTAGAAAGTTCAAATGCAAAAACAACCCTGATTCCTTCTGTTATATATGTGGAAATTTTACACTTCCACATCAACGAGCAAATATAACTGACTTCGTAAAAAAGAGCTTACTTAGCTTATTTTGGCATAAAACTGGGGGACCAAGATAAATCGTGGGCTCCACATAAAGCCTGCACTATATGCATTGAAAGACTGCGACATTGGACGAAGGGTTCGGATTCAAAAATACCTTTTGGAGTTCCGATGGTAAGTTTGATTTCATAAAACTACGTAATTTAATCACTAGTATACTGTAACTTACCTAAATGTAATTGTAACTTAGGTACATAACAAAAATTTACAGAAAATGTTTATAAGAATCTCAAATATTGCATAAGGTTGAAACACATAGAAATGTTAAATGTTTGGGTGATAACTTTTGATAAAATTCATAAAAACAAGTCTCTCGTCGCTTTTGTTAACGCTTTACAATTTTTTTGCCATATCAGGTGTGGCGAGAGCCTACTAACCACGAGACCGATTGCTACCTTTGCTTTGTCAAGACTTCGGGCTTCACTAAGAAAAATAAACATTGTATCGAGTACCCAAATTTCGACACCGCGATACGACCTGTGCTACATTCAAATGAGATCCCCATTCCAAATTTAAGGGTCTGCCAACTCAAGAATTAGTTGAAGATGTTCCTGAAAATATTGTTATGCACTTTGAGGAGTCAGACACCGATTTTGACCCCAGCGTATTTGAAAGTCAAAACGATCCGCAAAAGTTTAACCAGGCCGAGTTGAATGATCTTGTAAGGATCTAAATTTGCCAAAAAAGGCTGCAGAAATTTTAGCTTCAAGACTTAAAGAGAAAAACTTGCTTACTTCAAACACATACATTTCATTTTACAGAAAAAGAGAAGAAGAACTTGTTAAATATTTTAGAACAGAGGATAGTTTAGTATATTGCTGCGACATAGTTGGTTTGTTAAAGAAGATGGGGGTTGAGTCTTACGATGCAAATGATTGGCGCTTGTTTTTAGACAGTTCGAAAAGAAGTCTTAATGTGTGTTGTTGCATAATGGCAATCTATACGGCTCGATACCGATTGGGCACTCAACAAAATTAAAAGAAAGTATGAACATATAGAAAAGGTTTTAAATCTTATCAAATATAGGGAGCACGAGTGGATCATATGTGTTGACTTAAAAATGGTTAATTTTCTGCTAGGACAACAAGGAGGGTATACTAAATATCCCTGCTTCCTTTGCTTATGGGACAGCAGAGCCAAGGAAGAACATTATTTCAAACAAATCTGGCCAGCACGAACATCACTTACTGTCGGAGAAAAAAACGTAATTAATTCACCTTTAGTGAGCAGAGATAAAATCATATTTCCTCCTCTGCATATAAAACTGGGCCTCATTAAACAATATGTAAAAGCTTTAGATACGAACGGCGAGTGTTTCAAATACATAACTTCAAAATTTCCAAGTTTAAGTTATGAAAAAATCAAGGCGGGAATTTTCGACGGTCCACAATAAGAACAATGATTAAAGACAGCAATTTTCCTAATGTCATGAATGAACGCGAAAAAAATGGCTGGTTCTCATTCGTGGACTTGATAGAAAACTTTTTAGGGCAATTATAGGGTAGATAACTACGAAGAAATCGTAAAAAAACTTTTAAAGGACTACAAAGTTAGGTTGCAATATGAGCATAAAAATGCATTTTTTTGAATAGCCATCTTGACCAATTTCCAAGTAATTTAGGTGATGTAAGTGACGAACAAGGGGAGAGATTCCACCAAGATATCAAAATTATGGAGGAACGGTACCAAGGCCGCTGGGATTCCCACATGATGGCTGATTAATGCTGGTGCTTGAAAAGAGACCTGCCATCAACAAGCAAATACGCTAGAAAGTCTTACAAAGAGAAATTTTTGCCACAGTGAAAGCTTCATATCTGTTTGTTTTTTTATTTTAAGTAATTTCTATCGTTATAATGTAATTTTACTGTAGTTTGAACTGCTTGTATTCATGAAACTTGAAAAAAAAAATTTAACACATGACTTAATTTTTAGTCCTAATTTGAAAAATCTGGAAAATGGCACATAGGCTGTCGACAAGAATCAGGACCTGATAGAGCCAAACCGAGTTGAAATTCGTATTCAGCGTACCCAAATTACCTAGAATCAAGTGTCAGATATCATTCAATAAAATACGTGTTGCCCAGTGTAATTAAAAAGCTTTGTTCTGATTTTTTTTAATTCATGAAAATAATACGGCATGCATTCAGTTTTATAGGTGCATTCACCAAAAAGTAACATCTGGCAATTCTGACAAGGCTTCTTTCCAGTACCACCGCCGCAAGCATCCACTTGTGTTCGGTGTTCCCTTTTGTGCTTTAATTATTTTGGATAATCAGTTAAATAAATTATAGCATTGTAGTGCCCATGACTGACTGACGATGTGTTTAATCAATTGAAGACTAGAAGTTTTACTCACTCTCTTTTGATGAGAAAAAGCGCATATTGAATAATGGCAGACCGATTCCACATTTGAATTTAAGCAAAGAAAATAAAGGCTTCACTAGGAAATTTAATCCTAAGCTGTATGATGATGTTCCCTGGTTATGTGGAAATATTTCAAATAACAAATTGTACTGTTGGTCGTGTTTCCTATTTTCAAGAGATAACTCTGTGTGGAATTCTGTTAGTCGTGGATACGACGATTTAAACAATTTACATACTGCAATTTCTCGCCATGAAAAATCTCTTGCTCACATAAATGCATTTGTTGATCTTAAAACATTTGGAAAGTCAGAAAGAATTGATTTATATACTCGACAAGCAGAAATCAGTTGCCATTTCCAGACATAACGAAGAAGTTAATAGAATCGAGAAATTTTGAAACGTTTGATTAGGATAACATGTTTTTTAGGTATGCAAGAATTAGCATTTCGCGGTCACAATGAAGAAGAAACGCTGACAATAGGGTAACTATATTGAATTGGTATTTTGTATGGGAGAATTCGATGAAAAGCTTCAAACCATTTAGAAACTGCGACTGTTTTAAGGGAACATCATCTGCTATTCAGAATGACATAATTCAATCTATTAGTGCAGTTATGTTAGAAACAAAATAAACGTGAGCTTATCGACTGCATGTATGTGGCGATTTTATTAGATGAAACATCTGATGTCAGCTGTTTTTCTCAACTCTCTACTGTTGTTCGTTATGTTAATATAAACATGGAGAGATTTGTGAACGATTTATAAAATTCAATGACGTCAGCAATGATAGAAGTGCAGGAGCGATTTCTGATTTATCTATAAGGCAACTAGGTGAACTGGGCTGTTTGAAAAAATTAGTTGCTCAAACCTACGACGGTGCTGCTGTTATGGGGAGCGATCTTAATGGAGTACAAACAAGATTAGAGAAACTGTACCAGAGGCTATTTTTCTTCACTGCTACGCCCATAAACTTAACCTTGTTTTATCCCAAGCTGTCGCTGAAATTTCCGAATGTAATAATTTTTTTTCAGTATTAGGAAGTTTGTCATCATTTTTCAGCAGTTCAACTAAGCGAACTTCAATGCTTGACAAAGTTGTTGGAAAGCGTTTTCCCTAAACTGGCTCCAACGCGGTGGAACTATTCATCTCGTCTAGTTGAAAGAGTTAAGGAAAATAAAGAAGATATAATAGATCTTTTAAAAAGCATTCTTGAAAACCCAAAGAAATTTGATGAAAAAAACAAAAAAGTGCACGCGGATTGCTTGCTGGTATCGATACTTTCGATTTTAATTTTTATTAGAAGTATTTTCTTCAATTTTTCCTTTTACTGAATATCTATTTAATGTGCTGCAAACAAAATCTATGGATATTGTGTATAGCTCAATCACCGTTGAAAGCACTATGAAAAAATCAAACAAATAAGGGATACAAAATTTGCAGATATGTGGGACTTCATACAGAAAGATGTGGTGAACCTGTATGTAAAAGGAAACAGAGTCTTTCTCCAACAAGAGAAGTATAGTCAACTATTTCATGAAATATTCGATAATATACTTCTTCAAATGAAAGAGCGTTTCAGTTCAATGGAAAAATTGGAATTCATTGAGCTTTTAGATTGCAAAAAATTTGAGTTCTATGATGTTACTTTCCCAGAGAGAGCTTTTGAATCTTTGAAAAAAGCTACAATTCATTTTTTGAGTTTCCTCGTCTCCGTTCTGAATTGTGTGTTTTATATTCGCACAAATCTTTTGCCAAAAAGAATGTTGCTGAGCTCCTAAAATATCTACTGGAAAGCGAAATGCACAAAGGTCTTAAGGAAATATATAAATTGACGAATTTGATTCTAACTATACCAATCGACAGCAAGTGTTGAGCGATCATTTTCTGCGCTTAAAAGAATTAAAGTTATTTACGGAGTTCCCAAAGTGAAGAAAGGCTATCTAATCTTGCCTTAATTTCAATTGAAAAAATTTCCTCAAGAAGCTTATGAAGAATCGAGAGTACTTTTACAATTTGGTCATCGAAGAATTTTGCAGGAAACTAGGAGAGCAGAATTTTCAATTCAAATAATGCTTCACAATTATTTAAGGTAAATTTTAAATTTGTATCTTTTTCTTTAGATCAATTCGGTAACTACTATAAATAAATATGTCTAATTTTTTGTTCGCATATTTAAGCCTAACATTAAATGAACTTTCCTTCAAAGAGGTCCCCAAAAGTTTGTAAAACACCTTTAACTTGCTAAGTTCTATGTAAACAATATGCAAAGTTTGGGCAAGAGGGTTAGGCGGATGTTTTTCTTCCATTCCATAACATTGCATGCCTGAACAAAAATGTCACGAGTCGCCACTGATATATATATATAATATATATATATATATATATATATATATAAATGGTCAGCTCCGGAGCCGGAGCAGGCATTCTTGGAGAGAAGGTGAGCCGGAGCGAACACTGCTGAAGTGGAGCCGAAGCAGCCCCTGCTGCAGTGGAACAGAGCTGGAGCCGGACAAGGAAAACATTGGCTGGAGTGAGCGGAACTTGAGCCGCAACAACCGGAGCGGAGCGGAGCTGGAACCAAGAAATTCGGAACACTGCCAAAGCTCAATAATAAAGCAAAGAAACAAACTCCTTGGTAAGCAAATACTAAATACTAAATTAAAAACTATGAACCGGATCTAATATATATATATAATATAATATATATTATACACAGTATATATAACCTTACCTTACATTACGTTGTTTCTTGCGTTGGTCTCTCTACATACAGAGGTCAAGCTGGTGGCCCCACCTCTAGGTCTGGTTTGGTGGAGGAGCGAGTTGCTTTCTTGCGCTCTCCACCGTACATAGCCAGGCACGCCCGGCTCATCTGGTACCGTTCTGAGGCAGGCATCCAGTCTTCTCTTGAAGATTTCAACTTTCACCCCCGTTACGTTTCTGAGGTCCTTTGGAAGCTGGTTTAAAAGTCTTGGCCCCCTGACAACCAAGCTATTTTCCTTCAGTGTTGAGGAGGTCCCTTGTCGGGCCTTTAATTTGGGAACACTACACATTCTGCCTTTCCTATTTTCCAGTGATGTTTGAATGGTAATTGGGTTTAGTTTTAGGTTTGGTACCAGTTTTTCGATCATTTTACAAATGTAGATTATGGTGCACCTCTCTCTTCTTCTTTCCAGGGAGTACAGATTTAGTTTACGTAGTCTTTCCCAGTGGTTGAGTTCTTTGCAGTTATCAATCTTGGCTGTGAAATGCCTTTGCGTTTCTTCTAGTTTATTAGTTTCTTCCTTTTTATATGCGGACGTCAAAACTGAGCAGTATTTAAGTTTTGGTATAATCAGTGTTTTTAGCAGGGGAATCATTACTGTCCTGTCCCTTCTTTTGAACGTTCTTAGTACCTGTCCCGCGACTCTTTTTGCTTTATTTATCGCTATCTGATTTTGTGTTTCGAATTTGGCATCATCTGTCATTATTACCCCCAGATCGATCGCTTTCATACTTCTCTGAATTTCCTGTCTATCTGGAACATAATATGCAGTCTGTTTAAATTCTTCTTTTCTACCATATCTCAAGAGCTGAAATTTCTCGGTGTTAAATGACATGTTGTTGTCTTCTGACCATGTGTATATTTTGTTCGTGTCCCTCTGCAAGGCCTCCACTTCATTTACATCGCTGATTTTTCTGCTGATCTTTGTATCGTCTGCGTGTATATATATATATATATATATATCAAACTCAGAATGGTTCCCTGAGAACATTATATGTTAAACACAGACCGTGCATGGAACAAGGAACTCTTCTGGGAAAATTAACTCCACTATAGTCCGAATAAGTAATGGTAAATGACAAATACCATAGTTTTTTTCCTTTTTCATGATTTTAGCCCGACGTGGGCAACGGGTCTCTCGCAAAGAGATCCCATAAATATAGCTTCCCTCACCAGCTATCTGCAAAGCAGACAGGATCCAGCTTTGGGACGTGGATCTAGGGTTTAAAGCAAACCTAGATCCCTACACTCAGAACCTCTATATAAGTAAAAGACTCGTTGCATTCACGTCGTGTTGAATAAATCAAAGAAAAAAAAGGGGGGTAACTATTGTATTTTTAGCCAAAAAAACCAGGGAACCATTCTGAGTTTGTGTATACTAAACGGACGTGTTTCGTGCCTTGAAAAGTGGACGCTCAATGTCCCGGTTGAGGTTTAAGTTTGGTTTTTTTGGCTAAAAATACAATAGTTACCCCCCTTTTTTTCTTTGATTTATTCACACGACGTGAATGCAACGAGTCTTTTACTTATATAGAGGTTCTGAGTGTAGGGATCTAGGTTTGCTTTAAACCCTAGATCCACGTCCCAAAGCTGGATCCTGTCGCTTTGCAGATAGCTGGTGAGGAAGCTATATTTATGGGATCTCTTTGCGAGAGACCGTTGCCCACGTCGGGCTAAAATCATGAAAAAGGAAAAAAACTATGGTATTTGTCATTTACCATACTTATTCGGACTATAGTGGAGTTAATTTTCCCAGAAGAGTTCCTTGTTCCATGCACGGTCTGTGTTTAACATATAATGTTCTCAGGGAACCATTCTGAGTTTGTGTATACTAAACGGACGTGTTTCGTGCCTTGAAAAGTGGACGCTCAATGTCCCGGTTGAGGTTTAAGTTTTGGTTTTTTTGGCTAAAAATACAATAGTTACCCCCCTTTTTTTTCTTTGATTT